>VDFB02270651.1:617983374-618074461 GCA_007258455.2 Sequoia sempervirens
GGAACGATATATCCTAGGACATGCACTGTATAGGATGAGGATGGTTTGATAAATTGATTGATAGGCTGTTGATATAAGGTCGATTGACATGTCTGAAAATGATCAAGAGTTTGATTTTGTTTTAGAGGTCTGTTGTTTCAATTTTGATTTTGCGATTGAAGCTTGCTTTTGCTGATTGTTGTGATTGTTTCTATTTGTGTTGCTAAAGGATGAATGTGATGATCAGTTTATTATGGATGATTGATTATTGTGGGTGTAAGCGAGATGAGATGGATGGATTTTTTCAAATATTTGGATGTTTTTGATGTTTTTGGAATGTTTTGAGGCTATTTTTGGTGTTTTTAAATGTTTTGATTTTTGATTTTTCAAATGTTTTGATTTTTTATTTATTCGAATGTTTTTAGTTTTGTGTTTCACGAATGTTTTTGGATTTTGATGTTTTTTGAATGTTTTTGGATTTTGATGTCTCGAGGGCTAATCAAAGATTAGCCTTGCCTATGTTTAAGCTCAGAGACGACGTAGTTCGGATTCCAATGTTTTTGATATTTTTCTGATTTTTGACTGTTTTTGGATTTTTTGATATGATTTGGATGTTTTTTGGATTTTTTTTATGTTTTAGATGTTTTTAGATTTTAGCATGATTTTGATGATTTGGATATGGACAAATGTGATGATATCATTTCTCTATTTGGGATTTTGTTGAATACCAAGCTAAGGTTGGTTGATCGAATCAATGGATTGATGATGATGATAACATTGTTGAGGATACACAATAATCGCGAGGATTGATGATGATAACATTGTTGAGGATACACAACATCGCGAGAGATATAGTGTTAAGCAACAAGAGATTGGAATATCGAGAGATGATGATTTTGATTGGATTTGATTGATCATGATTGATGAAGCTTGATTTCGGAACAAAAGTTGTTTGAATGATTTGATGTGATGTTTGACGTGCAACTTAGATGCAACTGATGGTGATTATTTGGATTGATGTTCGATGAAGATAAAACTTGATAAGGAATGTTTGCTCATCAAAATATGCCATGGGATAGTGATTTGGATTTTTGCTCACAAGTGGTGGACCAATTTGATTTCACGTCTTCCAATGTTTGGATCGCCACATAAGTTGGAGGATATAGATCAAAACTTATTCCCAAAGCAAGATGTAAATACCTACCCCCAATGTCTGTGATGTATGGGCTGTCATAGATGGATACTTGGAATAGGTGTATGGATGGATGGATCATAAAGGATGCGAGGATTATCTTCGCGATAAGATATTGAGGATAAAGAATGCTCATTTGGATAATGCTTCATGACTCAGATAATGCTACATAGGATAGGATCAATGAAAATGACCCCTGTCAAGATGTTTACCATACCCAAGTATAAAGTGTGTCCCAAAATTTCATCAAGATCAAGATAACTTGGACTATGGATGCAGATATATGCACATGGATGAAGATGGATTGGATCAATGGTTCATGGATGAAATGGATTTATTATGGATAATATGGATGGATTGTTGGATTTATTATGGATGGGATGAGATGCTTTCATCTGAACTGGTGCACGTAGATGCTCGATTCTACTCATGACGCCTATTTTCCAGGTTTTCGTCATGGTCTTGCCCAAAGCGCCACCGTAGTGGTTTTCACTGGAGGATGATTTTTCTCTTTACTATTTTCAATCCTTTTCCTAATTTTTTTTGGATTTTTTGCTTTTTTTATTATTTTTTATTTTTTTGAAAGATTTTAAACTCATACTGAATCACAAGGTGTTGCTGATGTAGATGCCCCTATCATAAAATGCCATTGATATCCTATTTGAAGAAGTTGCTTTGCTAAGATACGTGCACTTGAATGCAACTTTTGGGATTCTTTATCTGCTTTATTGATACCAAGGTTAACTTTGTCCCTGTACACACATCGCGATAGAGTGCCTTCTGAATCCTTATGATAAAGGGTCGTTGCCAATACATGGTTGATGTGAGAATTAGATATCATGCGTGGAGGCATGGATGGAGTGTGTTTAGGGATAAAAGATGGATTGGTTGACAGCTTGGAACCTTTGATTCTCCAAACTTGGGAGGATGAGCAATGATGGGTGGATACGAAAGTATGCATGGAATTAGGACCAACTACTTGATATACTTTGTACGTCACTTGAAAAGCCTGTTTTTCCTTTTGCGAACATCTTTGATGGATACTTTTCCCTTTTTTATTTTGCCCCATAGTTTCTTTGACTGATGGAGTTTGATAGGGATGATCTTTGTTTGTATTCTTTGGTATCCATGTATATTTTATTTTTCCATTATGCTTCTCGGCTCCTTTTGATTTGATAACATTCTTTGTTTTTTGATGTTGGTCCCAATTCGTGGATGGGGTGATGGGTGGGTGAAGATTCATGACGCGATTGGTTGTAGTATTGACATCGGTTTTATCATAAGGATTCTTCATGCTCCTTATGTTGACGTTTGCTTGAGACATAGTTTCCCCCAGTATGGTGGTTGTAGTACCTTCATGCTTTGATTCTGCTTGTTCTAAGAGCTCTTGTTCATAATGTATTCTCCGATAAATGACCACCGTAGGTGACATTCTTTCAATTTGTTGCTCTGCTAACTCTGGATTATCCTGTTCTATCTTACTTGTTTCCTTGAGTGGATAATGTTCGATATCTTTATTCATGATTTCCTCAATCTAAGTTTGGGATATATCTTATCCTGATGTTGATAACTCAGTTTGACTGTAGGAGTTGATAGTCTGCTCTTTGTGTGTAACAAAATTTTGTTCTAGATGAAGATCATCTAAGTGTCCATCCATAGAAAGCATCTCATGGGTAGATGGAGGAGTATGTGCTACATGGATATGATCATCTTGCATAGATAGGAGAGTGTATGTTAGATTGTTGTAGTATCTTGAAGATACAAATTCTCGATCTTGAATGATTTTAGAGTTGCTTTCAACATGCTTTGGATCAAGTTCCTGACATGGATCCATTTCAAAGGATGGATTGCTTACAAAGGGTTCTTGGATGTCGTAATTAGACATGGTAAGTGGTTCAATATCCTCTTGATATTTGAGTGGACTTGGATCAAGTGTCAAGTTGAGGATTCCTTCAGTATCTGTAACCATGAGGTCAAAGGGGGTCAACATGTCTTGGAAAGGACCACTGCTAGACTTTGGTGAAAGATGTTGATCATGCTTTGGAATGAATTTTTGAGATATATCCTCTAACTCATAAGGCAATGTAGAGACATTTTTAACATGATCATAGGTCGATGGATCATGCATTATGTCAATAGGATCAAATAATCCCAACACTCCTTAAAATAGATCACTAAAGAGTGGCTCTTGATGTATGGCGATTTGATCATCGAATGGGGTGGAAACATCTTCAAGGTGCTCAATGATGGATTGATCTTTCTCCTTGTTCTCAACAGTCATGGTGGAGAGATTGACAATGCTATCATTGTCCCCAATAGCAATTATATTTTGATCAATCAGGTCTTGGATGAGATTTTTTAGTTGAATACAACTTAATGTTGTGTGTCCCTTTGTTTTGTGATAATCATAATGGTGCTCCTCATTATACCCTGGTGGTTTAACTAAGGGTTCTTGATAGTTCCCATAGATGGGGAGATTCATGAGATTTTCTTGTACCAATTGTTGCAAGACTGATTCGATTGGTATCCCAAGTGGTGTGTACTGTCGCTTGTTTCTTTGTGAGATTTGCACTTTAAGTTGACCTTGTGGTGATTGATTTTGGAGATGTGGTGATTGATCTTCAAGATGTGGTGATTGATTTTTGAGACATGGTGATTGATCTTCAAGACATGGGGGTTGGATTTTTTGATGTGGTTGATCTTGATATCTAACTTCTTGACATTGGAGATTTTGTTCTTGATGCATTTGTGGACACAACTCAACACTTTGATGACATGGTTCAACCAAAGGAAGAGTGTACTGATTTTGGAGTGAAGATATCTCTTGGCTCAATAATTCAATTATTTTGGCATGTGAAGCAAGTTGCTCTAGTGAAATTTTATCTTAATTTTGCATTTGATTCCCTTGTTTTGGATTTTTTCCAAGCGGATTTGGGATGTACACTTGTGTTTGATTTTGGACAATGTTCTGATTTGGGATGACACTCAGATTTGGCATGATAGGTTGAAATTGACCATTGTTCATGTTTGGAATATTCATATGATTTGCAAATGTATCCATCCCAAAGTTTGTTGGATTCATGTTTCGAAAACTTGCACTTGGTACGTTCTCCTTTGGCATGTAGGGATTTAGTGGGATGACATTGTTCATTTCAAGGTTCATGCATTGATCGTTCGATTGATAGACTTGTAGGTTTGGGCTTGGATTTACCATCGGGAAATGTGTTCCAATCTTTGATTTGGGCATACTCACACTTGTTGTTCTATTGAAATTTGTCAAAGGTAATGGTCCCATGTATGGATTGTATAAGTGTGAGTTTTGATAATCAATCAGAATTGTAAGGATTTGAAGATTCAATTGATTTGGATTTTCGAGATGTATGGACCAAGTTTGTATTCCATGTTCTCCTTGTGTTTTGACCTTGTTGAAAAAGTGACCTCTAAGGTTCTTAGGACCAATAATGAGATGGAGGGATGAAATGTGTAAAATTATGAGTGTTGAGCGTTTAGGGACTTTGGATCAATGCTAGACTTAGGGTTTGATTTTGATTGGTCAATTTGGATGATGAACTTGTAAACCCTAAGATATTGGATGTGATCTTAGGATGAACTTGTTCAAAGGGGTGCTAATTTAACTAGAGGTATGAGAAATGATGCATTCCCATACTCCTAACTAAATAAGGTGATTTTGATTTTGATGATTTACCCAAGTCTAGAATGATGTTTCCAAAGTTCCAAAGTTGCTTGTGGGATGGGTTGATAAATGTTTGAGATGGATGAGGTGTTTGATTTGATCCTAAGAGACTTAGAAAGACTTTGTTTACTAGGCCAAGGTATTGAAGAACACACTTTTCTCTAAGAGCAATCAAAAGACCAATATGACCAAAAGATATCAAGCACATGTGTGGGGTCCAATTTGTTATCTTTGCTTAATGAGTACTTTTTACCACAAACACACTTCTTGATTAGGTTTCAAACTGAATGTCCAATGTCACAACTTCTTTTGGTCCCACAAAGTGCTATGTGGAAGTTCCAAGAAATCAGGACAAGGGTTGCCTAATGTTGACCTTTGTAAGAGAAAATTAAGATGTAAACCCAATTACTTAGAAGCCTCTAAGGACATAATCCCCGGGGTAAGCAATAGTTCTTAGGTTTTGTCAAATGTATTTGCTCTTACTAAGGGGTTTGAAATTTTGATGATGATGTTGAATGTTGGTTTTCCAAGTAACGTCGCCTTACTATGGCAACAGCAATGTAACATCCTAGCTTCCGTTAGTGTGCGTTTTCTTGGTGGGCTTGCCTCATGCCGCCGTGGTAGAGGGATGATTTTACATGCACAACCAAAGGACCAAAATATAAGGTATGTTAAGAATGAAGAGTCTTAACCTCTATATTTCAACCAAAGATCGGGACATAGCAAGTAACTATACTTGGAATCTAATTTCCAATGCACCACTTTGATAAGCTTCGTTGGATGAATTTGGATGGCAGCTACAGTAAGGTTCTGTAATAACATTAGAGGACATAGCTTGGCATTATCCCGACAAATACTACTAAAGAGCTTTAATCAATCTACTAGGGAGCTCTTATACATTTCTGATTACTACCCATTCTGAAAGACACTGTACGGCTAAGGCCTACATACCATGAGGACTTGACAGTTTAGTCTTATCCATTTGTATACCGGCCCGAATGAAAAACCGGTTGGAGTCGCCTTCGAGTTCTCCTTTCGGATGTGTCTCTTAGGCAGGCCCCTCTAAAGGTGACTCAAAGCAATAAAATGCATTTTGAATGTTTCTCTTGCACCCTAGATCGCACGAAGCGTAAGGGGAGAGGATACGCATTCAAGATGCAATAAAAACAAGATCACTCAATTCAAGCACTTGTTCGTTTTAGCCTTCAAAGCAATGATGAATTCATTTTAAAGCACCAAACTTGAGTGTGAAATTTGCCTTGTTCAATTTTAGCCCAAATTGAAAAGCTAGTAAGTTTGTAAGGTTCAATTTTAGCCTAACTTGAAGAGATTAAAAGCTAGTGAGTTAACATAAAATAGAAAATGAGTGCAGTAATTGGATGCTCTAAGCAATAACAAGCATTAAAAAATGCTCTTTCAAGTTTGAAGTTCATTGTCAACTTTCCTAGCTCAAATTTTCTTGTTATGTTCTTGGATCTTTAGCCTTGCTACTCCATCATCTTCACGAAATCTTCTAAGTGCAATTTCAAATAGATTATGACTGTGGGCTCAAGTCCTGACTCTTCATTCGATGTTAGTAGGTAGCTATTAAATTTGCGAAGAGATCTCAAAACTTGATTATTGGAGCATATTTTCCATCCTTCTTATGGTACGCGCATCCTTTATGACTAGAAAATCTTGTTGTAAGTGCCCTCCTATCATTGATCTTTTCAAGATCGATCCCTATTGATCTGTATGTGCACAAAAGTAATGGAATGAGTCCATTGGCAGGTGTAAGGTTGAATCATCAATTCTTCCTACACCAGAATGAAGCATAGATAATGTGAGATCATTGAATTCGATAATGTCTATTGCAAAAGATAGGCTAAAAAAGTCAAGTGGTGGTAGGGGGTCTGAGAACACGCCAAGTTTTTCAGGAAGGACATATCACTAGCCTCAATAAATACAACCTGCAATTGATATTTGACAAAAAAGATTTAACAATATATAAATGTTATTGTGAATAGCGTCCTTGATTCACTTGAAATGACATTTATTTTCACCAATCCCCTTTATCATTTAGCAGAAGGTTTTGACTACATGTAAAAAAAAAGCGAGCAATATTAAACTCATCCACGCATGGAAGATATTCGTGTATACCATAGAATATTTTGTGCTTTCCTACTATCTCTGACATGACAGCAGTCTCCTCCTATGGCGCTCAGATAGCTCTCAGATGACATTAATCAAATAAATAGAAAATAGATATGTTGAGAAGCCCCTAGAAACTTTTAAGCAAATGCAATTGGGGATATAGAGCTGTGGTGTAAAGGTTATTCAAAAGGCCTTAAATACAAATGGCAGGTGTAAAGTTGAATTCCTAGAACATTTCCTAGCTTTCGCTCTGCCACAAGAAACATCTGCAGGCTTTAATGTACATGGGGCAGGTAGATGCATAGACGTGGGATAGGACTTTCTTTGTCTCCCATCAATATTCATTCCACCTAAATGTCTTTTGAGGGGCTTTCAAACCTAAAACAGCTGGAAGATGCAAAGCCATGCTTGGGCCAACACATATACATTAGGAGGATACTGGATTGTCGCTCTCATGACACATAAAGCTTTAAAGTTGATATGCTTTTGTGCAACAGTTCAAGAAAGAACTGCTTGTTTTAACATAAGCCAGATTTCTTATATTATTTTTTGTTGTTTGTTTGCTTTTAGCAGGGAAGGCGTTCCAACAAGTTGCAAGCTTTCGAGGGATGGAAATCTATGATTAAGATGGGCGACCAATCATACTTAAAAGCTGGTAGGGAATGAATGGACGTCAGGTTCATAGTATTTCAATATTCATTCTGGCTACTACCCATCTTACAGTTGTTCTTATTCGATTTTAGCCTTAAACTCAAATATAGAGAAATGCTATTAGCGCACCTAATGATTTTCAAAATATAGAATACCAAATACCACTTTTCTCATCGAGGGGCTTTCAAATCGCAGGTATTAGAGCTCCTCCACGTCTTTTGTTATAGCTACTTTCATGAAGTGGGTCCACAAGTAGAACTCCACATTTCATTGCCTCCCAAGTGGTGTGATTCGAGCAACTACAGTAGAGTCATTAGCATAGAGACCAAATAGAGAAACAACAACATTTAATGAGACAACTATCAATTGTCACCTGCTAACAAAAATAACCTGGATACTTATTTGATCATATGTGTTGTGCAACTGCGGGAAGTGACCATTCTCATGAACCTGCTACTCCAAATGCATGGAGTTATGCATCAAGCCGTCCCTCATCTCTCCCATTTTGCAGATACATCAGTTGAATCAAATGGTCCATGGGGAGGATCTAGAACTTCACAGAAGCTGGGAGAAAATCATCCTCAGCCTGCTCGGTTTACTCTGACATCTGTTGATTTTCCAACTCTTGGGTCTGACAAGAACCCAGATTTGCGTCCACAACAAGGCAATGCTTCTACCACACGACCAATGTTAAGCCTTCTCTGGCTAATTGAAATGATGAAGTATCTGCAGGTAAGGACAAATGACACAGGGATATGTTAGCTCCAGATGAGGGACATGCACCGAAGGAAGGATTTCATAGGAAAAAATTTGTACACATAGTTGATTCCTGGCATTATGATGATGGGGTTAGTAACCACACAACTTCAAATCTAATAGAAGAAGAATTTCATAGGGACCAGTTTCCTCTTTAAATGGTGCAAGGCCCGATTTCTAATGATAGGATTTTTTGTTTCAAAATGCAGTCAAAATGCAGAAGCATATACAAGGCATGCTAGAAAAGAAGCGAACATTCAAAGCACAAATCTGAAGTATAGACAGAGCACGTTAGGAAGGTTGCAAACTTTCAAAGCATCGATCATTCAATACTCAGTCTACTTCTTTGCTAGGTATAAGTTTTGTACTTTTGATTGAGCTTATGACAAAAAATGACAAATAGATAACATTAATCTGCACTTAACACAAAGATGATTTAATGTTGTTTTATCTATTATCTATATGGCATAACACAGATCAATAGATTAAAACTATTCAAATGAAGTCATATCAATGCATTCGATAATACAATCCTCTATTATTGCATTAAAAACATAAAGCCATATAACAAAAACTCATTAAACACTTGATTCATTCATTATATAGGCATTCACCTTTCTTCCTCATGGTTATGCAATAGGCCCTCTAGCCATATGTGAGCACCTTGCAAATCTGCACAAAGTTAAAACTCCATTCTATGGATTAGTTCATGCAAACTCACTAGTTACTCCCATGAAATAATGCATCATGCCTTCATAAACAAGATAACAATACAAACTAATTGAAAGCATGCAAAAAAAGATGCATATCTATCCCATAGTGGATTGGTGCTTCTTTGATGTGGAAAGAAGCCCTTTCCCAATCCTTGATAAGCTTGGTGATGAGGATGCAATGGACAAAATCAGTTCTCCATGTGAAGAGAATGACTTTGCATAAAGATTATGGAGTTGTAAATGCTCAAATTGTAGAGTGGACAAAATCAATTCTCAAATGAAGAGAGTGACTTTGCATTAGCTTTGTGGATGATATGTTCAAAGATGAAGCTTCTATTTGTAGATTCCCAAATTGGAAGAATGCTCAAAATGGATCAATGTGGGACAAAGATTGGACAAATGAGAGGAAGACACTTGTCAAGTGGTGAGTGGTTGATGGTGTGCAATATTTGGGAAGTGTGAGAGGGAACTTCAAATTCAAATTTTGCAATAAATTTAGAGAGGGGGACAAGAAAAAAAGCCAATAAATGCAATGTTGGAGGACAAATCAACTTGTCATGATTTTCAAACTTGAGGGCCATGTTGAGTGAAAATATTGGTTTTAATAAATCAATAAATTGATTTATTTGTGCAAGTGGCATAATCTAGAGAATGCAAGTGGGTAAGATTAGCATTTAATCATGGTTAGATTAAATTAATGATGATTAGGATGATTTGACCAATTTGACATGATTTAGGGATTTAAATCAAATCAAAGTGAGATGAATGATGATTTGAGTTTTAATTAAATAAAAAATTGATTTATATAATCAAAGAGGGAATGATAGGCTTAAATCAAATAAAGTTAATTTATTTAATTTAAATGGATGATGAACCTAATTTTCCTACTGAATGGATTAATGTGAATTTTATTAATTCAATGAGCGGATGAATATGCATAATGCTAATTTTGCGTGTCTACAATAACTATACTCTGCAATGGAATTGAATCATTTAGCAAACCATTTTTTCTTCACTGCAGGGCAACATTTTCTTGTGGAACAGTTGATTGAGACAACTATTGTTTTAACTGACCACCCTCTCTTGAAATCTCATTCATATTATAATCTTGCATGATCTTATCAAAATAAAGGTGATTATGACACCATTGGCCGCTACTACATGGCATCATTCAATGAAAGCCAGAGGCCACATGATTTTGTGGATAGGTTCAATTGAAGCTGGGAGATCTTAAGAGTTCTTTCTCAAATTTTGAAAAAGGTTTGGAGGTCCACCCTAAGAACTATGAGAGCTTAAAAGCTGTAGCCCATATATATGCTCAGCAAGGGTAGGTAGATAGAGAAGGCTTTGGAAATTTTAAGAAAGTAAACTTGCATAGATCCACATGATGCCCATGCATTTATCAAGATGGGTGAGTTGTTAATATTTTCAAACCCCAGTACAACCTTAGATTCTCTTAAGATGAAAAAGTCTCTTCTAAAGAAGAGAAGAGAAGAAGTACCCATTCAATTGTTAAACAACATTAGGGTTCTTCATTTTGAGCATGATAAACTAGAGTTGGCTCAACAAAATTTTATGGAGCCATTAGGAAATGATGTTCTGCCTCTACATAAATCTATGTGGTCAGTTTTGTGAATTTTTGACTTTTAGGATTATCACAGTTAGTGAAAAAGGAAGTGTTCATGAACCGAATGGAAAAGATGCATAGAGCCTTTGAATTATACCCATACTTTGTAATGGCATTGAATCATTTAGCAAGCCATTTTTTCTTCACTACAAGGCAACATTTTCTTGTGGAACAATTGACTGAGACAACTCTTATTTCAACTGACCACCCTCTGATGAAATCTCATTCATATTATAATCTTGCATGATCTTATCATAGTAAAGGTGATTATGACACCACTGGACACTACTACATGACATCAACCAATGAAAGCCAAAGGCTACATGATTTTGTGGATAGGTTCAATTAAAGTTGGGAGATCTTAAGAGTTCTCTCTCAAATTTTGAAAATGTTTTGGAGGTCCACCCTAAGAACTATGAGAGCTTAAAAGTTGTAGGCCATACATATGCTTAGCAAGGGCAGGAAAAGAAGGCATTGGAAATTTTAAGAAAGGCAACTCACATAGATCCACCTAATGTCCATGCATTTATCAATATGGGTGAGTTATTAATATCATTAGAACCCAGTGCAGCCTTAGATTCTCTTAACATGCCAAGGTCTCTTCTAAAGTAGAGTAGAGAAGAAGTACCCATTCAATTGTTAAACAACATTAGGGTTCTTCATTTTGAGCTTGACATGAACTAGAGTTGGCTCAAAAAAAATTTATGGAGGCACTAGGAAATGACATTTGGGTTGGATTTATAATTAAAAGACCCAGTGCTAATACTGCTATTTTTCCTGTGCTCTTTAAGGATATGAAATTCGTCCATTGACTAGAAGAAGGTGGTGTTTCACTTGAGTTACCATGGGGTAAAGTCACAACACTATTTAATCTTGCTAGGTTGTTTGAATAGCTACATGATATTGAAAAAGAAAATCTTTTATACATGCTAATATTGTTCAAGTTTCCTAATTATGTGGATACATATCTACATCTTGCAGTCATGGCTTAGGCTCAGAATGAGATCCAACTAAGCCTAGAATTGATTAGAGATGCACTTTTAAAAGGTGGATAAAAAATCATCAAATGCTTTATCTATGGAAAAATAGAACTGAAAACATATGATTGGCTTAAAGCAAAGAAACAATTAAAGCTCCACAAAGTGAATTGGATGCAAAGAATTCTTATGTTGAAATATCACTTGGAAATTGGAATTATTTTGTAGCTTTTCACAATGAGAGGAGGGATCTAAAGGTGGAGGCACAACATCTTGAGAAGGCTAGAAAATTGTAAATTGTAAAGTGTGTGCACAGAGACCAGGAAATGTTTATGCTACAAATGAGGCAGCCATTGTGCTAGCTAAAAGGAGTTAATTTGATATTGATCAACAAAGGAAATTTTTACATAGTTACAAGAAGTTGTAGCAAGAAAAATCTTTGTTTATATCCCTGATGTGTGGGAAAATCTAGCACATGTTTACTTTGCACAAGGATAGTTTGCACTTGCAGTGAAAATGTATAAAAAATGTTTGAGGAAATTCTATTTTGGAACTGACAGCCAAATTTTATTATATTTAGCTCGAGCACATTATGAAGTAGAACAGTGCTGAGATTGTAAAAGAAAATTATTAAGAGCAGTAGATTGTAATGAGCATTTCTAATTTGTGTTTAATGTAATGAGGGTTTCAAATTACCTCTGAATTTGTTGCAAAGGGCATCCCCAAATCTGATTTCACTATAGAGGGCCTCGGTCAATTCAAATTCATTGTAGCAAACTCTGAATTCCTTTCCCTTTCCCGTCTTTTCAGAAGTCTCCAGGTCCTCTCTAAATCCTTATCGCCCATTCAAGTAGCTATTATAACTGATCAAAACACCTCATTCTAGGCTAATGAATGAATGAAGCGAGGTTAAGCAAGATGAATGAATCTGCAACGAATGTGAATAATCACACCAATACATTGCACGCATGAATACATCACACCAATAATAGGCCGAATTTTTTTTTTTTTAAATTGTCTACTTTGGATTTGATGACTAACTATTTAGTCATTTTTATTTCTGTGACTAAATAATTTTTTATTCAATGACCAAATTAGTCATTTATTTACTCATTTATAGCTAAGTTGAAAACAATGAGTAGAATTTAGTCACTTTTAGTTATTGTGACTAAAATTTTTAGTCACCTAGTTGACCTGACCAAACATGTTATGTAACTTATCCCATATCTCCTTGGGTGTATCACACTCATCAATATGAAAATGAAGACTATCAAAAACATTCAATTTCATTAGACCCATAGCTTCATCACACTTGTTTCTATGGGAAAATATTTCATACTCCCTGGTAAGAGTGGGTTGGTTATCACTCAGCATGGACCACAAACCCTTAGATTGGAGCAACCTATGCATTTTCATCTTCCAAGTATGGTAGTTATGGGGGGTTAACAATTCAACTAACTTAGAAGTAGCCATGACAACAAAAGGAAAAAAATACACCAAATTGAAACCTCCAAAATATCAACCAATGTAACCTCTAAAAAAATTTGTTTCCAACATCCAAAAAATTATTAATTAGGAAAAAGAAGACTAAATCTAAAAAATTTGAGCAAAATAATTGTACACCTTATTGTTTGTTTGTAGCAAATTCTTGCACCACATGAAAGCTAAATGAATGCACAAATCTCCATAGCTCGACAACCTCTTCATAATCTATGTGAATTTCTCACACCAATCACACACACTGCAATACTATTTAAAAACTTCAAAAACTTGGGGCCCACTCCACTTTGGCTAAACAACAACTTGAAACCCTAAACAAAATATTTGGCAAAAACTTTGGAGTTTGATAAAGTATGCACTTAAAATATATCCCCCAAAATTGAAAGATCATGCTTAGCAAAAGAAATCACCCTGGAAACTCAAACACTAGCTGCATCAACATTTACACAAGGTTACAAAAACCACATAGCTTTATCACAGTCCAAATCTACCTCTAAAGAAATGAAATGCTCTCATAAGAGCTATCACACTTTGACCAAAAACATAGATAAATCCAAGAAAAAAATCATGGTGATTCCACACTGCCGAGCTAGCACAAACTCTAAATGGCAGTGGCAATGTTTCTATGCCTATCCATGATGATTGAAAATTTTGCAACAAGCAAAAAAATGCCCCTTCTAATCACATAAATAGTGGAAAATCATGTCTCAGTTCAACAAAATGACTAGAAAAAAGGCCCTCTTCAAATATATGAATCACACCAAAAGACAACAAAGGATATCACACCATTCAATAGTTCAAATGCAGCCTTCAAACACTCATTTAATCGATATCAACAATGATATCAATGAAAAAAATGCTTTCAAATAGAAAATTGTGGCTTAAGTACAAATCACGCCTAGCAAGAAAATGTTGGTGCCAGAGAAACAAAGGATTTGCACCTCTAAACACTTGAACAATAGCCTCTCTATGCAAAATAAATTCAATACCAAGAGGTTCTATGCAAAATAGAAAAAAATGCCAACATTCACTTGCAAACTACATAGAATCTCTCTTCTAGGAAAAATCAACAAATAGGCAACTTTGAAATTTGCAAAATTTCAAATGCCAAAAAAACATTTAGCAAATAAATGATCTCAAAAGTTCTGATGAAAACTCTCAAAGGAAGGAGGGCAGAATGATTGGCTCTGATACCATGTTGGTGTCAACCACCTCCTAGGAGCACCATCTACAACAAAAAACCTTCACAATGCATGAGAGAAGCACACAATATTTCACCAAAAGTGAATGAAAATTGAGATGCTGTAAAATACATATCGTACAACCTCTTAAAGGCATAAAAAAAGCAATGGGTGTAAAAATACCTGATATGGGAAGGAAACCACCTGAGAGATTAACCTAAGTTAAACTTAATCACTACACTATCAGAAAGGAAATGCTTCACTATGGTGGGAGAACATGCAAGTTGAAAGGCAACAAATAGGTAGAGAGAAAACTCAAGAACATGGGAGCATTAGGGGAAATTTACATAAAAATGGGCCTCCTAAGGAACTCTAAATTTTATTTTTTTTATCTCATATAATATAAATTACTTAACTACATGAGTTAAGTGGGGACACATGTTTCAATTATAATTCCTTAAAAAACTGAAGTCCATGATTTTTTAAAAGTGGTAACATATATTTCTATTATAATTTATTAAAAACCTCAAGTTCACTTTCTCCATTATTTATTTTTTATTTAAAAACTCTTAAACTCAAATTTGGTAACTTATATTTTTATTATAATTTATTAAAAAAGTCAAGTTCACTTTCTTTTCTTGATTATTTGTTTTTTTAAATTATTTAAAAAGTGGCAAAGTAAAAGATAATGAAAATTAGTAAAAAAGAAAGTAATCTTTTAAATGGTCTTTCTTTCAAAAAAAAATTAAAAATATATTTAAAAGTTTAAAATATATTTTTTAAAATATATTTAAAGTTTAAAATATATATTTAAAAAAAATTAAAAATTTATTTAAAAGTTTAAAATATATTTTAAAAAAAATTAAAACAATAAGGGGCCCCACTAAATGTGAGTGCTCCCCCTTAAAAGGAGGAGTGCATCACATAAAGCGCACCCTTATAAAAGGCCACCAAAAAATTCAAAATAATAAAATTTTGATATTAGAATATTTAGATGCTAAACATTTAAATATTAGAATATTTGA
Source organism: Sequoia sempervirens (assembly GCA_007258455.2). Lineage (NCBI taxonomy): Eukaryota > Viridiplantae > Streptophyta > Pinopsida > Cupressales > Cupressaceae > Sequoia > Sequoia sempervirens. The sequence continues at coordinate 617,998,803 of VDFB02270651.1, forward strand.
AATTATTAAAAATAATTAAAGAAATTTAAAATAATAAAATTTTGATATTAGAATATATAGATGCTAAACATTTAAATATTAGAATATTTGAAATTATTAATAATAATTAAAGAATTTTTTTATTTTTGCAGCACTTCATAAATGATTTTTATGATTTTTTAATATTTTTTTTAAAGAATAAGAATATTTTTTTGAAAATATAAAAAATTCTATAATAGAACTTAATAGAACTTAAGAATATAAATCTAAATATATATATATATATATATATATATTATATTTAGAAAGATGAATGAGATAGAATAAGATATGTAGAGTTAAATTAACCATCATGAGTTAGTTCATAAGATTTTAGAAAGTTTAATTTTATAAAATAAATAATTTTATTTTTTTATTTTGGATGATGTCACTATATAGGTTGATGTCATCTTTTAGCTGATTTTTGATAACTTAAAAATCTAATGATGTCATCCTTAGGAGGCCCCTTTTTTATGTAAATTTACCCCAACGAGGATGACCATAAATTTGAAGGTAATTTTTTTTCCGTTGATTACCACATCAGTCTATTCAAGAAATTGAAAATATAAAACAAAGGGAGTGCACCGTAGAAAAATGGACCCTTGTCATTTTCATGGTATTTTAGGCCTTGCTTCATGTTGTGTGGTCTATTTTGCTTTGATTTATTGATGTAATATGGCTTGAACGTGCATATTTAGGTACTAAAATTCAAATAATTATGTCTTGTGAAGATTTTATGAAGTGTTGTAAAACATTTCTACACTCTTCTTGACTCTATTCATTACAATTCACCTAAAAACATATTTTCATCACCAAACAAGTCCTATTTTGAAGTGTTTTAAAGTCTTGTAACAATATTTCACACTTCTCTAGGCATAACTTCACTATTTACACCTTTCTTATGCTTTATTTGACCCCTTTATGCCCTTATAAGCCTTAAATAAGTGCATTTTTTAATGTAAACTAGACAAATAATATTAAATGTGACTTAATTCCTGACACCCATTTTCAGGTCCTAGGTGGGACCCATTCGCCATGGGTGGTGAATGAGTCCCCCTTGGCTCCAAATAAAAAATATTTTAAATTTTCTTTCAGATTTTTATTTAAAATCGCCTTATGTTAGCCTGTGATAAGGTATCTTCGAGTTACTAAGGAATAAGTGTGTATAAATAATTGTTTTTACATCCATTTCAACCCACCCCCATTCATCAAGTTCACTTATTCACTCATTCACTCAAGCATTCAAGCACTTCACAACATCAAATCAAGCATAAATCAAGCAATTTGGAGCATCCATTGACACACCTTCATATTTTCTTCAATAAGGGTTTGGTAAGTTGATAGAACTTGCATGTTATTTGTTTATCATTCTCTTTCATTTCATTATTTCATTAAGGGTTTGATTACCAAAGTGGGGTTTGACCAAGGAAAACCCCTATTTCTAACCCTCAACCATTTTCCCCCTCTTGCATGTGTGTTTGCAGACCTTTGTATGTAGATTTAACAAGAATTTAGCTGTTGAAGAGTGGTCAACAAGTCAACTAGGTGCTTCAAGTCAAATCAATAATATTTCAAGCTTGGAGAAGGTATTTTGTCTATTTTCTACAAAATTGACTTCAACAACCCGACAAGCAGATATCCTCAAATCTAGTTTTGCAGAGTTGTCTCCTAATTTCGTAGAATTTTGGGAGAGGAATAATTCACCACCAATGGAAAATGAGTCCAACCTTAAGGCTGGAAATCTAAGTTCTGTCATATTCTGGATCCTGACACTCGGAAACTAGATCTTAACAATTTTCATCAGAAGCAGGACTAATTCGCCATCCTGGGTGAATGAGTCCCACTGGTGAATCTCTGTAACTTGAAACAACATTCAAGATATTCTAGAATGTTCATTAGACTTCCAGGTGCACACTGATTCAGCTCATTTCTTTTTGTTCTGCATTTATTCATTCTTTACTTATTGTTTGCATATCACATTGTGTTTTCCAACATAGCATAAATCTTAAGTTTTGCATACAAAATAAATCAAATCATTTCATTTAGGCATAACAACATCCTACATTGCATAATTTGAATGAACCTAATTAGCATTTTTGGCCCTACTCTCTCCTTTTAGTTGAAAAACCCTAGAAGAGTTAGGGAGTCTTGTGAGTACCAAAAATCTATAGTTCATTTTGGTGAACCTGCATTTTGAACACTTTACATTTCTGATTTCAAGTGCATCTTGCATCTTAAGCTTCATTTGTATCAACATTCAATTAGGGTATTTTTTTTTTTTGCATTCTAGGGATTCTTAACTTGCATTAGTGAAAGACTCATTTAGAGTTCATTTTTGCATTACATATCATTGAAAAAACTAAAAATCTAAATCTGCATCCTTCATTGGCATCTGAAAAGCATTAGAATCACATTAATTTTTTTGAAAATCACAAAAAAATCTCATATTAGGACTCATTCATCACCCTGGGCGAATCAATCCACCTGCACTTTATAAACAACATTTTCAGACATTTTTTGGCATTTTCCTGCATTACTGTTTTCTATAGTTTCTTTCTTTTTTAATTTCAAGAATCTATCTTTTCAATAATTTATTACATCTTAGTTTACTTGCATCATGGCATTTTCTTTTAATAAGTTTTGGAATTCATTAAAATCCTTGGTAGACATGTCTAATTGTGCCTTTGGCTGTGACCCTATTGACCTTGAGCTGCCCCATGCTCCTTCAACTCATCATGATTGTCCTCATCGTGATGTAGACATTATTGGAGAAGATGATGATAGCATGAACAAGTTGTACAATGAATGCCTTGATAACCTAGAAGCCAATGCAACCTTGTATCCATCCATGAGGACACAAGATCTTCCTACTATTGCACCTCCTGATCAATTTGCCTACTTACATCTTGAACTCAATGCGGACCTAAGGTTCCTCCCTCAAGTGGACCTAGTTCCTCTAAACAAACACACTCACCACAATTCTATGATCACAAAGTCACTAACACTCCCATAAACCTTGAAGAAACATATGGTAAAGGCTTTACTATCCTAAGTAAACAAAGTTGTGGCACAAAACATAAAATGACATTCACCAACTTCTTGAACAAAAACCAACAAAAGAAAACACCACAAGATTAGGATATCAAGATCCTTCTCATCCTGATAAATCTCCTTTTGAATATTGGAGACTTAGAGATGATGGTACAATGATCTTTGATTCTCCTCCTGACTTAAACATTCTCCTTCCACTTGAACAACCATTACATGATTCTAATGAAAAAGATGCTAGTATTCCCATGGATCCTCTTCCTCCTTCTACTCATGAGCAAGGAGAATCTAGCAAACAAAAACAACCTTAAAAATTGAAGAAACTCAAGTTTCCTATACATCCTCCACCTGAATGTGAAAGGAGAATTTAACTGCTTTTAAACAAAGGCATTATACTCTTACCACCTATGAATAGGCTGGTCATTCATCCTAAAGATTCCAATATACCATTTTACAAATATCATCGCATTCTAGGACATCGAACTGAAGAATGTCATACATTGAAGGACATACTAGATAAGTATCATTTCACTGATACTGATTGCTTTCCTATTATCCCATAACTAAAGTTCCTTTATCATGCCATAGTTGTAAAATTTTCTATTCTCACTATTGCATGATCCTTTCACGTCGCCCACATCATCTCATTCTCGCCTTACACTTTGTGGGGGGCAAGAAGTTTTTAGCTTTGTCCTTGTAATGCAATTGTCTTTGTCTCTTAACTACATTATTTCTTTTCCATTTAATAGATTGTGAAAACAATAACTTAGTTAATGGTTGACTTACATTTTCATTACTAGCCCCTTTTTATTTTTCTTTTATGTGTGTATCGTGTTCCCCTATATCGTGTGTTTGATGTTTTCTCTCTCGTTGTACAATTCTTCTATTTATACCTTTATTCTTCTATATGTCATACATTTCCTTTTTCACTTTTGGTTTTGTGTTCTCCTTTTGGGGATCATGCAAAGTACAAAGATGCCCTATGTCTCTTCCATGTTGACCCAAAAGGTCCTTTCTTTTCCTTTTCCTTTTTGTCTTTTTCTTGTGTTTTTCCTTTTGGGGATGACACAAGGCATTGAGACCAAAATGTCTCCTTCATGTTGACCCAAAATCTTTTCCTTTTCTTTCACCTTTTCATTTTCTTTCCACTTGTGTTTTCCTTTTGGGGATGATGCAAGACATTGAGAATGCAATGTCTCTTCCATGTTGACCCAAAATGGACTTTCTTTTTCCCTTTGTTTTTGCTCTCTTTGTGTCATTCTTCTAGTTCTGTGTGCTTTGGGGAATGATGACAGTTTTGATCTCTTTCATATAAACATTGCAGCAATGAACATACTGACCCCAAATCCATAGATCCCTTATGTGTTTGGTGTTTCTTTTTTTAGGGAAAACCTCCTTTTCTTTTGTTTTTTTTCCATTGACATGATGTAGCCTTACTTAGAAACATATGACTTGGCATAGGGCTTTCCAAGTTGGCTCTCATGTCTTGTTTTCCTTTTGCATTTTTCCTTTGCTACTTTAAAGTAATTGCTCATAGAATAATGTGTGGCAATTCCTTTAAAGTGGGTTCATACATTACCATATTTCATTTGCATTTTCGGTTCTTAGTGCAACCTTGTCATTTCATATGATGTGTTTGTTACTTTGTGGATGAAATTGGGTATGATGTCCTTCATAAGTGTGATCCATCTTAGCATATTACAATCCTCTTGGTGGCTTGATGTGACACACTACATCCCCTAAGTTGTGAATATTTTATTCTAGAATTGGTCCTCTCTTGGATACATTAGACACAATGTTCCCTAAGTAGTAGAACTTGCATGAACTTAACAAGACTCCTTTGAACATCTTTTACATTTTACATTTTTACATTTTTCTTTTTTACCACCTTGCATAACGCAACTTGCATGCCTGTGGTACCTTTGAATTTTTTCATGAGTTCTAAGCATATGAAGCTTTTCTTGTCTCATGAAGCATGAACCAACATTTTCCCTTGTCGTTCCTTGTTTAAGTTATCAAGAGGTATAAATTTGATATGGTTGAGCGGGAAGCCCATCCAATGACATGACTTTCCCCATAGCCACCTTTGTGTTTGTGAGTGCATACCAACTAGTGTATGTATCTCACATTTTGGTCCTTCTCACCCAGTAGACCACCATGAGTTTTGTCACCCCAAAGTGAGTATGCATTCTCTTTCTCAAACAATCAACCTAGATCTAATCCACAACTAGTTGGACAGACGATCGAAGCTTCATCCAACTCTCTCTTTTCAACACTTGTGTGTTCCTTTGTCCTTATGCTTATTTGCCATGGGATCTTCATCCTGGAAACTTGATCATTTCTCTTGATCGTTGTCATTCCATCTTACTAACATAAGTATGTTGGATCCCTCCTCTCAATGTTCGTGGCTACTTTTGTGTGAGTTTAAAGCAAGTTCATCCTCTCACTAAAGTGGGGGCTAAATGCACCATAGAAAAATGCACCCTTGTCATTTTCATGGTCTTTTAGGCCTTGCTTCATGTTGTGTGGTCTATTTTGCTTTGATTTATTGATTTAATATGGCTTGAACATTCATATTTAGGTACTAAAATTCAAATAATGACATCTTGTGAAGGTGTTGTGAAGTGTTGTAAAACATTTGTACACTCTTCTAAACTCTATTCATTACAATTCACCTAAAAATCACCTTTTCATCACCAAACAAGTCCTATTTCGAAGTGTTGTAAAGTCTTGTAATAAGATTTCATGCTTCTCTAGGCATAACTTCTCTATTTACACCTTTCTTATGATTTATTTGACCCATTTATGCCCTTATAAGCCTTAATTAAGTGTATTTTTTAATGTAAACATGCAAAAATAATATTAAATGTGACTTAATTCCTGACACCCATTTTCAGGTCCTAGGTGGGACCCATTCGCCATGGGTGGCGAATGAGCCCCCCTTGGCTCCAAATAAAAAATATTTTAAATTTTCTTTCAGGTTTTTATTTAAAATCACCTTATGTCAGCCTATGATGAGGTATCTTCAGGTTACTAAGGCACAAGTGTGTATAAATAAGTGTTTTCACATCCATTTCAACCCACCCCCATTCATCAAGTTCACTTATTCACTCATTCACTCAAGCATTCAAGCACTTTACAACATCAAATCAAGCATAAATCAAGCACTGTGGAGCATCGATTGACACAACTTCAAATTTTTTTCAATAAGGTTTTGGTAAGTCGATAGCACTTACATGTTATTTGTTTCTCATTCTCTTTCATTTAATTATTTCATTAAGGGTTTGATTACCAAAGTGGGGTTTGACCAAGGAAAACCCCTATTTGCTAACACTCAACCATTTTCCCCCTCTTAAATGTGTGTTTGCAGACCTTTGTATGCAGATTTAACAAGAATTTAGGTGTTGAAGAGTGGTCAACAAGTCAACTAGGTGCTTCAAGTCAAATCAACAATATTTCAAGCTTGGAGAAGGTATTTTGTCTGTTTCCTACAGAATTGACTTCGAGAACCCGACAAGCAGATATCCTCAAATCTGGTGTTGTAGAGTTGTCTCCTAATTTCTCATAATTTTAAGAGAGGACTAATTCAACACCAGTGGTGAATGAGTTTGATCTAAAGGATGGAAATCTAAGTTCTATCAAATTCTAGATCCCAACACTCACAAACTAGTTCCCAACAGTTTTCATCAAAAGCAGGACTAATTCACCACCCTAGGTGAATGAGTCCCACTAGTGAATTTCTATAACTTCAAACAACATTCAAGATATTCCAGAATCTTCATCAAACTTCCAGGTGCACACTGATTCAGCTCATTTCTTTCTTTGATGCATTTATTCATTCTTTACTCATTGTTTGCATATCACGTTGTGTTTTCCAACATAGCATAAATCTTAAGTTTTGCATACAAAATCAGTCATTTAGATCATTTCATTTAGGCATAAAAACATCCTACATTGCATAATTTGAATGAACCTAATTAGCATTTTTGGCCCTACTTTCTCCTTTTAGGTGAAAAACCCTAGAAGAGTTAGGGAGTCTTGTGGGTGCCAAAAATCTACGGTTCAGGGAGAAGAATGTAAATTATTATAAAGAGGAGTTCTATAGGTTGAGTATTCAAACTATACATTTGTATGATGATTGAAATAAGGTGTAAAGCTATGTGAATGGTCTTCACAATTCGATTTAGGATGACATGAGAATGATTCAGATAATAAGTGTGGAGGAGGCATACAAGTATACATTAAAGGTGGAGGAGAAGCTCACAAGAAAATATCAAAATAGCTCCTGTGGTAGGAGTATATATTCAAGAGGAAGAGGATAAACTAGAACTAGTAGAGGTTACCAAAACAAGTAGGGGGAGGCAAGCACATCTTGTAAAAACACACAAGAAATCAAGGGAAGAGACTTATCTATATGAATCAGAGATTATTCTTATGGTAGAGGAAGAGGCTTTAGTGGTATGCGATTTTAATGTGGAGAGATAGGGCATATGACATATGATTTCCCATAAATACAATAGGTTAATGGTAATGGAAAAGAGATGAAAATTGAAGTGGAAAAAGCTAAAAATGAAGTTGTGCAAATGTTCACGAAACCATAGAGAGGATCCCAAAGATGGAGAGTCGCTAATGCTAGACAAAGGATTTTCTTAAATTTGGATAAGGATAAAGTGGAACCAATACAAACGATAAATTTTCTCTAAACAAGATTCAAGGTGGGTGTAAAGTGTTGCAAAGTAATAGTGTACAACATTAGTACATGAATACCATTGTATCTTAGGAGTGTGGAAGTTGAGATTGAAGAAGGTAAAACATCCTAGTTGATACCAAGTTTCATGGTTGTACAAAGAGCATCAATTGGTGGTGTGGGAGAAATATTTGGTGAGTTTTTTAGATTGGAAACTACAAGGATGAAATAAAGTGTGATGTGATGCTAATGTATGTGTGCCATATCCTCTTGGAGAGGCCTTGGTAATTTTATAGGTAAGTTGTTCATGATGGGAGAAAAAACATATACAAGATAAAAAAAAGGGAAAATAATATATTTCAAATCCTTTCTAGGATAGAGAAGAAGTCAAAAAATTCAAAGTATTTTTTGTTTCTAGAAAGAAATTTTTGAGAGATTTTACAAGAAGGAGAACAAATTTTGGCTTTGTTTTGAAGCTTGCAGTGGTTGAAATAGTGAAAGAAAATAAAGGGATAGCAAGGGAAGTTAAAATAATTTTGGATGAATATTTGATATATTGATGAACTTTCCTGATGGATTTCAACCAATGAGGAGCATAAGCCATTGTATGGATTTGATTCTTGATAGATTTTTTCTAAAAATGACACCATATAGAATGACACCTATGGAGAATATGGAAATAAATAGGAAAGTTCAAGAGTTGCAAGACAAGGGGCTAATTATGGAAGTATTGAGTCCATGTGTTGTTCTAGTATTATTGACACCAAAGAAATATGGAGAGTGGTGGATGTGTATGGACTTGAGAGAAATAAATAAGATAACCATCAAGTACCAGTGAAGCAAAATACATCAACAAAATTAATTTGAAAAATGGGTAACATCAAATAAGAATACTAGAAGGTGACAAGTGAAAAATGACCTTCAAATTGAAGGATGTCTTATATGAATGGGTGGTGATTCCATTTGGTTTTACAAATGATCCTAAAACGTTCATGAGCTTGATGAAAGAAGTGTTGAAATCATATCTTGGCATGTTTGTTATTGTGTATTTGGATGATATTTTAACATTTAGGAAAACAAAAGAAGAGCATTTGCATCATATTAGGTCTATCTTGTAAAGGTTGAAAGAAGAGTTGTTGGTGAATATGAAGAAGTGTAGCTTCATGAAGGAGGAGCTAATATATTTAGGGTTTGTTTTTCCAGGAAGTGGACTAAAAATGGACCCTAAAAAAATAAAGGAAATCATGGATTGACCTTCACCAAAGATTATGTTTGAAGTGAGAAGCTTCAATAGGAATTTCATCTAGAATTTTAGTGGAATTAGTGCTCCTATTATGGAAAATATGAAGGATAATAGGAAAAAACATGTTTGGACAAGAGCAGTAGAGAGGAATTTCAAATTGTCGAAGAAAAAAGTCATGAAATATTTGTTGTTAGTGATACCTAATTTTGGAAAAGTGTTCTAAGTGGATTGTGATGCGAGTGGGACACTGATTAGAGTACATTATTTACTATCAAATAAGTTCTTTTGTATACTGACCATCATGCATTTTAGTTTATAAATAGCCAAGATAAATTAAGTCAAAAATATATAAAGTGGGTTGAGTTTCTTAAAATTTATTCATTTTTTGAAGCACAAAAGTGGCTAATCTAATTGAGTAGATAATGCATTAAATTGAAATTGTTTTTTATTGAATGAGATACAAATAAATGTTGTTGGTTTTGAATTAATGAGATAATTACATGAATATTATGTTGATTTTAGAGAATCATGGGAAACATGCAAGAATCTGGTACAAATGGATAGAACTCCATGTCTGGAGTATCTTGTACAAGAGGTTTTTTTGTTCAATGGGAAGATATTATGTATACCTTGTGGATCAATGAGTTATATAGTGGGGTTTGAGTGGCCATTTTGGAGTGGAAAAAAATTTGCACAACTGATTGAGAGTTATTATTGGTCGAGGTTTAGTGTAGATGTAAATAAATTTGTATAAGGTTGTAGGGTTTGTCAATATTCCAAGGGAGTGAGGAAAAACATGGGGTTATACCAATGATTTCCAATACGAAAAAGACCATGGGAATATATCAGTATGGGTTTTATTTTTGGGTTTCCATGAACATGAAGAGGTAATGATTTTATTTTTGTTATGATTGATAGGTTTTCAAAAATGTTTCATTTCATGCCATGCCAAAACTTTAGTGATGCTTCACATATAACAAAGTTTTATTTTTCAAAGAAGTAGTTTGGTTGCATGGGTTGCTAAAGAGTATTGTCTCCAATAAGGACACCAAATTTGTTGGCAATTTCACATTTCAACCATTCCAATTTTTATCTTCGCACTACGGTGTGAGCAAGCATGGGAATAAATTTAGATTAAGGATAAATTTACATTGAAGACCCAAGTTTTTCATTCCCACATGGGTATGTGTAGGATCATCACAAAAAAAAATAGGCCCTTAAGTGGCAAAAAATTTAGAAAAATTAGAGTTAGGAAAGTTCACATAAAAATTTGAATAATTTATCTATATTATTTCAAAAATATGTAAGAATAGAATCTGTAGTAAATTGAAAGTAGTTTCTAAACTACAAGGTTTGTTTAAAAATAAAAAAATCTATTTGGTAAAAATTTGAAATTTCAATGCAGTGGTACTTAAATTTCAGGGAAAAAATAAGAAGTTGGTGTTTGTTTGACCACCCTAACCATAATAAAAAGATAATATTTTTTTATAATATTTTAGATATAAGTAGAGTACTCATGCCCCAATGTGATGCATATTTTTTTGTAATTTTTTTCCAAGTAAATAATTAATTATGATTTTTTTATTAAAACTTTTTAAAAAATATAAAAACTCGTATGTCTAACCACCTTAACTTGGTCAAAACTTAATGAAATTCAATTTTCTATTTTTTAATCCTATAGTATGTGAAGCATAGAATGTGATGCATGTTTTGGATTCAAAAAATGTGAACGTTTGAAAGCTATAGATGTTTTTCAATCAGCCTATCAATCAAGACTTTAGTTGTAATTTGAATAGAAAATGAATAATAATTACTTATTAGATTGAAAGTAAAGCATAATTTATATCAGTGAAAAGCTAAGAATCTCCTTTAAAAACCCTTTTCATTTCATCAACTTTGGGTAAAAAAATATTCATCAGCCACATACCCATCATATTGCCACTTTTTGGCCCATCATGATCCTACACATACCCACATGCAAATAGGGTAACTTATTTGTGAAGGTGATAATTATCCTCAATTTTATAAATGAACATATATTGTTCAAGACAAGAAAAACCTGATTGAATGAGTGTTGGAAGGAAGGATGGTGTGTGCCAAACAACTTAGATTTTGTTTTTATTAGATAAGCTACATTTACGACTTAGATTGTGTTAGCAAGAAATAGTTTAAAGTTTTAAATAAACCTCTGTTTAATTTGTAATTTAATTGAAAACTATTAAATTTGGAATAAAAGTAAATATGGAGAATTTGATTGTTCATTGAAGTCCCTGTTAGTATTAAATTGTGTCATGTGTTTTAGATCCGTGTTGAGTAAGTTTTGCATTCGGAAAAATTGGAGTGAGTTTGGGGTTGGAAGCATTAGATACTTGGGAAGGATATTGGCATTGTCTACATTATCATGCCTCCATTATCATCTCCTCTCACAATGATATGGATTCCTATATAGTGATCCCTTCATTATATTTGGAACCTTCTTTAATCAATCATTTTTTTCACTTTTTTTATTGGATCTTGAATATAATTATTGGTCTTGTCTTTTTTCTTAACATATTTTTTCCCCCTTATTATCCTCTAATTCATTGGTAATATTTTTTTGAGACCTCCACACTGGCCAAAATAAAGAAAATAGAATACTATGTATGGGTTCTCCTATTCCAAGTGTTTCAAGGAATGGTTAGAGTTGTAGCTATATGTAAATAGTGTAAACAAATAAAAGAGAGATAAGGAATGTAATGATAAATAAATGATCAAGGAAATAATAACAATGAATATAAAAGAACAGTATCACCTATGAATATTTCAGGAAGTCAAGGACACAATAATGCATTAGGAATTATGTTTTAAGAGTGTTGGTGTGCTCACATGGTGGAACCAAGCTAGGAAACAAATATAAAGATATTTTTTGATATATTTATAATGCAAGAGATTTAGTATCTAAGAAAGAGTCTAAAAAGTGAAATATATATTCAAAAAATGATTTAGGAGGAAAAAGGAAGAGCCTAAAAAATCATTACTATCAACCTAAAAAGATAACAAGTTGAAAATATTAAAAAATAGTTTTTAAACAAGTTATCATCATACAAAGCTAGCATTCCACATGTAGTGTTCGTGTCTAAAAAATAGCTCTATAAAAGATAACTTATAATATAAACACAAGGTTAACATAACTACAACATCTTCTTAACAAACATTGCAGAGGAGATAAGGCATCCACATTATGAGAAGTAGAAAGGTTAATCCAAGGGTTTAAATGATACTAGAGAAACACTAAGTGGATGGCTTTCTATGCTAGATATTTAATTAGTCGTGATTTATTTTATGTGACCTACTTAGAAAGTGAGAATATAAAATATCTCAATATATTCCCTCACAACAATTCTTCTCTAATATAAAATTTGGAATTTATTGTACAAATCCAAATTTTATTTATAGGTAAAACTTTTCCTTTTAATTACACCGCCATACAATCTCATTTAGTGATATTCAACCTATTATTTTATACCATTATATTTTATATTTGCAACCACATCAAATAAGTGGAGTATTCATTATATCAAGGAGAATACAACAAGATATTGAAAATAATCTATTATATTATATATGATACATTGGATTCTTACCCAAATAGATAGCGGTCTTACTATGGCAACCAAATAACTAAGCATATTATTTATAACCATGTTGCCTCCTTATAGACGTGTCATATCCATTTATAATTTGAAAACCAAATATTAAAATATGAGTTAAACAACAATCTAAATACTAATAATATACAACTTAAATCTAATGAAGAGGTTACTAAGAAACTAAAATACAATATTAAAATAATGAAGAAGAAAATAAAACCAAAAAGCTCATTAAATTATACATAACATAAAATGTAACATAAAGAAACCCTTACAAGGAAAAAATTCACCACCAAAGAGACCCAAGCTTGTATTAACAATTATGATTAAAATTAATTAGGGTAAGACTATTGAACCTTATTGATATAAAGTTCTTCTATTACACTAATAGCAATTATCATTGAAATCCAATAATTTTTATCATTTGAAGTGAGAAGCTTCAATGGATTAGCAAGCTTCAATAGGAATTTAATCTAGAATTTTAGTGGAATTAGTGCTCCTATTATGGAAAATATGAAGGATAATAGGAAAAAAAATGTTTGAAAAAGAGCAGTAGAGAGAAGTTTTAAATTGTCGAAGAAAAAAGTCATGAAATATTTGTTGAACTAGTGATACCTGATTTTGGAAAAGTGTTCTAAGTGGATTGTCATGCAAGTGGGACACTTATTAGAGTACATTATTTACTATCAAATAAGCTTTTTTGTATACCGACCATCATGCATTTTAGTTTATAAATAGCCAAGGTAAATTAAGTCAAAAATATATAAAGTGGGTTGAGTTTCTTAAAATTTATTCAATTTTTGACTCACAAAAGTAGCTAATCTAATTGAGTAGATAATGCATTAAGTTGAAATTGTTTGTTATTGAATGAGATACAAATAAACGTTGTTGGTTTTGAATTAATGAGATAATTACATGAAGATGATGTTGATTTTAGAGAATCATGGGAAACATGCAAAAATCTGGTACAAATGGATAGAACTCCATGTCTAGAGTATCTTGTACAAGAGGTTTTTTTGTCCAATGGGAAGATATTATGTATACCTTGTGGATCAATGAGTTAGATAGTGGGGTTTGAGTGGCCATTTTGGAGTGGAAAAAACTTTTGCACAACTGATTGAGAGTTATTATTGGTCGAGGTTTAGTGCAGATGTAAATAAATTTGTATAAGGTTGTAGGGTTTGTCAATATTCCAAGGGAGTGAGGAAAAACATGGGGTTATACCAATGACTTCCAATACCAAAATGACCATGGGAACATATCAGTATTGGTTTTATTTTTGGGTTTCCATGAACATGAAGAGGTAATTATTTTATTTTTGTTATGATTGATAGGTTTTAAAAAATGTTTCATTTCATGCCATGCCAAAACTTTAGTGATTCTTCACATATAACAAAGTTTTATTTTTCAAAGAAGTAGTTTGGTTGCATGGGTTGCTAAAGAGTATTCTCTCCAATAGGGACACCAAATTTGTTGGCAATTTCACATTTCAACCATTCCAATTTTTATCTTGGCACTGCAGTGTGAGCAAGCATGGGCATAAATTTAGATTAAGGATAAATGCACATTGAAGACCCAAGTTTTTCACTCCCACATGCAAATAGGGTAACTTATTTGTGAAGGTGATAATTATCCTCAATTTTATAAATGAACATATACTATTCAAGACAAGAAAAACCTGATTGAATGAGAGTTGGAAGGAAGGATGATGTGTGCCAAACAACTTAGATTGTGTTTTTATTAGATAAGCTACATTTACGACTTAGATTGTGTTAGAAAGAAATGTTTTAAAGTTTTAAATAAACCTTTGTTTAATTTGTAATTTAATTGCAAACTATTAAATTTGGAATGAAAGTAAATATGGAGAAGTTGATTGTTCATTGAAGTCCCTGTTAGTATTGAATTGTGTCATGTGTTTTAGATCCGTGTTGAGTAATTTTTGCATTTGGAAAAATTGCAATGAGTTTGGGGTTGTAGGCATTAGATACTTGGGAAGGATCTTGGAGTTGTCTGCATTATCATGCCTCCATTATCATCTCCTCTCACAATGATATGGATTCCTATATAGTGACCCCTTCATTATTTTTGGAACCTTCTTTAATCAATCATTTTTTTCACTTTTTTTATTGGATCTTGAATATAATTATTGGTCTTGTCTTTTTTCTTAACATATTTTTTCCCCCTTATTATCCTCTAATTCATTGGTAATATTTTTTTGAGACCTCCACACTGGCCAAAATAAAGAAAATAGAATACTATGTATGGGTTCTCCTATTCCAAGTGTTTCAAGGAATGGTTAGAGTTGTAGCTATATGTAAATAGTGTAAACAAATAAAAGAGAGATAAGGAATGTAATGATAAATAAATGATCAAGGAAATAATAACAATGAATATAAAAGAACAGTATCACCTATGAATATTTGAGGAAGTCAAGGACACAATAATGCATTAGGAATTATGTTTTAAGAGTGTTGGTGTGCTCACATGGTGGAACCAAGCTAGGAAACAAATATAAAGATATTTTTTGATATATTTATAATGCAAGAGATTTAGTATCTAAGAAAGAGTCTAAAAAGTGAAATATATATTCAAAAAATGATTTAGGAGGAAAAAGGAAGAGCCTAAAAAATCATTACTATCAACCTAAAAAGATAACAAGTTGAAAATATTAAAAAATAGTTTTTAAACAAGTTATCATCATACAAAGCTAGCATTCCACATGTAGTGTTCGTGTCTAAAAAATAGCTCTATAAAAGATAACTTATAATATAAACACAAGGTTAACATAACTACAACATCTTCTTAACAAACATTGCAGAGGAGATAAGGCATCCACATTATGAGAAGTAGAAAGGTTAATCCAAGGGTTTAAATGATACTAGAGAAACACTAAGTGGATGGCTTTCTATGCTAGATATTTAATTAGTCGTGATTTGTTTTATGTGACCTACTTAGAAAGTGAGAATATAAAATATCTCAATATATTCCCTCACAACAATTCTTCTCTAATATAAAATTTGGAATTTATTGTACAAATCCAAATTTTATTTATAGGTAAAACTTTACCTTTTAATTACACCACCATACAATCTCATTTAGTGATATTCAACCTATTATTTTATACCATCATATTTTATATTTGCAACCACATCAAATAAGTGGAGTATTCATTATATCAAGGAGAATACAACAAGATATTGGAAATAATCTATTATATTATATATGATACATTTGATTCTTACCCAAATAGATAGTGGTCTTACTATGGCAACCAAATAACTAAGCATATTATCTATAACCATGTTGCCTCCTTATAGACGTGTCATATCCATTTATAATTTGAAAACCAAATATTAAAATATGAGCTAAACAACAATCTAAATACTAATAATATACAACTTAAATCTAATGAAGAGGTTACTAAGAAACTAAAATACAATATTAAAATAATGAAGAATAAAATAAAACCAAAAAGCTCATTAAATTATACATAACATAAAATGTAACATAAAGAAACCCTTACAAGGAAAAAATTCACCACCAAAGAGACCCAAGCTTGTATTAACAATTATGATTAAAATTAATTAGGTTAAGACTATTGAACCTTATTGATATGAAGTTCTTCAATTACACTAATAGTAATTATCATTGAAATCCAATAATTATACTTGTCTATATCATTACTTTATTATTTTGTTTTTTTGTATTTTTAGACTTATAGACATGAGAACCCCAATTTACTTTCTTGGATCAATTATTATTATTAAATTTTTTTGGGAATATGTTTATCTTACCTTCCCAAGATTAGTTTAAATAAGGGAACAACAAACTTTATTTAAATTTCTAAATATTAAGTTAGAGTTACCCTAGACCAAATTGAGTCTTTGTCTATATATACCATTTTGATGTGTTGAGTGTTAATGATGGCATCATAAACATTATGCCATCAAATATATTAAGTATTTCCTTAAAAGTAATTTTTTTTCATGTCGCATGAAATAAAATTTTTAGGGGTTATTACAATGTTTAGACATTAAAAAGGGGGCATGACAACATCAATACATCTAATTTGACAACAATCCAACAATATAAGTGTTATTGCTAACTATCATATGAATCTATCATCATGTGCCTCCAATATATAGGAAAATAAGAAACAAGAAAAAATAAATAATTTTACAAAACCAAAACCTAAAACCATGAGGTATAAAAAAAATGTAATGCCCAACTAGTCATGGGAAATACACCTAAAATAGTAACAACCCTTACAAATCTTACACATCAACATGTAATAGATATTATCATAATAATTAAATTAACTAGGATCTCAATTCTAGGTGCTCCATGAAGACATTGATTCACTAGAAATCTCAATCTTAGGTGTCCCATAAAAGTATTAATTATCTTATCATAACACCAAATATGAAAGATATCACAACTCTCAAAATGACCAATTTTGTATAATGTCCCTATTTAATGTTCTACTTTAACCCATTCTATAATGTTTAGACTAGAGATTATTTATCATCTACATAATTAAATATAAGTTACAAGACTTGGGATTTACAAGGTTAAGAGCACACCTAGTCTTAACAATTTACACTATTTTCCATATGTTTGACATTCACTCGTTACATGATCAAATGTCTGATAATATTTCTAGATAGAAATTAAAAACAATGAGAGATGAATTCAACTTTCATCAAAAATAGAGTATTTATTGATATATAATTATAATAAATTATCTCAAAATAAATTTTAAAACTAAATGAAAATCAACATGAATATACAAAATTTACCAATACACTATTTATTCATTTACAATTAAAAAATAAAATTAATAACCATAATAATCTCCATATTAATTTCATTTCTAGTCTAAATATATACCCCTTTCTTTCCATTACTGATCAAACCTATTACACTCCATAAAGCTCCTCTTTTCCATGTTTCTATAGTCACCATAAATGTTATGGGCAAGGTATCCCACTTCAAACCTGTTTTGTTTAAACTCTTAATGAGCCACAAAAGATCTCTTTGACAAATTACATTAAATAAAGTTGCATAATATTTCATGGTCATATTATTTTAACATTTTATTCTGAATAATGCATTAAAAAATCAAGACAAAGCATAGAACATGATCCTCTCCAGAAGTTAAGCTGCATCTACGCCATCCTCATTGCTTTCATGCAAGACTTCAGTTTTCTTTTTCTTCATCGGTATCTTGCTCACTACTTACCTGAGCCTCACTACTTTTCTGCAAAGCATCATGATGTTTCGCCACCATTCTATCCAATATACGCCTTAAATTCCTTCGAGCCGTGATGTGCTTTAAAATGTCGTATAGCCTTTCAAAAATATCATCAGGTACTTCCCCATACTTTTCAATGACCAAATTTCCAACTCCATTAAGCCTTCGCCTCACGCCAGGAGGCAAATGCTTTTTCTTACTACCCTTTCCTTTAGGAGGAGG
The DNA here is from genome assembly GCA_007258455.2 of Sequoia sempervirens. NCBI lineage: Eukaryota > Viridiplantae > Streptophyta > Pinopsida > Cupressales > Cupressaceae > Sequoia > Sequoia sempervirens. Next base: position 618,016,904 of record VDFB02270651.1, read on the forward strand.
CAAATGCTTTTTCTTACTACCCTTTCCTTTAGGTGGAGCAACCGCCTGAGTCATTTCAGCCTGTTGTGCACTTGACTCTGCAACAGCACTTTCTAAATCAAGGAACGCCTTCTCTAACATATCAGAAAACTCGGGATCACTCTCATTGACATTAGATGCAGAGGCTATGCTATCATTGCCCATTTCTTTTGACTCATCTGATCCTAAGACACCAATGGAGCTAGAACCCAACTCTTTGTTTATGTTAGTATCCTCAACCTCGTCCATATCATGACCCACAACCTTGTCCATGGCTTCATTTGCAGGAGAAGTTGTTTGCATGCGACTCACCCTCTTCTTTGCTCTTTTCTTTGGTATTTCATCCATGTGCTTTTTTTTCCTTTTCTTGTTTGATGACCCACTCGCGGGAGGGGAACTGGGCTCCTTATCTTCCTCTCTGGACTTAGATTTTGTTTTGTAACGCTCATTTAGCTCAGAATCGTCATCAGAATCATAATAATCCGTAGCACCACCATCATCTTCTTCAGCGCCTTTTTTCCCTTCTCATCAGTGCGAGAAGTATTGTCAGGCTGTGGCATTTCTTCACTTTGGGTAGCTTGTTGGGCTTCTTCTGTTAGCTTTTTCCATGAGACAACATTCATTTCATCTCATTTCAGCTCGACTGAGAATCTCTTTCTTGGAAAATCTCTCATGGGCTTCGCCTCAGGAAATGAATGAGGATCGTCTTCCATTTTCAAGATTTAGTGAGTATTGTATAAAGCGCTGCGCCTTGATTTCAGTCGTTGTATGTTTATAGTTGGACGACATGAACATGGAATGTGCGCCTATATATATGTATGACAGCATCATGAATCGACATAACCCAAATTCAACGGTCATGTATATCTTGGCTGGGCTTAAATGGCTGGGCTTAAACAGCACACTAAGCATTGATTTAGTGTGTGCTGTCTTATGTGGGTCCTATTTCTTATCTCTGTTTAGGATTGGTGACAAATTCTATTGATTTAATTCATTTTATTGTTTATTTATATTATTTCAGTGTTAAATCTAGGGTCCTTTGATACTAAGATTTGATGATAAATTCCATTGATTTAATTCATTTTATTGTTTATTTATATTATTTCAGTGTTAAATCTCTAGTTCCTTAATACTTTTTTTTTTAGCTCTAATCATTTACTGTTGTTTGCACTTAATAATAACTTAAATATTATAGTTATTAAGTGCAACTAAAAGAAAAAATAGTATTAAGGGACTCAAGATTTAACACTGAAATAATATAAATAAACAATAAAATGAATTAAATCAATGGAATTTGGCACCAAACCTAAACAGAGATAAGAAATAGGACCCACATGAGACAGCACACACTAAATCAATGCTTAGTGTGTTAGTCAGTTTTATTGTTTATTTATTTATTCTTTTTTTTGCTATAACCAATTACTACCATTTACACTTAATAACTATAATATTTAACCTATTTTTTAATTTGAAAACTTAAAAATTATTTTGTAATCATATTTAATATATTTGTATTATTATTCAATGTTTATTAAATAATATTAATTCATTTTATTGTTTATTTATATTATTTCAATGTTAAATCTCTAGTTCCTTAATACTTTTTTTTTTTTTTAGCTCTAATCATTTACTGCCGTTTGCACTTAATAATAACTTAAATATTATAGTTATTAAGTGCAACTAAAAAAAAAAATAGTATTAAGGGACTCTAGATTTAACACTGAAATAATATAAATAAACAATAAAATGAATTAAATCAATGGAATTTGGCACCAAACCTAAACAGAGATAAGAAATAGGACCCACATGAGACAACACACACTAAATCAATGCTTAGTGTGTTAATCTATTTTATTGTTTATTTATTTATTCTTTTTTTCGCTATAACCAATTACTACCATTTACACTTAATAACTATAATATTTAACCTAGTTTTTAATTTGAAAACTTAAAAATTATTTTGTAATCATATTTAATATATTTGTATTATTATTCAATGTTTATTAAATAATATTAATGTTTAATGTTTAATAATTATTATTGAATGATAATTATTTTAATTCATTTTATTGTTTATTTATATTATTTCAGTGTTAAATCTCTAGTTCCTTAATACTTTTTTTTTTAGCTCTAATCATTTACTGCCATTTGCACTTAATAATAACTTAAATATTATAGTTATTAAGTGCAACTAAAAAAAACAAGAGCTGCAGAGCAGCGAAGTTCCTACCAAAATGTGCAAGAATAGTCATGCTTTTATTTGTTGTGTCTATTATGTTTTAGCAACACTGTTGATATTATAACAACTTAATAGTAATCTTGAAATTTTTCAGATGATGACAAGTCATGTTTTTATTTGTTGTCTATTATGTTTTAGCATCAGTGTTGATATGATAACAATTTAATAGTAATCTTGATTTTTTTTAGATAATAACATGTAATATCATAAAAAAATTGTTTGAATAATGTGTTAGGCAATCTATTGATAGACCTAATGAAGGATACTTATAAGCATGATATAATGATTTTACTCCAAATGAGAACAATAGCATGGGTATATTAGGTCACATCATCATTTATAGAATGCTCATCTAGGACTACATCAAAAACAAATTCATGCTTCAGTGAAGCCCACCTGAAGGAAAACATTTGTTTAAGTCATAATACAATGTTTTGGTCTCTAAGCTAAATGCTACTATTTAATTTCTTTTAGAATATAGAGCAAACTAAGTTGCTCAAATTCACTATGTTATCCAATACATATAATTTTTGAAATATTTGGTGATGCCTTGTGTTCTAATCAACACCTCATTGTTTTAAACCATACACTATTTCCTAAGTTTAGTCTAGTTGAACTAAAATTAAACCGAGGTGCCCAGTTTTGCTTTAGTTTCATTTATAGTTTGTCTTTAGTTAGGGTGCGTTCGAGTTAGTTCTAGTTAGCTTTTTATTAGATCCAAAATTATAGGAACTTGGATTTCTATAGAACTCTGGTTCTAGATCATTTATAGGGATCTATTTTTTATGTAATGTTTGTAAGCAAATATATACACTCTCAGTATGGATTTTCCTACTGACTTTGTGAAGATATAAAATTGTTGATTAATCAAAGGATTATGCCTATTCTTGCATTCATCTAAATTTGGTATCATGGTAATGGTATGATTGTTTCATTTTAATCTAAATTGATGAATTAATGAAATTTTGTGAACTTTATTATGGAATTAAGTAGGTTTTGTCTTAGATTTGTGCTTGCTTGATGGTGTTCTGATTTGATAAAATCTAAAACTATATTTATGTTTTATTTCCTCAGAAGATTGCATCACCGTCAATAGTAAATGTGTGAAATGTTATTTACTTTAATGGTGGTTTGAGAAGATTTTGTTTATTTTCTCAGATTTGATTTGTGAAACAATTCCTATCATTGTTTGTTAAATTAAATTTATTTAACTTCCTTGTTACCCTATCTATCTTTTGAACTTTATTTTAAATCAAGTTTGGAATTATTAAAAGAGCATGGAATTGATACAAATCTGCTATATATCTAAACATGCAAAGTGTTTATTAAATTGTTAGAATCATTATTTTGAAAATTTTCATGTTTTAAATATCATTTTTGAAAAAATCTAATAACCAGATCCCCTACAAAATATGTTGACAATAATTATTGTGTTGTCCCATGCAATCAAGACCTTACTAGAAAGGAACCTTGGAATATTTTGTTTACTTTTCAAGAGAAGCAATAACCTATTATTTCTTAGTAAGTTGGAAGTGTTAAAACCATCCTCAACACATCCCTAAGATGTCAACCCTTCAAAAAGGTTCCTTAATATGGAAAAATAGGAAACTAGGTAGTACTTTGATTAAATATAGCCTTTTATGGATTGTGGGTAAGAGAGATATTGAAACTAGTAAAAATAGGAAACTAGGTAGTACTTTGATTAAAAAATGAGAGGTTTTTGGCTTGAATAGATATACTATTTACCTTCAAGATGAAGATTATAGTACACATATTCACATATTCTTTTAGCTTGCCCCCTTTCCACCTTTCTTCTTTATTTATGGTGTGATTTGTAGGAAATCTCATGAAATAATTTTGAGGCTATCCAAAATTCTCTTATGTATCACCTGCAACCTTCTTTGAAGCTAAAATCCTTTACTCATTTGCATGATATTATTCAATGGTACAACAAGGAATATAAGTCAAATTTGGGGTAGAGCAAAGACCAATCTAAAAGAAACCTATAAGTTTGGATTCAATATATTATCAATCGAGTGTTTGGTGGGAATTTAGAGTTCTAATGAAACGTAATATTCCTATATATTCTCCTTATTTTTCCTCTTCTAATAATAACCCTCAAGATTATCAACTTATGCAAAGGAAATGCCCTTTTGTAGGCTTGGTTAAAATTAATGTTGATGGTGCTTCAACATATAGTGCTAGAAATGTTGACATGGGAGGTGTTTTTTGTGATCATGATGGCAGATTCAAGTTCTAGCTTGTAGGTATTCTTCGCCTTGGTTCTAATAAGACGTACATTTAATAATTAACTCTATCTATCAAACCAATATTTTATGAAGATTACTTTATAAATCTAAAAATATTTTTTATTTTTAAAAATATATTATTAATATATATTTTACTATATAATTTTTAATCTTCTTCCAAAAGATGGCCTAGATGCATGTGGAAAAAAAATTTAAAATGTACTTTGATCTCTACATGTATTTTTATAAAAAATAGTCTTGATAAGAGAATCATAGTTTATTATAATGTTTTTGGATTTAAGTGTATAGTTATTTTGAGTATTAAATAATTAAGTAGTTAAATTTAATAATGATATTTATAAAATTATTTTTTTAGTTATTTTAAAATCAATTAGTATAATTCATAAAATAAAATATTTGATAATATTTATTTTTATAAATATATTATTATAATTAGTTTTGTTTAATTAATTATTGTTAACATAATTTAAATAAATAAATAGTTCTTAAAGTGAGAAATTAAAACATAATTTTAAATAAATAAATAAATATTTTAAATAAATAAAAATGGTTCTTAAAGTGAGAAATAAAATAGATATATTTATATTAAAAATTAATGATTTTATTTTTCAAAGGCTATTAAAATATGATTTAATTTATTTCAATTAAAGAGTTATTTTTAATTATTCAGAATTATTAATATATATTACTTTATTGACATCATTTATTTATTTAAAACTATTTTAAGATATTTTACTTGCTATTTATTATTGTTATTGGATTATTGAATAAAAATATAAATTAAAAAAAAAAATTGAATAGATGGAAAGGAAATCAAAATAACTTTTAGATAAATAAAAAAAGTAATTATTAAATAGATATGAACTATAATAAAATATTAAATAACATAACTTTTAAGTAAAGACCTTACTACTTCAAATTTACATGTTAATTCACATAATAGTTGAGTTAAATTCATTTTACAATTTAGTAATCAAGTTCTAGCTTGTAGGTATTCTTCGCCTTGGTTGTAATAAGACGTACATTTAATAATTAACTCTATCTATCAAACCAATATTTTATGAAGATTACTTTATAAATCTAAAAATATTTTTTATTTTTAAAAATATATTATTAATATATATTTTACTATATAAATTTTAATCTTCTTCCAAAAGATGGCCTAGATGCATGTGGAAAAAAAAATTAAAATGTACTTCTACATGTATTTTTATAAAAAATAGTCTAGAATTATAGTTTATTATAATGTTTTTGGATTTAAGTGTATAGTTATTTTGAGTATTAAATAATTAAGTAGTTAAATTTAATAATGATATTTATAAAATTAATTTTTAAGTTATTTTAAAATCAACTAGTATAATTCATAAAATAAAATATTTGATAATATTTATTTTTTAAAATATATTATTATAATTAGTTTTGTTTAATTAATTATTGTTAACACAATTTAAATAAATAAATAGTTCTTAAAGTGAGAAATTAAAACATAATTTTAAATAAATAAATAAATATTTTAAATAAATAAAAATGGTTCTTAAAGTGAGAAATAAAATAGATATATTTATATTAAAAATTAATGATTTTATTTTTCAAAGGCTATTAAAATATGATTTAATTTATTTCAATTAAAGAGTTATTTTTAATTATTCAAATTATTAAAATATATTACTTTATTTACATCATTTATTTACTTAAAACTATTTTAAGATATTTTACTTGCTATTTATTATTGTTATTGGATTATTGAATAAAAATATAAATTAAAAAAAAATTGAATAGATGGAAAGGAAATCAAAATAACTTTTAGATAAATAAAAAAAGTAATTATTAAATAGATATGAACTATAATAAAATATTAAATAACATAACTTCTAAGTAAACACCTTACTACTTCAAATTTACATGTTAATTCACATTCACATAATAGTTGAGTTAAATTCATTTTACAATTTAGTAATCTAAATTAGTGTGGAAAGTAAATAGACTAGTGAAATTAAATTTACTTAAAAGGAAAAGGAAGTATTTTGGAAACTTGATAATGGAGTGGGAAAATCGCAACTATGATAATGGAGCCGGGAAAATCGCCCTTATCGCTCAAAAGTTTTGAGCCAATTACATTTCAGAAAATTAATTTTAGATATTTGTTTTGTTAAATATTTTGCATATTTACTTTAGAGTTATTCAAATATTTGTGAAGTAGAAAATAAATATGAATTATCATTGGTTTAAATCGAAGTTATTAATAACTTGTTAAAGAAGAGGCGTGCCTATAGTTCCTTCGGCAGGAACTAAAAAATAGTATTAAGGGACTCCAGATTTAACATTGAAATAATATAAATAAACAATAAAATGAATTAAATCAATGGAATTTGGCACCAAACCTAAACAGAAATAGGACCCACATGAGACAACACACACTAAATCAATGCTTAGTGTGTTAGTCTATTTTATTTTTTATTTATTTATTCTTTTTTTCGCTATAACCAATTACTACCATTTACACTTAATAACTATAATATTTAACCTATTTTTTAATTTGAAAACTTAAAAATTATTTTGTAATCATATTTAATATATTTGTATTATTAGTCAATGTTTATTAAATAATATTAAATCATTTTATTGTTTATTTATATTATTTCAAAGTTAAATCTCTAGTTCCTTAATACTTTTTTTTTTTAGCTCTAATCATTTATGCCATTTGCACTTAATAATAACTTAAATATTATAGTTATTAAGTGCAATAAAAAAAATATAGTATTAAGGGACTCCAAATTTAACATTGAAATAATATAAATAAACAATAAAATGAATTAAATCAATGGAATTTGGCACCAAACCTAAACAGAGATAAGAAATAGGACCCACATGAGACAACACACACTAAATCAATGCTTAGTGTGTTAGTCTATTTTATTTTTTATTTATTTATTCTTTTTTTCGCTATAACCAATTACTACCATTTACACTTAATAACTATAATATTTAACCTATTTTTTAATTTGAAAACTTAAAAATTATTTTGTAATCATATTTAATATATTTGTATTATTATTCAATGTTTATTAAATAATATTAATTCATTTTATTGTTTATTTATATTATTTCAATGTTAAATCTCTAGTCCCTTAATACTTTTTTTTTTTTAGCTCTAATCATTTACTCCCATTTGCACTTAATAATAACTTAAATATTATAGTTATTAAGTACAACTAAAAAAAAATTATTAAGGGACTCAAGATTTAACACTAAAATAATATAAATAAACAATAAATGAATTAAATCAATGGAATTTGGCACCAAACCTAAACAGAGATAAGAAATAGGACCCACATGAGACAACACACACTAAATCAATGCTTAGTGTGTTAGTCTATTTTATTTTTTATTTATTTATTCTTTTTTTTGCTATAACCAATTACTACCATTTACACTTAATAACTATAATATTTAACCTAGTTTTTAATTTAAAAACTTAAAAATTATTTTGTAATCATATTTAATATATTTGTATTATTATTCAATGTTTATTAAATAATATTAATGTTTAATGTTTAATAATTATTATTGAATAATAATTATTTTTATTAAATATTAAATATATTATATTTATTAATTATAATTAATATATTTAATATATTATTTAAACTATCAAGATATATAATAATAATAATTAAGTAATAGCATAAAGTTTTCTAATGAGGTGTTTGTTATTTTTTTATTGAAACTATGAATAATTAAATATTTTTTAGACTATTATTAATATATTTAAATTATTATTTAATTCTTTTTATATAAGGGGTAAAAATGCTTTTGACCGAACCACCGGATACAACCATTCAAGAATACCACCCCAACGGGGTTTGAACTTTGGTGGCAAGAACAACAATGCCAACTATAAACCATTAGACCATGCCAATACCGGCTAAATTATTATTTAATTATTATTAAATAATATTAATAATTATATATATAATATATTATTTAAATTATAAAGAAATATATTTATCTTAAATGATTATGATTTGAACCATACTTTAATTATTATCAAATAGTAGTTTAAATATATTAAATATAGTTTCAATGATAAATCATCTTTTAATGATAATTAAATTAAATATATAACATATCTAGCTATTACATAGAAGAGAAATTGGTTAGTAAAAGGAAGAAATTAAGTAGATCTCATGAGGGTTACTTAATTAGTCAAAGTTTAACCTATTCCTTTCACCAGTCAATTAAATAATTTGGTCATATAAAAATTGTAATAAATACTAATTATTAATATATTTAATGTGTAATGCATTTAATGTCAATTACAAAATTTTAATATTAACATTTAATATTATCATATTTAAATAAAATACAATAATATAATATTTATCATTAATATAATATAATATAATATAATATAGATATAATATTACATGATATTATATAATTAATGATAATATATTTAATAGATATATGTTAATTTTATCATAAATAATATATTATATATTAATGATAATTGTTAAATTTATATAATATATTTAATCATGTAATATTTTTAATATTAATAATAATAATTAATATTGCAACTAATATATTTATATAATGATGTATAATATATTTAACATTCATATTAATAATAGTTATTAATTATTAATTATTATTATATAATTATTCTCATCATTATATAGGATTAAGTATATTATATATTTATCTATTCAATAATTATTTAATACTATATTAATAATAATATGTTATCATTAATATATTAATATTATATGTTAGATATAGTTTAAATAATATTAATTATTAATATATATATTTATATGATGATGTATAATATATTTAATATTAATAACAATTAATAATATTAGTATTTATTAAACATATTATATGATTATATATGTTCAATTTTTAATAATTAACATTAATATATGATTTATCATTTAAACTATATTTAATATATTTAAATTACTATTTGATAATGACTAACTAATAATTCAAATAATAATCATTTAAAAAAAATATGTTTTCTTGTAGTTTAAATAATATATTATAAATTAAGATAATTAATAAATATATATTAAATTTTTAAATATCATATTTTATGAATAAATGTATTTTATTTATATTGATGTATATTTTTTTTGATTGATCCAAAAATTGCTATAGGTGGCTAAGCCTATAATTAGAAAAAATATGAATAGTACAGAGTCAAAATGAGGCATATCAACAAGCCTCATACTCCATAAACAAGCACCAAAACACCACAACTGGAGAAATTTTCCCCTAATAAACTATCCCCCAATATCTTTGGGGTAGATTACACTATTTTTAGAATGAGAGTGCAAATGCATGTTATGACAAGCAAGCAACCCTTTGTTGGATTTTTTATTTTTCCTTTTCACCACCTCCCAATCCACAACACTTTCCCTAGATTGTTTGGAAAGCTAAGGTGTTGCAAATTGAGTAATGTAGTCCTCATTCATAATGGTTGATGGAACATTTGGCATTCCCACTGTGTCATTTTCTTTGGGTACACCATTCATATGTGGTGTAGCCCCCACCCTCAAACCACCAACCATTGCTTGTAAATCATTTTCTCCTTTCACCTTTACCCCAGATGCTAGAATAACATCCATATTGAGAGATTTTCCTTGGTCATTTGCAAAATATTTTTGAGCATCCAAACCATTCCCATTACACCCATGGACTGAAGATATATTTGAATCCATTGTATAGTGCTCAAGAGCATCATCTTTGCACCATGTTATAGAGCATGAATCTTTGGATTTGGAGTAATGGCAGTGTGCAGGAAAATGAATGGTATTAAAGCACCTCAAGCTTTGGCCATCCACTCTAAGGGTTATTTCAGCTAGTAGTTCTATTGATCATGGGTGTTTTGCACACTTTCTCAACACAAGCAGTGCGTAGATGCACTACCTCTCTTGAAAGGAGACTACCAACAACAAGTTGTTGAAAATCATCCCAAGGTCTCTCAAGTGTCAGGTCATGAATTGCATGGAATTCCTCAGTTGATGTTTGATGTGATTTTTCTAGTAATCACATGGCAAACTTACGTAGCTGGATGCAAGGTGGATCTTAAAATCTAAAGTTTTTGATATGGGAGTTAAGGTGCATTTTGCTGTAGGTTCAAAAAACAATCTAAAACTTCAATGTTCTCCTTAAGTTTTGGCTTTACAATGTGCAATGAACCTTAGCACAGGCTGTTTCTAAAAAGAAAAAGAAAAAAATGAAGGGAAGAGGGAAGATTCTTGGATCTGCAACTAATGATGAACAGTGATCATGGAGGTTTTACTACGAACAACTTCCTTCAAACAGGATTCCACTTATCCAAGAAACCTATAGTATCTTGAAATATGTGCTATCTTCAAAGGTCTATAGATATTTTACCATTTATCCACCACATACATGCATGAATAAAGATAAAAGTTTAAAAGAAGCTTCAAGTTTCAGCCCAGACTAACTTTACAAGACCATTTACCAACAACAAATAGCAAAAAGTATGGACTAGAAGGCATCAACATAGCAGAAATTTCTACAATCACAAAACAATATTACCAAAATATATCTAAGCAATTTAAAGCTAATTAGAACAACAGTGTAAATATAAGTAAAGCATCTAATAATGGAGATTAAATTATGAAACATGTGAAGAACTCAAAAAATACACCAAGTCAATGTATTTTAATTAGAAATTTCTGCAGCATGTCTTTACAACAACTCAACCCCTCTTGAAAATGAGAGAAGACCCCCTATTTATAGTGCCCAAAAAGTAGAATGAATGGCCAAGATTTAATCTTATTGTGTGGCCAAGATTCACTACAAACTAGGGTTCTACCTACCCCCCCAATATATTACAATTTAAAATACAACTTTTTCTTCATCCCTATTTGTCCTCTAGTGACAACACTGTAGCCTTTTGTCTTGTTATTCATTGCCCTTTTATTGTAGCTATTCCTTTAGAATCTCTTCACTAATTATAGGGTCACCTTCTTGCTTCTTCAAAGCTACATACTCCATGAACTTCAAAATTACTGGTTGGAGTTTTTTGACCTCTATGACCTCGGACCACAATACTTGATAACTCCACTCCTTGGATTTATCCTCAAGCCTTTTCTAGTCTTCATCATACTTAGCAGTGTGGTCCCAGAACAACTCTAACTGGGCAAAGGCTCAAGCTACAAAACTCATCAAGTTTGTGGTTATTTCATTTGACATCCTGTCCTCCATCTTTTTCTAGAAATGAGGCCTTCCTTTGTCTAGGTCCATTTGTACAACAGGCATCTCATAGCCTATCATTAGCTTCAAGTACTGGACACAATCTACCCTAATCTCTTTGATCCACTTAATATCTCGATCCACTTTATCAATTACCTGCTCCAATTTTTCTTTTATGTTCTCAAAGTCTTATTTCCATACATCCATTAGCCAGTGATCATCCCTTCTAAGTGCGAGCTCCTTTTCCCATGTTGCACTTGGAAACTTGAGAATAGCCTTGATCTTTGGATAGGTGGACTCATATCTTGTCGAGAAGTCAGAGCAAAGTTTTTTCATGCTCTCTAGAGACTGTTGTAAGTCTAGAAACTTGTTGGCTATTTGAATAGCCTATCCGATATCCATATTTTTGACGTACAACACCTATCGGAACCAACTTTCTATAGCCTTGTCCATATTCTTTCTATTTTCTAGCTTATCAATTTGTTCCCTAGACAACAATTATGGTGGAGCCACAGACATGGTAGGCATTTCTTCAGTTGAAGACCATTGTTGGATGTAAGTTGTCAAATCAGCTACCTGTGCCTTAAGCTCATATTTTGAAACCTTATCCTATTGTATCAAATGCACCACCATGGCAACATACTCCTTCAGGTGCTCCACCTTTTTCTCTCTAGTAGCTATTCCCAAGTCAATGGCAGAGATATTATAGGTTACCCCTTCTTTTCCCACCACTGGCATTGCTACTTGCACAATTTGGGATCCAGAAGCATCCATTATTACCTTGGATCTGATTTTGGGCTTTTTCTCTTTCTTGGTTGTGATCTACACTTGGGCTAAGATAGCCTCCAGTCTCACTCTCAAATCCTTTGGTGTAGGATTTTTCTTTTCAAGTTATCTTTCCAACCATTTGAGCATAGCAGATTTTCCCTTAGGCAATTCATGATCACCCTCACCCTCCTTTGTTCAGATCTCTATTTCTTTATCTCCGGGAGCCTTTTCTTCCATTTTAGTGTCTTCTCCCTCTTCCTTATTAGAGTCTTGGATGAACACAAGGCACTTGATGGGAAGCCTAGTAGGCAATTGTTCCCGAGGACCTTCTTCTTTCTCAGCCTCCTTTCCTTCACTTTCTTCATCTTGTTCATCCTTATGCTCATGCTCTTGAGGCTGTTCAATTTCAAGACTTTTGTTGGCTGGAGCCTCACTTTTAAGTTCACCTTCTTCTACATTTTCTTCTTCTCTATAAGGAGGTAATACATTCTCCTGTTGTTCCCCTGTAAGGAGTTCTACATTTTTTGCTCCCTTATCATCTTCTTTCCTTTCTTCTTTGGGAGGTGACCTTTCTACCTCTTCTTTATCATCCCTCAATTGTCGAGCCATTTCCTCAAAATCATCATTGAAGTTTTGTACAATAGTTCTACCACCTGTCAACACCTGCCTCTTCGTCTCCACTTTCAAAAGACCCTGTTTCTTCTTCTTCATGGACCACCCTATCAATTTTTTTATGTTCATATTTTGGGTGTTCTTGGTACTCATCGGCTTCTTCCTCTGCTACCTTTGAAGCTTCCATCTCCCACTTTTCCCATTCTTCTGAGATTAGCATCATGGCCTCCATTGCTAGTTGTCTCATCGAAGGTTGTGAGGGCGAAACACTGGCAGGGACCTACGCTAAGGCAGCTTGGATGGTGGGATCCAAAAAGATTTGGGAAATTTTAGAGGGGACATTCTGCATATGCCTCGAGAAAGCCTTCGGCAGTGTGAGTGTGGGCATTAATATTGTTGTTGTTGCTAATGGAAATGATGTAGTGGGTGACATGGAGGTGGAAGGAAGAAGAGAAGTTGTAGTAGAGGAGGATTCAACCATTATTATGGGCCCAACCGGTGAAGAGGAAGTGAGATGGACCAAGATGTCCACTGTAGGTGGGGATGTGGCAACCATGGCCTAGGAAATAGATGGAATTGCGGCAGAAACAAGGAGAGCTGGAGGAGGTTTTGGATAATCTATTTTCCCTTCCTCACCCTCTTGAAGGGGATCTTCTTGAATTGTTGGCTACCCTATGATACTTCCCATCCGCTTGGGCCTCTTAGAGGGTGAACCTCCAGCATCTTTTCTGGAATAAACCTTTGGGTTTGGCGACTGCTCTGCTTCAATCCATTTCCTCTTCTTTGATCTTATGAGTGGAGGATATTTGGATGTCCCTCCTGTTGAATTTGTGGCAGCAACATCCTCCGTAGCACTAGGCTCACTCTTGAGTCCCTCATATGTTAGGACAACCCCTTGTTGCTTCAATTGGGCTACTTGTCCATCAACCCATTCTTTGGTATGAGCCTAAATTGGATTGGTTATAATGTTGAGGTCATCGACCTCCTGCTTATCCCAATCTATTGTTGGTAGTGGTAGGTTTGCAACTATGTTGTACCTGGGGTCTATGATGGTGCTTTCATCCTCTTCAACTTGATCAAGTACAGGAAACAATTATACTCTTTTTATAAAGTATGTAGTTATTCGCATGTAGTGCCTTGCATGCAACTCCTTATCATCCTAAAAATCTCCCTAGAATTCTTTAACGTGATGCAAATGGGTGTACCTTGGTCCTAGTTCCTTCCTTACATGCCCATATGGATCCATCCATGGGCGAGCAGTGTGTAGGAAAAAATGGTATTCTACCAATTCCTTCTTAGAATTCCCAGCCCATTGGGAGGTTTGCAATTTGTATATCCCCCAGCCGAAAGCCAAGGGATAAGGGATCCCTACCATGTGCTTACTACCAAGGACTGAATATACATGTTGCAGCTACCGGGAGAGCTCTAACAGTATAATTTGGTCATTGGGGTACTGGGGCAGCTTATTTGGCTTCTTTATGAAAACTTGGGCATGAATATATGTGAACTTGGGTTACTAAATGAATAGGAAGGTGTATTGCTTCAAGAATGCCCGAGCACTATGAGAGACCCTCCTTTCCAAATCCCCTCCAAGCAATCTGATGATGTGGTTGATGAAGGTTTCGTTCACCTTGCAATACTCTTTCTTGAAGTTCCTAGATTGGAGCTAGGGATACCTATCATAGACCTTCAGTGCTCGACCCGGTTCCTCATCAGGTGCCACAAACAATCCACTGTATTGCCTCTGCTCGGCCAATGAGTACACAAGATAGGAGGTCATGTAGAACCTAGAGGTCTTCTTTACATTCAAGAATTGCTCGTGAAAGCAGTTGCTTATTATGCCTCCCTAGTAGAATGAGGTGTTTATGGTGACATCTTCATCCCCACAGAGGATCTACTCTACGAAATATACCATCCATTCCTAAAAATATGCAGCAGTGGGGAGGCCCATCACCCTACTCATCATGGTGACCAAGTCATGGTAGTCTTCATGGAAGTCGCTACAGAAGAGCTCTTGAGGAACCTCTACAGCGCTGCCCCTTTTTTTTTTGAGCCAGTATTGGTTTATTAGCTTCTTGCAGTCCATCAGGTCCTCATCCCATGTTGCTTTACACTCCGCTATAGTGGGCACCTCCATTTCTTCAAAGGTGAGGATGTGAAAATTCTTCATAATCACCTCACCTGACATGTCAACAAGGATGTTTCCATCTCTGTCAACAATTGTTCGTGTCTATGGCTAATATGCCTACCTGCAAGCCATGACCAATTTGGGGGCTATGAGGGATGGAGGGAATCCTGCAACCTTAGCAATTCCACTTTGTATGATTAGTCTGGCATTGTCAGTCTTAGGGTGGATTTTGACCCTTTGCTTGAACTCTTCAATATCAACGTGATTGATATTGGCATATGTGATTTCTTTCCAGTCTATGATGATTTTCGAATGTAGTAGTTCTCCCTGGAATTGGTACTTCATTTGGTCTTTATCCTCCTTTCCACGAGGAGCCTTTCCTGCCTTTTTCCCTTTGTCCTTTTCTATAGTTCCCCCTGAGGGTCCTGCACCTAATTCCATATATCCTGCAAGCAAGGGCATAATGAGCACAACTGATCATGAAAGCATGAACATTAGTTGAAATCCCGTGGATGAAATCCAATTAGACAATATATAATTTATGAAATCAAACTTTTACTTCCAGATGTCATTAGTCATTTACTGGAGGGATTTGGGACAAACTAGGCCAGGAGGGCCAGACTTCCCTAGCAAAAATGTTGTTTTCAAGGGAAAATAAGGTAGTGCAATCTAGGTTATCTTTCCCGACTTTAAATTTTGATGGTTTAAAAGGTTGATGCAGGAGAAGGCTAAATTTGAGCACGTGGGTCGAGATTAGTTTTCAAATTGAAGGTCATTTGGATCATTTTTGGGGCACTCAGAGGTACAAGGGTGGAAAGTTGTTAGGATTTTGCCATTTGAAATGGCGGGCATGGCACGGAAATCTGGTGGGAGCAGCCCAGTGGACTGGACTTGACATCAAGTTGGCCGTCAGATTTCTTTGTTCAGCTTTTCGGCAATCACAAGGGGGGACCCCAAAGGTTGGAAAGACAGACCCACTTTCCCTTGCACACTAGCCGAGATTGGACAAAATCTCGAAGGCCAAGGCTTGGCGAGCACAAGGACACCAAAATTCATCGATTCTTGGTTCTTGCAGAAAATGGAGGGTTAGGACCCGAGAGGTGGAAGGATGCCACTAGACTACCATTTGAAATGGCAAAGAAGCCACAGAAATCCACGAATGGAAGTCTACAAACCAGGGCCCGCGGCATGAGAAAACAACCAATTTTGATGACTCAACCCTAAACAATGAAATGTGAGGCAGGGCCCAGGGATCAAGTGGACAAGGTAGAGTCACCGTTTGGAGTGGTGGAAGTGACACAGAGTCCTAGGGATAGAGTCCCACAGAAGCGGGCTCGAGAAGCTCAAGCAGAGGCTGAGTTTAATTGTTTAAGTTTGAAGGCAATCGACCAATGGAGGTCTAGGGTCGCTAGCAAGGGAGGTAGTCCCGCCATTGAGTCGGATTATTTTCCATGTTTTGCGGCAATGGGAAGACCCAGGCTCGGAGGGCGTGAAGGCCCTGCACGAAGAATGGTGATGGCGAGGCCCAGTTCCAAATTTATTTTTGAGGATGTGTTGAAGGTTTTTTGAAAATTTAAACTCGTGGGTTTTTAAGGTGTTGTGTTTTACCTAATCAAAACATTTTTATCCCATTCTTTTCATTATTTTAAGCTCAAAATCATGAAAACCTCATGGGAGGGTGGACAACAAACCTACCTCAGAAGTCCAGTGAAAGAAGTTGTAAAATCGGCTAAGGATTGACAAACGAGAGCAATGGGCGCGAGGGCGGTAGGCGACAAAGGTGTTGAACTCCTAGAACTCTACTCTGAACTCCTATAGAAAACCTAACAGATGAAAATGATAGATTGGGCCAGATATTTATACCCCAATTAGCATTTAATATGCCCATTTAATGCTAGTACGGATGATAGGAGGGTTGTTGGGTTTAAATCTTGAATGGTGGTAGTAGGTCTGAGGTCCAAGGACCGGAAGGATGTGGTCAGATGATCACTTCAAAGTTCATTTTGCAAATCACCTACGAAAGGGAACCTGAGGTCCAGAGGATGGAACGCCACCGTAGTTTGGCCGTCGAAAATGGTGAAGATAACACAAAGTTTTGGTCAAGGAAGTCCAGAGAGGCGGTCCTACCAGAGGAAAAAGCAGTCCAATTTCATCACAAGTTAAAAGGGGTGACAAAGAAGGAGCCGGGTCCCTAGGCCCGGGAAGACGAAAGCCTTCCACCATTCAAAATGACAAACACCCGATGGAAACCCGGCAAGGGAAACCTGGTGAGGCAGACCCAGGAGGCCCCAAGGCTACTGGCAAAAGCAAACTACCAAGGAAGCTCCACAAGGCACCAGGACTTAACCAAATTGGAGGGGTGAAATATGGTCATCTTAAGATGAGACTTTGGAAGCACATTGACTATCCAGGACACTAAAATGGGGGCACACAAAACAAGGTAGTGACAAAATGCCCTGACAAGACAAAAGAAAAGAGGGTCCCCATTCTAAACGGGGAGTGTGTGCTGAGGGCACAACAAGCTATTTTGAGGTTTCTAAATCAACCAATATTTGAGTGAAAATTGTGTGCAAGAAGTATAAAGAATTGGTATTGTATCAATGGGTATTTTCAAGTAAAGGTTAGCAAATTAAATTAATAAATAGAAACCCAAAGAACTATAGAGCACAATGAAAGCTAAAAATAAGAAATATTATACCAATTACTCTCGAAGCTTCCACGATTCACCTCAATAGCACCTTCTAGCTTGCAACAATTTTGATTGTTGCCCTCATATTTGTCTATGTGAGCAAATGCCTATGACAATTTCCTATGCAAGTTTTGAAGGATTTGAATGACAAAATTCCTATGACAAATGACAAATGACCATGCCTATCACAAGTAATCAAATTAAATAAGCTAAATGCAAAGTAAAATCTAAGCATAAACGTGTTGCAATAAGGAAGTCAATCCCAAGAATGTGAGCAAATTGGCATTTTATAGAAAATGCAATTTTGGATGGACGAACGAGATTGAAAGCTGACAAAGCCTAAAATCAAAGGTCAAGATTGCATGTGACAATCTCTAATTAGGGTTAGGGAAAAATTATTAAATGAGTGGTCAAGATTTCATTTGATAAAATAAAATCGATGGTTGAGAATAAATGTGATAATTAGTCAAAAAGATAAAGATTTTTGAAAATCAAGAAGATAAAGACTGCTTGATTTGTAAGATTCGAAAAAATAAAGAGGATAAGAGTTGAACTGAAAAGCAGATTTGAAAAATCAAGAATTTTCTCAATTACTTGATTTTTGGAAGAAGATTACCATTTTGAATTAAATAAATTCAAAATATGGATTTTGTGTAACAGTAAATAATCGATTTTGAGATTATTTACTAAAATGAAGTAACAGTTAATAAACTAAGAGAAATGTTAAATTAGGCAATTAAATAGTTAAAGATAATCATTTAATTTATAGGATTATGACCAATAATTAAATAAATTCATAAATTCATTTAATTATGAAAACTAGTGACATATTAAATAAATAAACAAAATTCATTTATTTAATAATCGAGAAGACATAAATGAATAAAGGTAATTAAATAAATTAAGAAATTTATTTAATTGTAAGAAGATAATAGACCATTAGTGACGTATCGAATAAATAAATAAAATTTATTTATTTAATAATCATGAAGAATAAAAGAGATGAATTAATTAAATAATTATGAATTATTTAATTAATAGTTGAATGTGGACCAAGGACATAATTAAATGTCATAATTATGCTAGGACAAAAGTGTTAAAATAGAGCTTGTAGGCCTAAGTCACTTTTAATTGTCTACAGGTATATATGGCTAAATGGTTTCCAAGAGCATCCCCAATTCCTTCAAAGCATGGATCACTTTGAAAGTGGAGTGGGAGGTTTGGAAGTTGCACCTAGACTGGCTTGATGTTGAATGACTCTATGGATGGATTGAAATTGGGTTTCCATAGTTTAGATAGAAAAATTTGTTGATCCCAAGCCCACATATTACGAAAGGATAGTGCTTGAATCCTTTTCCTCATCAAATACCACAATAAAAACCCCCATACGCTTAGGTATGTTTCAAGTCGGCTCTTTAGAAATGGTTGCCAAGTTTTGGTGATCCATTGGTGGAGCTCAACAAGGCCCAACCAAAAATGGTTGAACCTATAGATGAGCCCATGATCTGCAAATTAGTTAATATTTTCCACAATCTCTTTTTTAACCTTTCCCATAAAATTTAAATCGATGATTTTTCCAATGGATTGGATCCACCCACTCCAATCTAGGCAATCGATATTTGGCACTTGATTGTAGAACACACCACCCATGGATTTTGTCTTTCTCCATGATGAATCACTCCCCTTGTCATTATCAGTGTCCCTATATCATCTGATGCACATGGTGAAAGCCTTCTCTACAAATCGAGGGGAAACATTGGATGGTTTTATAGATACTCTACATCACCTTGCACACCAAATTTGTCATACTGTTGGTCGTCTATGCATTTAGAGTTTTTTCTATGAGCGGCATGCACTATTGAATGAACGTCAACCATAGCCTCCTTCCTTAAGGTTGCCTTGAAATCCAAACTAGGAGGGAATGTTCCCATGCCCTCCACCTTGGCCACTAGGATCCCTCATCACTTGATGAACCATAGATTTTGAGGTGGATTAGGAATGTTATGACTATTTTACTCAATTAGGGTTTTTCACCTACAGGAAAAGAGATAGATCCCACACAAAATCTTGGTGGTTCACTCAAACTAATGCTATTACAATGAAAATATGCCTAAATTTAATGATCTAAATGCAACAAATTGATAAAATTGATTGATTATTTATGCAAAACTAATGAAATATAAAGTTTTTGAAAACACAATGTGATATGAAAAAGACTCAAAAAGATGAACAAAAATGCCAATAGAATCAAACAAAAAGTTGTAACTTAGAATATGTGCACTTGTAAGACCAATGAAGACTGGAAACAACTCTGAAAATCTGGAAACATTGACTTTTTTTTACTGACTAGGACTCATTTGCCACCTTTGGGCGAATCAGTCCCAGGTTAGGGTTTTTGCCCAAAAATTGGTTTCTACCAAATGGGTACCAGAATCTGCATTCAGCTCTAAGGGGCACCTCCAGTGGGACTCATTTTCCATCTATGGTGAATCAATCCTTTTCCATTTTTCTACAAAATCAAGTTTCAAACTTGTACCTTGTCACCTACATAGCACTTCTTGACAGAAACCCGAATTGGAATCTTGGAAAATACCAACAAAACAACTTAAATTTTGTTTTCTAATTGGGATTTTTCCTTGGTAAAACCCCTAATTTGGTAATCAAACCTGAATGAAAAAAATCTACATAAAATCCTAGTCTTAAGTGTGTCTAAGACTAGGAAAATATGAAGTAAGACAAAACCCTATTCTAATGTGCTAGAATAAGATGAGAAAATGTGATTTGAATGATGCAAGACTTCAATCCTAGAAACCCTACAACATCTCAAATGAATGAAAAATGACATGCAAATGTTATGCAAACCTTAAATATGAAAATAGAGAGAAATGGAAGATGGAATCACATTGAAAACAAGTCTTTAGGTGTGATTTGATGGCTAGTTGCATCTCCTCAACCTAAATTTCTCAATGACTCTCCATAGGCATCTATCATCAACTCTTTGTAATGTTAGATCTTTAATCAGAAGTTAGCTTGAAGACCTGCAAAAACCCTATCTTGTTGTCCAAAAGCTTTGAATTTGTTGTAGAAAATGCTAATGAAACTTATTGTGGAAGACTCTTAATACTTGAATTTTGAAATTTGCTTTCTAAAAATGAATAAGAGATTTGAAAATTGACCTAAAATGTGTATTTATAGGAATCAACACCTATTTTCCCATTATTTAGACCTAAGAGGTCGACATCCACTAAAAAATTGAATTAAATTGATTAAATTCCCGCTCAAAATTAAATTTTCCCCCAAAAGGGACTCATTCGCCACCCTTGGCGAATGGGTCCCATCAGAGGGGACTCATTCACCCAAGGTGGCAAATGGGTCCCACTAGTGGTTTTTGGAGGTGGGTTTTCGAGATATGAATGAATTATGTGTTGTTTTTCGGGATTTAGATTATTTTTAAGTGAAACGAGCCTCTAGATAAAAAATAATGGGTCTTTGGGGCCTAGAAATGCTACTTTGAAGAATTAATAATGCAAGGGTACTCAAAAGTAGGTCCAAATTAAGCATGAAATTATCTCTTTTCTCAAGAGTGTCTAATTTTCTATGCATCAGTTAGCCCCCACTTTAGCACCCATATGACTCTATGTTCATATGTAAGTTAAAGGACTCTAAACAATACTCTTTATTGCATATTTACAGATACTAATTCAAAATATGGGAGAATGAAGCCCCCAATGTAGTTATCTACAAAACCACAACATTAGGAACCACATTCTACATTACAAATTCATAAATTTTCCAAAAATAATTTTATCTAACTTCTATAAATCCAATTCGAGGGTAGATGTATGCCCCCCCTTGATTCTGCTTGCTTTACAAAGGTGGAATTAAGGTAGCAATCTAGCCACATCAAAGAAGGAACAATCATACCATAGGGAATTTCCAAGTACCATTCCATGTAAGGATAGATGATTGATGATGTTGGGTACAGAATCATGATTCCAATGCATAAAATGGTGTTAAAAATGAAGTTCCCCAACTCCCATTATATTGTTTTGAAGAAAAGGTACTTGATGAATTCTTAAGAAAGAAAATAACCCTATTTTAATGCATAAGAGTAAAATGAATGAAAATAGGTTAAAAGAGGTAGAGGAAACTAATTTGTCACTTACTATTGGATTTTACCTTCTTGTAGCTTGAGAGTGATGAGTGAGATGATAATATGTCAATTAGATAGGGTTACACGCCTTCACGACTGGATGAGCTTTGAGAGTAGGTGGCGCATGGTGAGTTGTACCATGAGGTGAGTCGATTATGCAACTTTTGATTAGTGATTTTGCAATGGTTTAATAATTTTTAATGCTTTTATAGGTTAATTTAGGGTCTTGGAATTTTTTTTTGCAAAGTGTCCCCTTTTTTTGCTAAGTGTCCCATTTTTTCGCAAAGTGTCACTTTTGTTCACAAAGTGTTATGTTTCTTTGTGAAGTGTCCCAAAAGGGTTCTAAATTATCTAGGGCCTTTAGAAAATCACACTAAATAGACTTTAGCACACTTTCATGATGAATAATGTAAAAATTAAAGATATTAGATGAATTTCTAGAGCATAT
Organism: Sequoia sempervirens; assembly: GCA_007258455.2. Taxonomy (NCBI): domain Eukaryota; kingdom Viridiplantae; phylum Streptophyta; class Pinopsida; order Cupressales; family Cupressaceae; genus Sequoia; species Sequoia sempervirens. The sequence continues at coordinate 618,039,462 of VDFB02270651.1, forward strand.
TGTTGTGATTCTGATAGGTACCTACCCAATTGCAATAGCGGCTATGGGGGAGACAAATAAGTTTTCTTAGAGACCTAGCTCCAACACTATCAATAGAGGAGACGGAGCATCTTCAGGTAGTAGGCATCTATTGGGCATACCGAATGCCACCTATGAGATACCACGATGCCATATTAGTGGCCCTATGCAAGCGTTGGAATGCTGACACATGTACATTTCACCTCCTGACAAGGGAGATGAACATCACCTTAGAGGATGTACACTAGATTCTACATTTTCCTATTCAGGGAAAATAGGTATATTTCTAAGGAGATCGGTCATTTCACGAGAAGAAGGTGGACATGCAGTATTTCCTTTATGGACCTATTCATGATGAGTACGTGAGAGCACGAATCAAGCTTCCCATGCTGCTATATTCATGAGCCCCTATAGTGAGATGGATTATCATGCACATGGTGGCACTTATACTTAATCTTAATGGATGAGTAACACATCTAGATGGAGGATTGGTTCAGTTGATTCACGAGATGGAAAAGCATAGGATAGTCTACACTTGGAGACACTGCATCCTAGCACATCTTTATTATGATCTTGGCTAAATTTTTTTGAGAGATAGATAGTATGGTGCATTGCACACTTCTACAGGTGTGGTGCCTTAAGCATATTTCATGCACTAGGCTTGTTAGTTTCCCATGTGCTATAGCTACAGGATATCCACAAGCCTTCGGTTACCCTCTATGACATTTGTGGTAGTATGGAGACCTGCATTTTTGGAGGGTGAGATTTGATTGGATGGAGGAGGACAAGATCCTTTAGAGAGCTTATCTACTCACACTACAGTGGTCATATCCCACAAGGCAGCTAAGGATGATGTAGATGGATGGATTTTTAGCTAGTTGGCATGACTATGTTGTATGTCCTTTCTATTATGGGTGAGTCATGCAACACTTTGGGCCTGCAGGTGTAGACACCACCAAGGGCATGCCCCTTCATCAGGAGACTAATGCAAAGTTCCTAGAGGCTAGGTGATATCGTTCAACTCACTATAGACCATGTTGTCTAGAGTGAATCTAATGATTCAAATCAATATCGGCCACTGGTCTCTGATGTTGATCATGTCGGTAGCATAGATGAACATGAGTAGTGGTGTTCAGTGACACGACCAACTCCTGTATTTCCCATGGATGTCCCTATAGGTGATGCAAGACCAACACCAAATGAGGGAGATGAGGCAGAGGACAGGGCTGAGGATGTACAATATAGGGTGGCAGATATATTTACTAATGTTATCAATGATGAGTATGATTCAAATGTCGATCCTAACTATGACGGCCAAGATGGAGGAGAGGAGGACAAGGAGGATGAGGAGGTCCACCCCTGAGTGAGGGTGATAAGTCATTAGCTGAGGATTGACACAAGTGGGGAGAGTCCTCACACACTTATGTGACCAGATCACATGCAGTAGCTACAACAGACATTGGAACCCATAGTCATAGCGATGCTAGCATGTCCTCCATGCCCCCCAGAGAGGATGAGGTTGATATCCCTTAGCCGACTAGAGATATAGGTGATGATATTTTATTTTATACATGTATTTTGTTTTTTATGATTTATATATATATCATGTTGATGTTTATTGATTGTATATTGTTTCTATCTTACAAGAGTGATGAGAGACTGGTGAGAGTTCTATCGTCAAAATGCTACAGAGATAGTACTTGCATCCATTGACAAGGAGGTAAAACCTAATTATGTTCCCCCACCAATCATGGAGGAGGATCCAGAGTCACTCAAACCTTTTGTGAGGTTATGAGTAGCTTATAACAGCATGAGGAGATGACTCCATCGAGCCGAGACCATAGGAAAGTCATCCCAAACTCCAGCAAAGATGGAGAGACTACATGCTGAGATAACATAGCTATGAGCAAAGAGGGATGTGACTCTTGGGTGAGTACAAGGTCTAGAGTATGCGCTCAGAGTTAGTGGATCACAATCACGATCACACATGACTTTCTCATTATGTCTAGGTACCGGATCGCGAGCACTAGATCTCGAGGTGTCTAGTTCTCACGGACCTTAGTGATGTTGTATATGATGATGATATGTACATAAAACTTTTGATATATATATATATGAGCATTGGATGTTTTACCATATGTCTTAATGTGTTTGAATGTTAAATGGAAATGTGATTAATTAAATAACTTGTTGTAAATTTATTTAATTAATTTCTACATGATCTAACATGATTGATATGATCTAATGTAAAACATATTTTAGTTTCACTTTAGATACAACACTATTGCTTTAAAGAGAGTATGTTAAATTAGATACACCTATAATTCATATAAGGATCAAAATTAACATAACATGAGGGTGAATAGTATGAAGCCTAAAGTAACTATAAAAGTAACTTAAATAATTACCCTATTGTTCAAGACAAACACATGATTAGTTGTCAAGAATGAAGCAATGTGAAAGTATTTAGAATGTAACCAAATAACTTTAGTCAACACTACTTTATCAATCATACTATTCAAAGAGACTAGAGGTAATACCAATGCAGATGTGTGCCATTAATAGGTTCCTTAAGGGGTGTTCCATTGAGTTATGTTAAGATGTAAGCACCAAACCCATAACTGGTATCAATTATGTAAGGTCCTAACCAATTAGTGCTAAATTTATCTTTGTCTTTAGGGTCAACATGAGTAATTCATTAATTTTCATAGAGAACAAAAATCACCCTTACAAAATGTTTGAGGAATGACATGAGTATTATGTTTTCATTGTAATTGTTTAATGTAAGCTTGGAGATACTCAAGATTGTTAATGTGATTTTCATCGAGCATCTCAAGCTGGTGCAATCGTTGGTCTTTATAAGTGGTATCATCAATAAGTTCTTGAAGAGCAATTCGCAACATAGGAATTTCTAACTCCAAGGGCATGATCACGTCAATACCATAAACAAGGTTCTAGGGTGTAGTTCTCAAGGTCTTAATTTTTTTTAACATCATTGAGTATGAGGCATTAATCACAAGATTGTGAGCTACTTTAACCATGGGTGCTAAAGATATCAAGATCTTTGTTTAACTAAGTGATCGATTAAGGCTTTTCCTTTTATTTCTTTTTGTGAAACAAAATTAAGATTGAAAACTTAGTTAAAAACATCACCCACTTAGCTAAGCATCCAAAGAGATTTGTTTTATTAAAAATATGCTTAAGGGGATCAAATTTTGTTATGACTTGTATTTCAACATTTAACAAATAATGTTGCAATTTACTAGTAGTGAATACAAGAGATAAACATTGTTTTTCAATTGGAAAGTGTCAAGTTTCATAATTGATTAAATTTTGACTAATGTAATAGATAGTGTGTTCTTTTCTATGATCATCTTGTTGATCCAACAATGTTGCAAGAGCATGGGTTGATGCGGCTATGTAAAGGATAAATGGTTTATTTGGCACAACAGGTTGTAAGATAGGTGAAGTTGCAAGGTATTCCTTTAAACTCTCAAAAGCCTATTTATAATCCTCATTATAATCAAAAGGTATATCCTTTTTGAGAATATGTGTGAAGGGTAATGTGTTTTTAGCTAAAGATGCAACGAAATGATGAATAGCTTGAACTCGTCCTTGTAATGTACACAATTGAGAAATATTCTTAGGAGGTGGCATGTTAATAATGGCATCAATTTTATTTTTTTCCACCTCAATACCTCTATGAGATATGACAAACCCCAAAAGTTTCCCACTATCTATGCCAAAGACACACTTTTTCATATTTAATCACATGTTATATTTACGTATTCATTCAAAGATTTTTTGAATGATGTTCACATTGTCTTGTCTTGTTAAGGATTTAGCAAGGATGGCATCAACATAATCTTCTAATATCTTATGTATATAATCATGAAATATCAATGTCATTACTCATTGATAAGTTGTGTTGGCATTCTTTAATCCAAAAGGCATCACAACCCAACAAAATGTTCCCCAAATGGTTGTAAATGTGGTTTTCTATTGATCTTGTGGGTTGATAAAGATTTGATTATAACTAGAAAATCCATCCATGAAGGACAACAAAGCATGTCCAACAGTTGAATCCACAATCATGTCTATATTAGGAAGTGGAAAATCATCTTTTAAAGAGGCTTTATTCAAATAATGAAAATACGTACATATCCTAATATGATTATTAGGTTTAGCAACTATGACAATATTTAAGATCCAAGGAGAATAATCAATAGGTCGAATAAAACCTGCATCAAGGAGTTTTTCAAGCTCTCCTTTAACATGAAAGGCTATGTTAGGGTGCATTTTTGTATCTTTTGGCGAACAGGTTTAGCTTTTTCAGCAAGAATGATGTTGTGTGTCACAATTTTTGAGTCAATTCCTAGCATGTTGGAATATTTCCAAGCAATTTTTTTAGGAAAATCATGAAGTAAATTTGTAGTGTCCTCTTGTTCTTCATCGTCAAGGAACTTCTCAATTTTAATAACTTTTTCTTTATCATCTATGTCCATTTGTATATCAATTATATCTCCTAAGGGGAGTGCATTAGATTTAGCAACTTTAGGATCATATGGTTCTTCAACAATATCACTATCTTTTTGCTTGGTAATTATCATAGAACAAGTAACTTGTTTCATCGAAGTAGTAGAGGATGTGTTAGCAACAACTCCTAACAATTATTTTAAAGCTTCATCACTATCAACATACTCCCATGATGGTGGTTTAAGTCCATATCAAGCAATTCAGGATGTTTGATTGTGAGATTATGTTTTGGTTGACATGTAATAGTATTTATATTCAAAGATGGTCGTTGAGTGGCTTTGGTCATCTTAGAAAAAGAATATCCCAACCCATTTTTTGTCTCTTGTTTATTAGGTACCATAGGAATGTGAATACCTTGTTCATTCTTTCCACATCATTTTCCATTATATCCCAAATATTTCACAAGCTCATAGCCTTTTCCATAAATTCTTTCCATTTCCCTTGGATTAAGCGAATCGTTGATAATCTATCTCATCAAAATTGGTTGTGTACATTGTAGTTTCTTCCAAAGTAGAGGAGATAGATGCTTGAGAATATTTTTCTGAATGAGTTGACATAATAGTTGGTTGTTTTTGTTTCTCATCCTTTTTTCCATGTGATTATCTATTCGCCCACAAATGAAGGTGTGAATTCTAAGGATCCCCAATCATCATCAAATAATTTAGAAATGAATTCCTCATCTTGTTCAATTTCAAGAGGTTTTATATTGGATGTTGGAATTATTGTGTTGTAATGCTGTCTAAAGGATAGTGTGGTATTTTGGTGAATTTTGAAGTAAATCCCAAAGGGAAATCTTTGCAAGAGTATTCTTGATTTATTCAACAAGATTGTACTCCTTTACATGTGAGGGAAAATGAGGAGCATTATGCAGATTAGGTAGAGGTAAAGAGGATGGGGTTGGTTGCAGTGGTTGTAGATTGTTTTGAGTATTATATGTATGAGCAACATTAATATTACTTGATTTCTACAACACATCAAGTTTATTGGAAGGATGAATTTTATGCAAGGGTGGGTAAAGAATGAGTTGAGGTTGAATCACATTAACATCCTTAGTTTTAGACTGTTCACAACAAACCTTAGTGGATGACTTAGGCAAGATGAAGTCTTGAAGGGCTTCATCTAACAAGTCAAAGTCATCACAACTAAAAGGTTTGATAGGTAATTTATCGTCAATTGGTTTAGGCTTCTCATGGAAAATTTTAGAGATGTTAATGTTATTTGTTGAAGGTTGGTCACAAAAAACCTTAGTGGATGACATAGGTGAGATGAAGTCCTGAAGGGCTTCATCTAACAAGTCAAATTCATCGTGACTAAAAGGTTTGTGGGATAAGTTATTGTCAATTGGTTTAGGCTTCTCATGGAAAGCTTTAAAGGATGAAGTGAGTGAGAGGACGTCCTGAAGGACTTCATCTAACCTATCTACATCATCACTAATAAAAGGCTTGGATGAGATGGTGTTTCTAAATTGAATCATTTGTTTGAAAGGTTGGTTTGATGTTTTTGGGTTTTTGTTTTTATGTATTGATGAATCTGACTTAAAAGAACTAGGAACTAATGCTGAAAATGAAACTTGCAAAAATCTAATGCTATCCATAAATGCCATGAAAGGAAATGATGATTATGCAAATGAGTTAAATATAATAGAAAATAACTAAACTAAAATAGAAAATGAATTATAGCAAACAAAAAAATGTAAAACAGGAAACTAAATTCTAGAAATAATGATGCAAAAAGGGCACTCAGACTGATTCGCCTAGGGTGGCAAATGAATCCCAAGAGAAGTATTTTTAAGTTTTTTCTGATTTTTTTTACTTTTTTCTATGTGTTTAGGTCTATAAAATGCATAGAAGTAATGGAAATGCAGAATGTTGTAATGATTTGATAAAATGAAATGCAATGATTACCTCTAAATAATAGTTTTTTTAATGCAATTTTGATAAGCCCTAGAGGATGCAAAAATAATGTAAAATCCAATGCAATTAAGTCCTAGGATGTAAATGCAATGTAAATAAAAAATAGATAGTGTTCAATATGTAGGTTCACCAAAATGAACCATACATTTTGAGGTGGATTAGGAATGCTATGACTCTTTTGCTCAATTAAGGTTTTTCACCTAAAGGAAAAGAGATAGAACCCACACAAAATCTAGGTGGTTCACTCAAAATAATGCTAGTACAATGAAAATATGCCTAAATTTAATGATCTAAATGCAACAAACTAATAAAATTGATTGATCATGCATACAAAACTAATGAAATATGAAGTGTTTGAAAACATAGTGTGATATGCGAGACTCAAAAAGATGAACAAAAATGTAAATAGAATCAAACAGAAAGTTGTAACTCAGAATATGTGCACCTATAAGACTAATGAAGACTAGAAACAACTCTAAAAAATATGGAAATGTTTACTTTTTTACTTATTGGGACTCATTCGCTACCCTAGGTGAATCAGTCACAAGTCAAGAGTTTCTGCCTAGAAATTGGTTTTTTTCCAAATGGATACTAGAATCTGCATTTAGCTTTGATGGGTACCTCCAGTTGTACTCTTTTACCATCCATGGAGAATCAGTCCTTTTTTAGCTTTCTACAAATTCATGTTTCAAACCTATACCTTGTCACCTGCATAGCACTTCCTAAGGAAAACCTGGATCAGAATCTTAGAAAATACTTGCAAAATACTTAAAGTTTGTTGTCCAATGGGAGGTTTTCCTTATTCAAACCCCTAATTTGCTAATCAAACCTTGAATGAAAAAAATCTACATAAATCCCTAGCCTTAAGTGTGTCTAAGACTAGGAAAATCTAAAGTAAGACAAAACCCTATTCTAATGTGCTAGAATAAGATGAGAAAATGTTATTTGAATGATGCAAGAATTCAATCCTAGAAACCCTACAACATCTCAAATGAATGAAAATGACATGAAAATGTTATGAAAACCTTAAATCTGAAAATAGAGAGAAATGGAAGATGGAAGATCACTTTGAAAACTTTAGGTGTGATTTGATGGCTAGTTGCATTTCCTCAACCTAGATTTCTCCATGATTCTCCATAGGCATCCATCATCAAATCTTTGCAATGTTGGATCTTGAATGAGAAGTGAGCTTGAAGACAAACAAAAACCCTATCTTGCTATAGAAAATGCTAATGAAACTTATTGTGGAAGACTCTTAATACTTGAATTTTGAATTTTGCTTTGTAAAAATAACTAAGAGATGTGAAAAATGACCTAAAATGTGTATTTATAGGCTTCAACACCTGGTTTCCCCATTATTTAGACTTAAGAGGACGACATCCACTAAAAAATTGAATTCTCCCCCAAAAGGGACTCATTCGCCACCCTTGGTGAATCGGTCCCACTAGAGGGGACTCATTCACCCAAGGTGGTGAATGGGTCCCACTAGTGATTTTTGGAGGTGGATTTTCGGGAGATGAATGAATTAAGTGTTTTTTGTGAGGATTTAGATGATTTTTAAGTGAAATGGGCCTCTAGATCAAAAATAATGGGTCTTAGGGGCCTATAAATGGCGAATGGGTCCCACCAGAGGAGACTCATTCACCCAAGGTGACGAATGAGTCATGTTAGTGGTTTTTGGAGGTGGGTTTTTGGGATGTGAATGAATTAAGTGTTGTTTGTCAGGATTTAGATGATTTTTAAGTGAAACAGGCCTCTAGATAAAAAATAATGGGTCTTAGGGGCCTATAAATGTTGTTTTGAAGAATGAATAATGCAGGGGTACTCAAAGGTAGGTCCAAATTAACCATGAAATTGTCTCTTTTCTCAAGAGTGTCCAATTTTCTACTCCACACTTGAAAAGTTGGAAAACTTCGTAGAAGTGTCTATAGTAGAACACATTTTCAGCAACTTGAAAATAATTTTTATTTTTTTATTATATATTGATGTATAATTATTAATATTATTTAATAATAATTTAAATATATTAAATATACTTTAAATAATATTTAATTATATATATTGGTAGTTTTTTTTTTTAAAAGTGCAATGCACCCATATTATTAGGGGTAAACACTTTTGACCAGAGCTATGAACCAGGTACAAGAAACCACAAGAAACAACCAAACCTGTGAGTGTAATGGCCCAGCGAAGGCACAAGGCCTGCAAGCACTTTGACCCAGTGAGGGTTTGAACCCTAGTGGTCATCACCACAACCAAGCGACTTGACCACTGAACCATGCCCTTATTGGCATATATATTGGTAGTTTACATAATATATTATATATTAATTATAATTAATAAATATAATATATTTAATATTTATTAAAAAGATAATTATTAATCAATGATAATTAATATTATGTGAAAAATAATAAATTTTTAATATTGAATATATTATATATCATTATATAAATATATTAATAAATAAAATTTTATAGTATTTATCATTAATAGTTAATATTATTTAATAAATTTTGAATAATAATATAAATGTATTAAATATAAATATAAAATAAGTTTAAGTAATCAAAATAAATAATAGTTTAAATATTATAGCTATTAATTACGAATGACAATTGTGAATAGTGACATGGTGTGATGGTTAAGTTGTGATGTTGTTCTTGCTATCAAGGTTCAAACCCCATTGGGGTGTAATTGTTGAGTATTTATGTTGGGGATGAGGTCCCCTATTTGTGACCTCACTAGTTCATAGTTCTAGGTCAAAAGCGTAAATAAAAATAATTATTATTCAATAATAATTTTTTTTGTCTGTTAGAGTAGAATCAGGTAGTCACCCCCTATAAACTGCAATGCACTTGGTAAAAAAATTTCATGTGGTGATATTTGAAAAACATGCCCTCTAGTACGACAGGGACGGTGGGGAGAATAAAACCCGTGACCTCTTGCCTACCTATGATCGATGACGTTGGTGCGACATGTCCTTTGGTACCACGAGGACGGTGGGGAGACTAGACCTTGTGACCTCTTGCCTACAATGGGATGCTTTAGTGAAATGAGCTAGGCTCACCATCCCAATAATTAATATTATTTGAATAATAATAAATTATTAGTATTAAATATACTATATATCATTATATAAATATATTAATAAATAAAATTTTATAATATTTATCATTAATAATTAATATTATTTAATATACATTGAATAATAATATAAATATATAAGGGGATGACCATGTAGTGTAACAATAGTTGCAAGGAAGTTGCATCACTACAACAGGAGTTTAAATCCCACAAGTTGTTGGTGGGATGTTCGTTGGCCAGTTGTAGGTTGATGGAGAATGGGATGCTTGGAGTGTCCAACAACAAAGGAAGGTGCTACGAAGTGATTGAGGGTGGTGTGATCAAAGACAAGTCAACAAGAGGAACAGTGTAGACGGTGTATGGAGGAAAAAGACCAGATGTTGATGCGGAGTCAAGGTGGTAGAGAGATAGAGGTAGACGACAGGAAATAATAGTGGAAGGAGGCCAATGGTGGCAGAATCTTGGAGAAGAGGAAAATGAAGGAGTAGATAAGGGGGAGGAGGTAGAATGAGGATGCATACATAAAGCAACAGAGGATAGGAGGAGGTGAAGAAGATTGGGCACCAAGGTAGCTAGAGGACGGTGGTTGAAAGATGAAGGCCAAGAAAACACAACAATGATAGGTGGGAGGAAGTGTTGTGGGTAAGTGCAAGAGTATGCCCAACAATCAAGGTTAGAGTAATGGTGCCTATCAGGCTATAGGGGGTAAAGGGTGAGGAGGAGTGTTGATAGAGGTGTAGGCATCTTTGTGTAGGGTAGGTGGTAGGAGGAAGGCGGTAGGTTGGAAGGAGGAGTTGATGTCGAGAAGAGGAACAAGGAGGCAAGTAGTGGATGCAAGGAGGTGACAACAGTAAGGCTAGAGGAATACAATGATGGTGGGGAGGAGGAGGTAGTAAGGCAGAGTAGAAGGAGGAAGAGAGAAGGAAGGTGAGTTGGAGGAGAGGAGTTGAAACAAGGGGTCCAGAGGAAGAGAGGAGATGGAGGATAGATGATGAGGATGAGGTCCCCTATATGTGGCCTCACTAGTTCATAGCTCCAGTAAAAAAAAGGTGCTTACGAATCAAATAATAATAATAATAATATAAATATATATAAAATATAATTATAAAATAAGGTTAAGTATTCAAATTAAAAATAGCTTAAATATTATAGTTATTAAGTGCAAACGACAATAAAATAATATCATTAACAATGAAATAAAGAATAAAGGGTATTCACTAGTGGACCAATTCTTCAGAAAAGGAATTTTACAATGAAATAATATAATAAATATAAAGCAAATTCAAAGAAATAGGATTCATTAGCAAACCTAAATGAAAGTAAAAATCAAGACCCACATGAGACAACACACACTAATTCAATGTTTAATCCCATGGTTAAGCCTATCTGTACATCTTGGTCTTGATCAAAAACACTTTAAATAGCTTAATGATTAGTACTTTTCTAACCTCAATCTTTATAAGGTAGGGGTTTATTACCACTACAATATTTCATATATTTTAGGATTCAAGCACCCAACAAATTCAAACCACAAAATTAGAAAGCCTTATTTCCATATTAGTAGACCTTGACTATAGCTTTAGTGAATCTCATTTCTTTGCATTAATCATGGGTAGTCACTATAACCTAATTTATTATAATAATATATATATATTTTTTAATAATTATTTTCTTGCAATTGAGATAATTTATAGAATTATTTTTTTTAAATATTCTTTTTTTTTTAATGATTGGAGAAGTAGAAGATGAAATACTTGCATTCCCTTGAGAAGTTATGAAAGAGGACATCCATTGCTACAGTTGAACATGACTTCCAATTTGATATTGGGTATACTTGTTGAGGTGATTTGAGCTTTATGAGATAATGTGATTTGTGGGATGGATGTGGATGTGATGAAAACCTAATCATATTTATTGGCAAAGGCTTTAAATGTTGTGACTCTAAATAATCATTAATAACTAGAAAACATATATTGAAACCTGCACAATTTATATGTTTTCCATAACTTGACGAGTTTTTGCTACCAAAAATTACAAGTACCACATTAATTTCATAAGAGGCATTATAGTATCTAGAATTCTAAATACACACTTATTTCATATAATTTTTCATAAACACTACTACCTATTATCTAAACACCATGAACTTATTGTGATGTTTAAAGGCGGTCTTGTTAAGTTTGGTGATGATATATTTTCTAAAATGGATGTACAGTCTAAGCCACACTTTTTCCTATATCATATTAGGAAAGAACCATAAATGATCACAAACACCCACTTGGGAACTAACCTTAATGCAAGGGCCAAAATGGTGGATCAAGGTTTTCGTTCGTTCATGGAGGAGAATCATAATGATTAAATGATCAATGATTAACTTGATTTGATAATGAAAATATATTCCTAGGTCAACCATGAAACTACAACAAACTGATGCTATTATAGAAAAAATAGAACAAAAAGCTAGAAATGAAGTATAAAGAAGTAAAATGTAGAAACAGAGGAACTTGACATATAAATCTAAGCTTGAATTGGCTAGATAGTCCTGAGCACTAGAGCCCTAAACCTAGAAATTAGATCTCGAATGGTCACGATTTATAGTGTTGTTATATGGCTTTGGGAGATTGTTTTTGGTTACTAGTGTTGTCATTGATGGCAACTGGAGTTAGCAGTGTGGTCCACAGTTTAGAAGTAGCTCCTACCGGCAAGAAAAGTAGAAGACTGTAATCTACCGGCAAAAAGCATGAAGAATAGAGTATATGGTTGATAAGTTGGTCTGAATACTTCACTAGATCATTATTTTGTTGTTTCGATCCCCAGGGAAGATTTTCAAGCATGTATGTTACCTTGTTGGTAACTTTTGTGGTGTTACAGAAATCAGTGTACGAGTTATGAGATTCAGTAGAATGATTTATTGTTTATTTTCTCATTATGGCCGACCTATTGTGTATGGTGTGTCCCAGATGTATGAGGAATAGTTTTTTAACTATTACTCATGTTGGTAATTTTTATTTGGATCCCTACTATAGTCTAGCCGACTTGTGTGGGTACGCATTAATTCTAGTTGGTGAATTGAGCTAACATGCGGAAGAATATTATATTTTCTTTGAAGTCGACATATATTAACAAAATCTTGTTAGAAAATATATATGTGAGATTGGAAAATCATTTTTGGTGTGTGGTGTGTGGTGTGTGGATCAAGAAGTAAGAATTTTTGTAAGCAAAAAAGTGTAGAGCAACAGTATGAGCTAATATCATAAAATTTGTTGAAGTGAATTATGTTTGTGCAGTAGAAGGGTTTTTATGTAAGAAATTAGAGTAGAGCAAAGCAAAAGTGGGAATTGGAAAAGAGGTCCATAATCTATTTTATATGCCTCATTGGAACTGATTCTAGGTATTTGTAGATGTTATATTCTCAGTTCAACATTTTGTTGTAATCTCAAATATTTTGTAAGGCAGTGAGCCTTCCCTATTTTGAGTAGTGAGATCTAGGCAGTGTGCTTGAATGCAAGTGCATTCCCTTTTTATCATACTTTTAACAAAGTATACTTTGTGGATTAATCTCCACTATTTTTTTTCCCCTAACAGGGTTTCCATGTAAAAAAATTTGTGTTATGATGTTCACATTGTCTCTTTAATGAGTTTGCATGTTTCCTTTTGTTTATATGTTGTGAATGCTATTAAAGGTTAAAATATTGTTGTTGATAGTTTAAGATCTAATTTGAAATTCAAATATTGTGGAACACTAATTCATCCCCCCTCTCAGTGTTCCTAGTGTCCAACAATTGGTATCAGAGCATTTTCCTCTTCTGAGTTTAATAGCTTGAGGTGGATCTTGGATTACAATGGACACAAGTGGTCTTCAACAATAGCTTATGGTGGAACTTGATGATCTTGATCAGTCTAAAGTAGAGGTCATGGAACTAAAAGAAAATCTTGTGGCTGCCAAAAAATTCATTCAATCACTGAAGGATAAAATAAATGAGTCAAGGGAAAAGAGGAAAGAACTATGTGGTTAGTTGAAGCAAAAAGAAAGAAAAGGTCCTGAAGATGTTCATCTAAATCAAACCCTAAAATAAATAATAGAAGAGTGTGAAAAGCTTGCTAAGGACAATGCTTTCCTAAAGCTTGAAATGGAATATGTGGCGATGAAGCTAACTAAAGAGGTTGAAGAAAGAAAGAAGAATGAGGAGAATATGGCCCAGTCCTTAAAAGAAAAATATAAAGAGTGTAGCAGAGTTAATAGTGGATTCATTCAGCTAGAAATTGAAACAAAAATCTAGAAACAATGAACAAGAGCTTGAGAGACAAGTAGTTATTCTCATAGATGAGCTTGCTACTGCAAATGAGTTTAAGGAGAAGTTCTGGATTAGTTTTTCTAGGCTTGATGACATAACTAAAGGTCAAAAGGATGTAAATGATAAGCGAGGTCTTGATTATGTGAAGGGTGAGAGCTCTGGATCTAAACAAAAGGACCCTGAAAAGAAGAACAAAGGTAGAAGACATCTGGTAAGACAAGCCAATGCTAAAAAATTTAATGGATATTACTTTGTTTGTAATAAATTTGGACATATGGCTTCTCAGTGTAGATGTAAAAGATAAACTCTGGATCTCCATCATTTTCTAGTCAGTGTTTTAAATGCAAGAAGCTTAGGCATAAGTCATTAGAATGCATAAGTATGTCTGTTAATATAAGGATCATTAATGCTACTCCTTTGGAAGATTTGGACATGCTGCTAATCAGCGTAGATCAAGAGGAAATCCGTGGAATGGATGGTATAGACAGAAGAATCCGGTATGCCACAATTGTAACAAATTTGGTCACATTGCAATATTTTGAAGGAACAAAAACATGGATAAGAGAGGTATGGTTTATCAAGGAAGAAATTCATAGAAAGATGATAAGGGAAAAGGAAAAGAATTTGTGAAAGAGATAAGAGATCAGATGAAGAAAACGTGGGTAAAGAAGAGTGGATCTGATGAAGGTAATAAGATTATACCAGAAGCTCCCTCTGGTAAATCATCTGGCAATTGATTCCAGGCCATTGGCCTAGTGGGAGTCTTCATGAAAATCTTTTTCCCCCTTGTGTGTAGTTGGTATGGGACCATAGGAAGTTGTTAGTAGGTGTGTTATTCATCCTCAAATGTATTGGTGATCGCTTCTTGGAGGTTCGTAGATGGATTTTTCTCTTGTTGTTTGAAAACGGAGTAACCGAAACTTCTAGGACAAAGCATTTAATGTGACAAGGAAGTTAGGTGTGCATTATAAAAGGGAATTTGGAACCCTCATTTGTCACCATGCACTGAAGTAGAATAGTTGGAGAACCTTTTCAGCAAAATTTCAAAGGAGTGAGTCAATTTAGCAGTGAATTCTCCAAGTATTTATGTTGATTATCAATTTCATACTTATTATGTGATCAGTAGAACCCTATTCGGTACAAAAATGAAGCAAATCAAAGGAATGGTAACTCTGGATGAATATAGTAGTCGAAAGCTCAGGGATGTAAGAAATTTGTTGTCTATCGTCGAATTGAAGAAGCTTGGAGGAGCGAAACATAAGAACTTGGACATCTAGAATAAATTTCCTCATTTCATCAATGCGAAGGTAGTTCAGTTTATTTTGAAGAAATTGGATGGTGATATCCTTACTTTCGATAAACCCTATCAAATTTCTAAGGATGCAATCATAAATCTAATAGGATTATGCAATGTTGGTGTTGTTCCAAAAAAGAAGTCGATTCAGAATGTCGAAGTCAAATCCCTAACCAGAGTAATAGGAGATCAGAGGGCTCTAGTAATCTCAACAATCAAAGATCCATTAACGAGGTATATTACACATGAAATTTCATATAAAATTTTCTTTAGAAATAGAGAAGGATCAACCTCGGTAGGTGTAGTGTATATCGCTCACAAGATGATAATAGAAAATAAATACTTTGATCTATGTGGATTGTTGAAGGATCAATTGATGGAGAATGTGCAATTGACAAAGGATATAGATTACTCTTTCAGGTTTGGTAACCTAGCTGCATGCATTATGATGTATTTCTTGAATTGCTTGCCTAAAAATGAAAATGTGGTATGGAAGGAAAATATGTCGGTTTGCAAGAAAATTTTTGAGCATTTCAACTCTTTTGAAAATGGTGAACAAGCTTATGAAAGCTTCTTTAGGAACTTGTTAGGAAAGTTTGGTGTAAGTGATATTCCTCTCCCAGAAAAGTAGTTGAAGTTGGATCATCCTCCGGTAAGGCTGAGAAAAAGCAGAAGATAGAAAGAGAGTTGGCTAGTGACACTCTTCTGGCACCTAAGTTAACAAAAGTTGAGGGAAAAGGTAAAGAGTAGATGGTTGTGGATATAGTGGATGAAGACTCTAAGGAATATACACCAAGATATTAACCAAAACCAAGTGAACCAAATGTGATAATAGCAGAAGAAAGTGATGAAGGTGTTTTACTTAAAGCAAAGATATTACAGATTGTTTAGGAAGATGGAATGCAAAAGATAAATGGCATATAGATAAATGGGCCATCGTATGAACATGACCTCATTGAGGACACTCTAGGAAGATACCTTATTGATAACAACATTGAATTGGAGAGTTTGTAGAATGTACTTCCAGAAGAATTGATTGAATGTATCAGGGAGGCTATGGACTTTGTGCCTCTAGACAGGAAAGAAGAGGAAATAATCTCACATCGGAAGATGCAGTTTAGGCTATCTCTCACCAAAATAAAAAAGAAAATGAATGTGTTAAGATAGTGCATTGACTCGGCGAACAAGGTCTACAATTATTTTTTTAGGTGGCCTCATGTGGTTGGAAAATACAAGGAAAAGTTGGAACAAATTGAGAATGAGCTTGTCAAAATCGAACAGAACTACAATATATTTTAGGATAAGGATGGAGTAGTTAAAAAGAATATTTGAGTTACAGATTGAGCATGCCAAGGTTCACTTTTCCAGAAACACTCTTATGGACACTTTCTGGAAAGTGAAGGATCAGACTGAATGGAATAGGTAGTAAACCCACGTAGTGGGTTACAATTTTGAGCGAAGAATAATTAAGTACTCATCAAAAATTTAAAATGGTTTTACCCCTTCTAATGAAGGGGTTAGATGAACCACCTTCTAATTAACCCCTTCTAATGAACCCTCCCCACATGTAGACCCCCTCCTTCTAATGAACCCCATTTTTTATATATGAGGGTTCTAATGAGGCTCCCTTTTCACCTTCCCTCGCATTTCAAATTATGCATTTTTTATGATCGAGAAGCTTGGGAAGAGGAGGAGGTGCAAATGGAGTCAACTTGATAAACCAAGTTGGATGATTGCGTGATCAAAATTTTCTTTTAACAACTATAAATTTAATATATTTTTGTTTTATTTATATTTTATTTTTTAGTTTCTTGTACATAGGTTTTTCACCGAACGTCAAGTTCGATAAAAAATCATTGTGGAAAAATAGTAAATTTGAGGAAAAAAATTTGAAAAATATATATCCACTAGGTATTAATGTCCTCATTCTAACAAAAAAAGAAAAATTGAATTTCAATACATGCAGAAAAAAAGTTATGCAGGCAGTGCACCTATGTCTAAATTATATAAATAGGCTTTGACTTCAAAACTTAATTAAAAGAAAAATATTCAACAAATGCTATGGAAACAAATGAAAGCCCTCGATGCTTGTGTTACCAGCCTAAATTAAAATAATTAGAGGTTTTATCATTTTGTAGAAAAATTTTTATGCAAAGTAGGAAATTACACACCACTTTAAAATGTTGTTTACTATTAAAACTAGTTATCAAGGGAGACACAAAAAAATTACAATTTAATTTCAATTTTTTTTTTTTTAAAATACATTTAAAATCTGTAGACAAAATCTCACAAATCACTAGTTTACATCATTTTCAAATTCCTAATAGTTTACCTACTATAAGTGTTAGAAAGTGAAGTTTTATCTGAAAATGTTGATTTCAATGTCAAGTTTGGCCAAAAGTGTAACCCATTATTGTGGGATGACTAGAGAAAATGGTTGAAGTTTTAAAGAAAGGAGAAAAGCTAGAAGAAGCCATTACTATTCCTAAATCCCTTGTTCAAGTCATCAACAAAACATTAGAAATAACAATTTGATAATTGCTACAGGGATTTTTTTGGACTCTTGGAATAAATTTCTCCTTGAAATGACTCAAGATAAGTCTAAAATAATTTTCTGATTTTAGCGATGGTTGCAGCTTTTTTTTGGAGGGAAAGGAAATCACATTAAGAGAGAGTACAATAAAATATTAAAGGGGAAGAGAAAGTAGTGGAATTTTTTGTCATTGATGTCAAAGGGGGAGAGAATGCAGTGAAAAATTCCTTGACATCCAAAGGGGGAGCAGTGTTTTGTTGAGTTTTGACACTTAGTCATTTTTTCTGCTAAGTGTTGCATCAATGAAAATGCCAAAGGGAGGATTTTTTAGTTTCTAATTGTTGTCATTGATGCAACTAAATTGATAGTATAGTCCTTGGTTGAAGTAGCTCCCTCTTTTAGGAAAAGTAGAAGATTGTAATCTATCGAAGCAATGAAGAACATAGTATCTAGTTGATAAGTTGGTCTGAATAGTTCACCGGATCATTATTTTGTTTTGTGGATCCCCATGGAAGCTTTTCAAGCATGTATGTTACCTTATTGGTAAGTTTTGTGGTGTTGCAAAAATCGGTGTACAAGTTAAGAGATTCGGTAGATTAATGATTTATTGTTTATTTTTTCATTATGGCCAACTTGTTCTGTATGGAATGTCCCAAATGTATGAGGAATAGTTGTTTAACTATTTCTCATTTTGGGAATTTTGATTTGGTTCCCTATTATAGTCTAGCTGACTTGTGTTGGTATGCATTAATTCTAATTGGTGAATTGAGCCAACATGTGGAAGAATATTATATTTTGTTTGAAGCTGACATATAGTAATAAAATCTTGTTAGTGGATATATATGTGAGATTGGAAAATCATTTTTGGTGTGTGGTGTGTGGATCAAGAAGTGAGAAGGTGTGTAAGCGAAAAAGTGCAAAGCAACAATATGAGCTAATATCAAAAGATCTATTGAAGTGAATTTTGTTTGTGCAGTAGAAGGGTTTTTATGTAAGAAATCAGAGTAGAGCAGAGCAAAAGTGTGAATTGGACAAGAGGTCCATAATCTATTTTATGTGCCTCATTGGAACTAAATCCAAGCATTTGTAGATGCTATATTCTTAGTTCAACATTTTTTTGTAATCTCAAATATTTTGTAAGGCAGTGATCCTTCCCTATTTTGAGAAGTGAGCTCTAGGGAGTGTGCCTGAATGCAAGTGCATTCCCTTTTTATCATACTTTTAACAGAGTATACTTTGTGGATTAATCTCCATCGTGGTTTTTCCCCTAACATGGTTTCCACTTCAAAATTATGTGTTATGGTGTTCACATTGTCTCTTTAATGAGTTTGCATGTTTTATTTTGTTTATATGTTGTGAATGCTATTAAAGGTTAAAATATTGATGTTAATAGTTTAAGATCTGATTTGAAATTCAAATATTGTGGATCACTGATTCACCCCCCCCCTCTCAGTGTTCCTAGTGTCCAACATATAGGTCCTTCCTTCCCGGACTCAACTTCAAAACTTCATTTGTTGATATTTAATTCCACTTTCCCTAATTTGTTGAAGTAGAATGCTTGAATGATAGATCTTACAATTAGGTCTTCAATATTTTTACCAAATCCATTTTAGATCTATTACCTGTAAACAAGGAAGAGGGGAAAGGGTTGTTTCATATAGGGGCTTGCCTAAGTTAAACCCCATTTTGGTATTCTATAAACTCTATTAATTCTACTCTTGATTTCTTTTAGGATGCTCAATTGCTCAATCATTTCACTAGGATTACATTAGGTGAAAATACTTGTATTTATATACAATAATTCATTTTCTCAAAAAATTAATTATCAAACACCAACAAATGAGTTTGAATTTATAAATATATTTTTAAGATAAAAGGCACTTAGCCTATAATATTATAAATAATAATAAAGTTTTGATATTTACAAAAGGAAACCATGACTATGTTGCAAATACCAGAGATAGGCCAGAAGATTTAGAACCAGATTACCCCATACCCTATACATCTGAAAAGGGACGAAATTTTCCCATGAGCATGAGTAGTGCATATACAGAGTAGAAAAACTTCCCAGAACGATTACAAACATTTTAGTAGGGAATTAGAAAATTATTGAATGAAGGTGGCAAAAACTAAGGACTGAAAGCCTTGCATCTATAAGATCAAGTGGATGACAAAGAATATTCCTCCTTCATCATGGGGGTCGAAGGGCATAGAGGAGGATGGGGGTCATGGGTTAGTAGAGTAATAATTACTCTATAAACCTCAAGGACCTGTGTGTAAAAGGAAGACCCAACCTCATCTCAATGTACCCAAAAAGCTTCATCTAGCTCAACTTAAATTCTTCTATGTAGTGTGTGTTTGAGTGCAACATAAATAGAAAGATAGCCTAGCCTTTTCTAGATTTTTTTTTGTTTGAACAGTCCACCAACCAGTGCCTTACCATTGTGGAAATCATACTCGTGGATTGCCAAGTTAAGGGCATGGCTTGCTAAATACTTTTCTTTAACATAATCTACTACTAAATGAGCCACCAAACCGTAGTGCTACAAAAAATCCATTAGATTGGAAAGAAAAATTTAGAAACAACCTAAGCTAGATATAGGAGGCATGGATTACCCAAGAAAATTATGTCACCAATTACCACCCTCAATGTTGATTCTACATGTGAATAGTTGATTTTGAAAATATTTTTCAACATCTTTGTTGTGAATGCCATTTTGGGATGGGAATGTTGATTCACCTATTTATGGGCTCTAGCTCTATAGATTTCATTTTCATAGAGGAACTCCTTTGTCAAAACTAGCTACTTGTAGAGAAAATGTGAATGGGGGACTTCACTGTATAAAATGAGGCGTTTTGGGGAGCAATATCGCATTTAAAGAATTTGGCATGCTTCGAACATGGCTTGCCATAATTAGGAGGAATGCAAGATTTCCACTACACCACCTAATCATATCGAATTTTGGGAAATGACATTAATTTAATGTAAGTAGTTTTTGAAATGACCACCCTCAGCCATCAAAGAACAGTGAGCATGTGAGAATACTAAAGCTAGGTTGGTTCTTACAGATGATGAATATGGAAGATGATACTACAGTGAAAAAGAGATGAGATGATTGGAAGGGATTTAGGGTGTATGAAATAATGTGCAAAGGAGATTGGAAATGATGAAAGAAAGTGTGGTGAATGGGGATAAAGAATACCAAGGTGTGTGATGAATCTGCATAGCTTGATGCTAAGTGGAAATAAATGGAAGAGGGTGGATGAGAAGTGAGAGGAAATGAGTGAAGTTCAGTTGGGTAGGGAGCAATCTGGCTAAAGGAAAGCCTACAAAAAAACACACATAAAAGTGTTAAATACAAATTTAACCCCAACAATGGGAGTGACAATCCTCTAAAGCTATCTTATGGAGGATTTATTTTTGTGAATGTACTCACTTTTAAGAATTGATAGTCAATTGGTTGAGGTGTGCACAAAATTTTATATGCTAAAGTGTTTAGGGTTTAGGATTTAAGATATAGGGTTAAGGTTTAATGTATAGTCTTGAGCGTATTAGCAATTATGGTGAAACTTCATATCACACACAAAAAGAGACATATATAGCACTTAGAAGATGTCATAATTGGTCAAAGAAAGGTATAATTGATGTACCCCAACCCAAACCCCTTTTGACACATGATAAGAGTTAGAAAACCTTTATAAAATCTCTCCTAATATAGAATTTTCTTCCAAACACTCTAAAGTATTTAACAATAGGAGTTCTTTCATACCATAGCTCATATGGAGTCTTTGAACTATTTACTCTTGCTTGTACTTTGTTGAGTATGAAAACTATAGTGTGAATAGCTTCTCTCCAATAGAAATCTAATAGATTTTCTTCCTTCATCATGGTCCTTTCTACTACTTGAATAGTCATATTCTTCCTTTCCACAACTCTATTCTACTGAGGAGTCCTAGGAGCTGACAAGTACCTTTTTATTCCAAAATTTTCACAAAAAATGTTAAACTCATTGGATTTGAATTCACCACCTTTTTCAAACCTTAAACACTTCATTTTCACATCCATTTCATTCTCAACCATAGATTTAAATTCTTTAAACTTTTCTAGAGCTTCTGGTTTTTCTTTGAGAAAGGTTAACCAAGTCATTCTAGAGTAATCATCTATTAAACACATGAAATACATGTCACCTTGAAAGCTTCATGTTCTTGTAGGTCCACATAGGTCTGTATGCACCAACCCCAAAGGTCTTGTAGTAGAATATTCCATGATTTTGAACTGTTTTCTTATCTGCTTTCCAACCTAACACTCATTACAAATTATATATTGATAGGCTTTGAATTTCTTGGTAGATATCTCATAGCTTGAGTAGAGCTGATCCTCACTAGTCTATCAAAATTTATGTGAAAAATTATTCTATTCCATAGCCAAATTTCATTAATTTGAGTCATAAAGCACTTACCATTTTCACCTTTGATCTGATAAACATTCCCTTCTATCCTTTTCCTACAACAGGGTTAAAGCTCTAGAGCTTCCTTTTCTGATCTCACAACCATCATTCTGAAACACAAGATTATATCCTCTAATACACATTTTTCCTACACTTATAAGATATGCTAGAGACCCTTGACATAAAGAACATACTTTGTTTTATGCTTTCCACCAAAACTAATTAAACGTTTCCCACACATCTTATAAAATATTTCATCACCAAACTTAACAAGACCACCTTCAAACCTCTCAAAAGTTTAACAAACTTACTCTTATCACATGCCATATGATTTGAGCATCCACTATTAATTATCTAGTAGTTTTTCTCCTCTCTTGCATGAAAGGTAGTCACCTACTTCCTTTGATATTGTGACATATTTTTAGAGAAATTTTCTTCATACATCTTTTAGAGTCAGTATATAATTAGTTCCAACATTCAAGGCCATGAACAAGCATTCATCATTTTCATCATCTGGGTAGTCAGATTCATCATCATCATATATGCTACTATCCTCTTTAACATAATAACTCTTCTTGATAGATTTTTCTTTGTGATCTTTGTATTTATCATTTGAAACTTTGGTTTGACATTTTAAAGCATAATGACCTATCTTTCCATAATTAAAATATTTGAAAGGTAACTTACCTCTATATTTTCCAGTGTCCTTTTTCAATCTCCTTACAAAATTTTGTTCCACTTCATCAAGATCATTTGGATTTGATTCACCGTTCATCTCTATGTTGCAAACTTTGAAAGAAGTCTATTTTCTTGAATCATCTTGACTAAAATCTCTTAATTAAAAATTAGTTAAAGTATCAAACAATTTATCCCTAGTATATTGATCCAAATTATGAGCTTCTTCAATAGCAAAAACTTTAGCGCTATAAGATTTAGGAAGACTTCTTAATACCTTGTTTACCACTTCATTTCCTTCATCTTTCCACCAAGACCATTGATGGGGTTGAAAACTTCATCCACTCTATACATGTAGCTTTAATTTCTTCATCCTCTAACATTTTTAGGGAACTTCAAACTTGGTCTTCAAATTTTGCATCTTTTGTTGCTTGAATTTAACATCTCCTTCATAGATACTTTTCAACTTCTTCTAGATCTCTTTATCCTTTTTTAGCTCACCACCTTCATAAGTTTTGAATCAGAAAGACCACTTAGAAGAGAATTCCTTTCTTTATCATTTTTCTCATAATCTTTGATCTCATCATCATTTTTAAGACTATTAGTAGGCTAAGTATATCTAGTTTCAACTTAATTCCATACAGAAAAACCCTAATGAGATAAGAAATCCTTCCATCCCGATCTTCCAGAACACATAATTTGTTCCATCAAACAAAGGAGCTTTGACACCTTTCATGTGCACCATCTAGATCTACCTCAAGTGGTTAATCTTCTTCCAAGTAACCTTGCTCTGATACCAATTTTTAGACACATAGGACAAGTTAGATTGGGGGTGAATCAATTCTAAATTAAAACATCAAACCCTCATTAATATTCAATCCCTTATCTAGACTTAGCATGAATGAAAAACAAATGAAACAACAATCATTAAACAAAATGCACAATAGAACACCAAATATACATGGAAAACCCAAGAAGGTAAAAACCATGATGAGGATTACCTCACAATATATGAATAGAAACACTTATTACAATAGGCTCATTTTCGAAGGGCTCACTACCCAAAGGACTAACTTTCTATAAAGAAAGAAGGGTGCATTTCCATATTAGAAAGAAGAAATAATAATTATATTGTAGAGAGAAAACTATCTTAGAGCAATAGGAGAATCCTCCAAAACAACTCCATACCATCCACAACCTTTAGCACACTACCTCTAGTAACTTTTGGCTTACTAAAAATGTAGACACCTTCTACTCACTTCTTCTGATAGCCCTAGTCATTTAATCTCACTATTAGATCACCATAATTGATCACATTTCATACTATAACACACCACACAACTTCCACAACAATTGACCTTGCATATATACCATCCACAACTTGAAAATATCTTCAAGTTGGCTACAATGAAACATATGCACCTCAAACATGTGAACACCAGATAGGTCAACACCAAACACATCCATAATGGAAAGAGATGAATAAGGACTGTGCTAAGGTTTAACCAAGACCCAGATCTACACTGAAACATTACACCATGCTTCCATAGGAAATGAAGCACATCTACAATTAGCATTAAAATACCAGGTTGGCCAAACCTATATTAAAGCCCTTAAGCAATTAAGTTTACACTTTTCCAAGTTTGAAAATAACATGAAAACCATATAGCAACACCAAAAAAAAATCTAAAATATTTCAATTTCAACATAATATATCCAACATCACTACCATAACCACATACAACTAAAGAACACAACCATCATGTGCAACTAGTCAAACTTCCACAAATAACAACTCATGATTCTAACCTTGTGGAACAAACAAGCATGAACCAATATAAGCAAATATTGATATAGACAATATTAGCACATTCCCAAATTCACATGACACAAAAATTTAATGTGGAGAAATGCAGAGTTCTCAATCTCATTTCTCCCAGGCAACCTCTTTCACAGTCCACACACTGTTGAACACAACTTCCACTGCCTCACGATCTAGAACCTTAAAATTTACATATATAATCTCTGAACACCTCTAATAAAAATATCCAAACAGCACAACCATAACTTCAATATTGAAGAAATGTAAAGAAAAACATAGAACACCACTCAGGAACACTTTATACTCTTTTATTTTAATTTTCTCAAAAGTACTTGGAAACCAAGCTACATTTGCAATGCTTGATCATCACAACCATACAAGACATCATTGACAATACTGATGATAGAAACACCACAACACCTTCTCATCAAGACTATACCAAGGGTTGACATCAATGTGACATCAAACCACAACAACATAGTGCAACACTTTCCAAGAATCTCTACATACAAGGGGTTAACATCAATGACAACACTAATGAAAACACTAAAAATATCCAACAATTTCTCCTAACAACTTAAGTCTTTAACAACTCCAAATTTCCAAGAAAGGTCATGTGCTGCACTATAAAAATGTCAAATTCTAATGAGCTTAAAAGAAAGAGTATTTTGGTCTTGAATCAAGAAGTATATCATGGATTCTCTAGTTTTATCCAAACTAAATTTCTCAAAGGATTACAATATTTATGTATACACTAAAAATTATAGTATACTTGTTTCTCTCACATTTAAGGACGCAAAGAGGGATGAGAACCTAGAAGCATCCATGAGTACTAACCTCAATGCTACGAAGAGAGGTACATATTTATAGAGAAGAAAGTATATGATCTTATGAAGTTCCTTGAAAACTTAGGCATTTCATCTACCATAAAAATATCAAGCATCCTTAATCCACTTTGGCATGAGGTATTGCATCCTCCATAGGGAGATAAATGAGAAAAGAGTAAGCTATATCACTAAGATAATGGAATATGATAATGAGATCTAGCAAAAACATTTTAGTTTGAGGTTGAGGATTATACTAACACCTTGATTTTAACCACCCTATATTACCCTCAAGAAGATATCTCCAAACCTATAATATTCCTAGCATAAGATTTGTCTTTCACTCTAATCATCATAAAAATATATTTCTTTTAAAATCTAGAGATATCCTAGGATGGTTTGAATTTGTAAAGAGGAAAATATATTATTTAGCTTACATTTTATTAGCTACATTTTTTCACTATATACATTAGAATTGACAATAGTTTACAGCTATTCAAAATAATAGATCTATAATACTAGAAATGTTTTAAATGAATTATCTTTATCTAATTAGAGCATAATGGAAATATATAAAATATTATTTTATTCAAATTATCTATAAATATTTATAAAAATAAAATTATAGGACAAGAAAAAGATAAAGAGAGAAACCTAGTACCAAATTAATAAGGTCACTACCTAGGATCTGATAGCATGTTATCTATAAATCCACACAAAGTGTTGTCATACATACAATCAAAATATCAAAGAATTTCCCAAAAAGTACTAGTCCAATCCAATAGTTCACCATATTTATTTGTGAGACATAGGAATGCACCAACAAACATCAAATGACAAATATTAAAATAAATATATCAAATGCTAGGAATTATATCATATTAAATATGAGATAAATAAGAACATGAATATAAAAGAACTTGTAAACCTTTATGTGGTTGGGTTCTCTAAAAGTACCTACAATCACAAAGAAAAGAGGAAATTGTTTGGGGTTGGTTGGGAGTTTTAATTCAAGATAAACACTTTTTTTATTTAGACCTCCACAATAGCCAAGATAAAGAAAAAAAAAATTATTTATGGGTTTATTCCAAGTTTTTTGGGAATTGTTAGAGTTGTAACTATGCAAATAGTGTAAACTAAAATAAAAGAGAGATAAGGAATGCGATGATAAAGAAATGATAAAGGAAATAATGATAATGAATATAAAAGAACAATATCACATATGAAAGTGGCTTGTCTTTATGCTTTAACCAATTGCCACTTCACCAAAAGTGAGAACGGGATCATCTTTTCCAATAGATCAATCTAGTGGAATTTAAAGCATAAAGACAAGCCACCTTCCTTAATCCAAGGATGTTTACCAAAAAGCTAGGCTCACAAAGGTATTAAATGTTTCAATGAAATTCTGAAGGATTGTAAGCTAAAATATTGGTATGATCTAAGCACATAATTCAATATACCTCACAATAACTGGAGGAAATATACTATCCTAAGGGAAGCTTGTAGTCAGACTCAATTTTTGGTGAAAACTAGAATTGATAACTCTCAATTGAAGGAATTTCAATGGTAAAATGGAAATAATGTAATGAAGACAAAGGTAAAAGAAATATATTTCATGCTAATAGAACAAATAGATTTAACAGAAAATATGAACAAAATTTGGGAAATGAACCTGAGTAAAAATCAGTGGCAAAAAATCTATCAAAAAAACTAGAGGCTAAGAAAGCCTATTTCAAATGGCTTTTAACAATATAGAAATTATCTTTTAAAAGTAAGCATGATGACATTGATATATGTAGCTTATGAAGAACACTTTAAACAATTAAACACATTTTATTTGATTGTATCTTTGCTAAGAAAATATAGAACATGTTTTGTAATAAACAAAATATATGGGGAAATAATGGTGAACCATTACTTGAAAAAGTATTATTTAATCATAATGTTAAGATGGGAAAAGAGTTCTTTATTTTCATATTTCCTTTCAACTGACATTTTGTGGGTCATATGGAAAGATGAAATGAAGATGAGTTTCAAGGGAGAAAGAGGTTGCTTGCTGAGTCTTGCAAGAGACTTGTCCTCTATAATGTTGCTATGCAGGTAGATATCATAGTGGAACTCTCAAAAGAAAGTTTTGGAGATACCTAGAGAATAGAGAGGTAAACATTGGCATTCTTGAGGCCAGGTATGGACACATGTTGCATGAAGGGTACCCTGGGGTTGATGTATTTCTAAAAGCTTTGCAAGCATTCTAAAATGATCTCATGGAGGGACCAAATAGAAATCTAATAAGGCTTAGAACAAGAGAGATAACAAACAAGGATTCTCTGAAGAGGACTAGGTAGCAACAGAGATACTATTGACCCTAAAGAATGCAAAGAAGGGTAAAAGATGTAGGTGTGCTAATAGGATAGGTTAACTTCTACAGTCTGGACAGTGATGATTGTCAATTTTGAGGTTATAAGTATTTTTCTATGTGCATACAAAGCTATATATCTGTATTTGGCAAGGCCTTATAGTAGTTCTACAATTTTGTATAGATTGATACCAAATATATTGTTATAAGTGGGGCTAGTAATGCCCCTAAACTTGAATACTAATATGTGTAATAGGGGATAGACTGTGGATATGATGTAACAAGGGATAGAATATGTAGTAGGGGATGGACTGTGACTATGATATAACTCTCAGACTGTAATCTATATTTGTTGTTTCCTCTATACTTAATACAAAAAAATACAATTTACAAGGCTTGGGATTTGCAAGGTTAAGAGCACGCCTAGTCTTAAAAATTTAAACTATTTTCCATATGTTTGACATTCACTCATTACACGATCAAATATGTGATAATATTTCTAGATGAAAATAAAAAACAATGAGAAATGAATTCAACTTTCTTCAAAAATAGACTATTTATTAATTTATAATTGTAATTAATTATTATCTGAAATTACATTCAAAAGATAAATAAAAAATCAACATGAATATATACAAATTTTACCAATATACTATTTATACATTTACAATAAAAAAATTTAAATAATTAATAACCATAATAATCTCCATATTAATTTCATTTATAGTCTAAATATATATCCCTATCTTTCCATTATAGATCAAACCTATTATACTCCATAAAGCTCCTATTTTCCATGTTTCTATAGTCACCAAAAATGTTATGGACTAAAAAGCAAGGTATCCCACTTCAAACCTGTTTTGTTTAAACTCTTAATGAGCCACAAATGATCTCTTTAACTAATTACATTATTTTAACATTTTATTCTGAATAATGCATTAAAAAACCAACGACAAAGCATAGAACATGATCCTCTCAGAAGTTAAGGTGCATCTACGTCGTCCTCATCGCTTTCAGGGAAGACATCAGTTTTCTTCAAGGCATCAGTATCCTGCTCATTTACAACCTCATTGTCTTGTTGCAAGGCAGCACTATGATCTTTCTTCATTTTATTCAAAGCATACCTTAAATTTCTTCGAGGCATGATGTGCTCTAAAATGCCATATAGCCTATCAAAAATATCATCAGGTACTTTCCCATACTTTGCAATGGCCAAACTTCCAACTCCATTAAGCCTTTGCCTGGCACCAAGAGGCAAATACTTTCTCTTACTAATACTACCCATTCTTTCAGGTGGAGCAGCCCCCTGACTCATATCAACCTGCTGTGCACTTAACTCTGCAACAGCACTTTCTAAATCAAGGAATGCCTTCTCTAACATATCGAGAAACTTGGGATCGTTCTCATTGACATTAGATGCAGATGGTATGCTAACATTGCCCACTTCTTTTGACTCATCTGATCCTAAGACACCAAGGGCGCTAGAACCCAACTCTTTGTTTATGTTACTATCCTCAACCTCATCCATATCATGACCCACAACCTTATCCATGGCTTCATTTGCAGGAGAAGCTGTTTGCATGTGACTCATCCTCTTCTTTGCTCTTTTCTTGGGAATTTCGTCCATGAGATTCTTTTTCGTCTTCTTTTCTGATGACCCACTCGCGGGAGGAGAACTGGGCTCCTTATCTTCCTCTTTGATCCTTGTTTTTAAACAAAACCCACTGGACTTAGATTTTGTTTTGTCCGCTTTGTAACATTCATTTAGCTCATCAAAATCATAATAATCCATAGCACCAGCATCATCTTCTTCAGCGCCTTTTTGAACGTCCTCATCACTGCGAGAAGTATTGTCAGGCTGTGGCTTTTCTTCACTTTGGGTAGCTTTTTGGGGTTCTCTTGTTAGCTTTTTCCATGAGACAACATTGGTGTGATCTGATTTCAGCTCGACTGAGAATCTCTTTCTTGGTAAATCTCTCATGGGCTTCGCCCCAGGCGATGAATCAGGGTCGTCTTCCATTTTCAAGATTTAGTGAGTATTGTATAAAGCTCTGCGCCTTGTTTTCAGTCTTCGTATGTTTATGGTTGAATGAAATGAACATGGAATGCGTGCCTATATATATGAGAGAGACATACTTTAAACGTCTTAATAATTAGTATTTTTCTAGCCTCAATCTTTATAAGCTAGGAGTTTATTATCACTGCAATATTTCATATATTTTAGGATTCAAGCACCCAACAAATTCAAACCATAGAATTAGTAATTGGAATTAATGCTCCAAAATAATAGGTGCTAGTTTCAGTCCTGTTCAATAACTCTTAGTTTGTTGAAAATCATTTCAGTTACCTATCAATAATTCCTGTTTTCTGTTAATAATTCATTTCAGTTACCTGTCAATAATTCCTGTTTTCTGTTAATAATTCTAATTTGTTGTCAATCATTTTAGTTAGACATCAAATGTATTAGCTATTTTGTTGGAATACTCTTGAGTCTTGTTACACAGTGCCATAATTTGATGGTCTATTTGTCTATTTTTTACATTTTTAAACAGTATGTTATAACTTCAAAATTTATTAGACCATATAAGTTGACTTGCTATATTTTTATATTCTATGACACTTGAAACTATTATTAAACGGTAAAAATTTATTATATATATAATTTTAATATTTTTATTATAAAAATATAAATTAGTTCAGAATCTTTTCAAAGATGGAATATAATCTTTCTAATTTTTAAAATATTTTTAACAATAAATTTAAGATTTTGACATTTTTACTAATAATTATCAGTGATTCATATTAATATATATGATTTATATTATTTATTATAAAAAATATATATTAATTCAAAATAATTTTAAAATAGAATATAATTGTTTTTTATCTTTTAGAATAATCTTAACAAGATTTTTTTTAATATGAATTTAAAAACTTTTTATTAATTGTAGTTTACGCCTATAAAATTGTAACTTACTAATGAATAAATCAAGCTTTTTATTTTGTTATATTATGTTCTCTCTTTTTTTTCTTTGTTTTTGATATGGTATCAAAGTAGTGAGTGTTTTATTTGCTATTCCAAATTCTAATTTAGTATAGTTCACATTTCTCCTCTACTCTCTATTTTCCTCTATAGTGTTATATTTTTCTCTATTGCTTCAATTTTTAATATGGTATTAGAGCTAATGGGAGGCCTTGTTGTGAGTGTGTGTCAAGTTTGATGTTGTGTATTGTGGAGGATTCTAAAAAGAAGTTTGTTGTCGTTTAGCTTGCTACAAACATAAGAGTTAAGAGAATTTCAGTCATTGTTGAAGAACCACCAGATGATAGTGATGATGAGTTTATTGAAGATGAGGCAATTGTTCTATTTTTAAGAGGTCAACACTTTGAAAATGGGAATGGATGTAGTAGAGTATAGATAGATGCTCAATAGTCTGAGGTGCTTGTGGATTAGAGAAACTATACCTCATTAGGGTTACGAGACATGCATGTGAGGATTGGTGTCCAATAATTCAAAGGGGGGTCCAAAATGTGAAATTTCAAGCATTATACCTTTACGACGGTGATGAGACACTTCATGTGCAAATGGTGTCCAATGATGTTGGGAACTTGGATGATAGTTGGGTGACTATACTTGGGAGTAGCTTAAAGAATTATTTTTAAAATGTATCTCTTATTAATTTTTAGCCACTTAGTTTGGTGTTATAGTATTAAGAGGGGGTGTTGGAATTAATGTTCCAACATAATAGGTGTTAGTTTCAGTCATGTTCAATAAATCTTAGTTTGTTGAAAATAATTTTAATTAGATGTCAATAATTCCAGTTTGTTGTCAATCATTTCAGTTAGATGTCAAATGTATTAGCTATTTTATAGGAATATTGTTTAGTCTTCTACACATATAAAATTATAACTTGTTGATGAATAAATCAAGCTTTTTTATTTTGTTATCTTCTATTCTACTCTTTATTTTTTGTCCTCTGCTTTTGATATGCTATCAAAGCAATGAGTGTTTTGTTTGTTGTTCCAAATTCTAAGTTAGTATAGTTTGTAGTTATTCTCTACTCTCTATTTTTCGCTGATGTGTTATATTTTTCCTCTGTTGTTTCAATTTTTAATAAGTATACCTTGACAATATTTTTATCAAATATCATTTATTGGCACCGATCATGGGTAGTCACTACAACAAAATTTAACATAATTAAAAAATTAATTTTTTTAATAATTATTTTCTTGCAACTAAGATAATTTATAGAATGGATTTATTCATGATTGGAGAAGTAGAAGATGAAATATTTGCATTCCCTTGATAAGTTATAGAAGAGGATGTCCATTGCTATAGTTGATCATGACTTCCAATTTGATAATGGTATACTTGTTGAGGTGATTTGAGCTTTATGAGATAATGTGATTTGAGGGATCGATGTGGATGTGATGAAAACCTAATCATATTCAATTACAAAGGATTCAAACATTGTGAGTCTAAGTAATCATTAATAACTAGAAAACATATATTGAAACCTTCACAATTTATATGTTTTCCATAACTTGACAAGTTTTTGCTACTGAAAATTATGAATGCCACATTAATTTTATAGGAGTCATTATAGTATCTAAAATTCTAAATACACACTTATTTGATATAGTTGCATAAACACTACTAGCTATTGTCTAAACACCATTAACTTATTATGATGTGGGAAAAAGGGATTTAAGCTCATTAATTTTTGGGGCAGATACATCATACTACATTTTACTTTCTTCATTAAAATACATACCCAATTCCTTAGTCAAATCTGCAACCCTTTGCAGTGTTTCATCCTTTAGTCTCTCTATGTCTTTCTTATCCTTGATCATTAGGGTGCTAACTCTCTACTTAGTTTTGAATTATGTATTGTAAACTTGAGCCAATATTGCCCTATCTTCATCCGTGAGAGAAGAACCAATCTTCTCCAAGGAAAAAGTACTAATATTTGCATCTTCATTGAATGCTTCTTGTCTTCTTGCACTTATAACTCCTTTGAAGTCATTTAGAAGCTAAATTCCAATCACTCAAACCAGTATTGAATGTAACCATATACTTTTTTAGTGTAGAAAAAAGTTCACCTTGCTTGCTTTAGGAATAATTAATGATAAATTGGATTTAATGTCACCCTGGTCTAGTGTTGTGAGGTGTTTCACACATCCACATTAGGTCTTGGACTCGTTTTAAGCTAAATTAACCTAACTATGTTCTAATTTAATGTTGTAAAATGTATTTATTTACATCTTCACATTAAATTTGGGCGGCTTGTAAATCAAGTGGACCTAATCTAGTGTTGTAATGTGTTTTACACATTCACATGGGATTTAGGGTCTTCTAAGCTAAATAGACTCAATTTTACCTTAATTTAGTGTTGTAAAGTGTATTTATTTACACTTTCACATTGTATTTTGGGACACATTACATTTATGACCTTAATATCATCATTAATAGGCCTCTATGACCCCATATTATGCATCCCAAGGCATATTTTGATCAAAAACTTGATAAAATAAACATATAAAATTAATTTATGCACTCACTGACATTTTGGCAAGCAAAATAGCCGTTGTGGGACCCATTCGCCACTTTGGATGAATGAGTCCCATTTGAGCTATTTTTGAGGCTTTGAGTAGGAAAAAGTGGGTTTTTAGTTCAAATTTCTTGAATGTCAGCCTTGGGGATCAAATTAATGGTCATGTGAGAATTTCCTCTATAAGGAATCCTTCAAAGCCTCATTTCATCCCAGCATCAAGTATTCAAGTTGTTAATGTTGCTATATAGAGCCTAATAAGACTCAAAGGATAAATTTTCCCCACTTTTCTCAATGCGGTTTCCCCCCAAATTATTTAACGAGCATTTAGGGGCAACTCCCATTGTAAAGTCTAGGGGTAGCACCCCTAGTGCACTCGTTGTCATGATACAAAGGCAAGGTTGAGGGGCAGGGCCCCCAAAAGCTCTCACAATTTTTATTATTTTATAAAGGCGTCGAGAGTTAATTTCTTTCTATTGGTTGAGATAGAAAACCCTATTTTATAATAGACATAATTCTTGATAAAAGGCTAAGGGTTAGGGTTTCCATTGATATTCTATTGTAGCATTTGTAGCGGTATTGAGTTGCAAGGATTGATGGTTGTAATCAGTTCGATTTACTGGATAATAATATTGGACTCTCTGTTGGTGGATGTAGCCTGAGTTTGGGTGAACCATGTTAAATATTGTCTCTCGCTGTCATTATTTATGTATTTTTCATTCCTCTATTTAATCTTTATTTGCATTTAATCAATATTTTATGCATGTAATTCCCAACAATCAATTTAAGTAATTAAGAGTTAGGCACTTGAAGTCTTCACAAGGTCATCAAGATAGCTTTCAAGATCATTTCTAAGGAATTCAAGAGTGAGATTCTTCATCAATTGTTGCAACAATCCAAGATCCATCATCATGGAAAGGTTCTAATTGCATTACTTCATGTTCATACTTCATTATCTTATTTCATCATTTGGTTTAATTACCTGAAAGGGGTTTGACCAAGGCAAACCCTTATTCCCTAACAATCAACACTTTTGTTCTCTTTCTTTATGTGGTTGTAGATCTAGGTACTTTGAAGGCTTGGACATGATTGAAGAATAGATTACAAGCTTGTTGGAATTGTCTCCCCATTTTCTAGGTCATTATCTTCACAAAAAGTCACCTATAGGCCCGAAATTAGTAGTTTCAGATCCAGAAACATAGAGGAACAAGAAGAGAAAACATTAAAGACCAGATTCAAGCCTTCAAGTTTCAAAAAACCCTAAGTGGACTCATTTTCCAACATTGGAAAATGAGTCCCATTTTGGGTCAATTTTGAGTATTTTGTAGTTTCAGATACCCTTTTCCAAGAAACATATTCCTATGCATAAATCCCTGGAGATCTGGGACTAATTCGCCTAGAACAACGAATGATTTTGAGTAGGTCAAAATTTTAGGATCAATAGCATTTCTAGTCTTCATTCAAGCCTCTACAAGTTTCCAGGTGCACACTTTCTATTTTGCAGTTTTTTGTGTTGTTTTGTTCATGTTTCTAAGTCATTTAGCATTTGTTTGCATATCACACTATGTTTTTCATTTCATTATCTTTTCCAAGTTTATACTTGGTGGTGAACCCCTCATTAAATCTCATTCAATTCCTAGGACAACC
>VDFB02270651.1:618074561-618114787 GCA_007258455.2 Sequoia sempervirens
TAGGAGCTTTATGGAGTATAATAGGTTTGATCTATAATGGAAAGAAGGGGATATATATTTAGACTATAAATGAAATTAATATGGAGATTATTATGGTTATTAATTATATTGTAAATGTATAAATAGTATATTGGTAAAATTTGTATATATTTATGTTGATTTTTTATTTATCTTTTGAATTTAATTTCAGATAATAATTAATTATAATTATATATTAATAAATAGTCTATTTTTGAAGAAAGTTGAATTCATTTCTCATTGTTTTTTATTTTCATCTAGAAATATTATCACATATTTGATCGTGTAATGAGTGAATGTCAAACATATGGAAAATAGTGTAAATTGTTAAGACTAGGTGTGCTCTTAACCTTGCAAATCCCAAGCCTTGTAAATTGTATTTTTTTGTATTAAGTATAGAGGAAACAACAAATATAGATTACAGTCTGAGAGTTATATCATAGTCACAGTCCATCCCCTACTACATATTCTATCCCTTGTTACATCATATCCACAGTCTATCCCCTATTACACATATTAGTATTCAAGTTTAGGGGCATTACTAGCCCCACTTATAACAATATATTTGGTATCAATCTATACAAAATTGCAGAACTGCTATAAGGCCTTGCCAAATACAAATATATAGCTTTGTATGCACATAGAAAAATACTTATAACCTCAAAATTGACAATCATCACTGTCCAGACTGTAGAAGTTAACCTATCCTATTAGCACACCTACATCTTTTACCCTTCTTTGCATTCTTCAAGGGTCAATAGTATCATTTATACCTAGTCCTCCTTCAATCCTTGTTTCTCATCTCTTGTTCTAAGCCTTATTAGATTTCTATTTGGTCCCTCCATGAGATCATTTCAGAATGCTTGCAAAGCTTTTAGAAATACATCAACCCCAGGGTACCCTTCATGCAACATGTGTCCATATCGGGCCTCAAGAATGCCAATGTTTACCTCTCTATTCTCTAGGTATCTCCAAAACTTTCTTTTGAGAGTTCCACTATGATAATATATACCAGCATAGCAACATTATAGAGACAAGTCTCTTGCAAGACTGACAAGCAACCTCTTTCTCCGCCAAACTCATCTTCATTTTCATCTTTACATTGTGACCCACAAAATGTCAATTGAAGGAAATATGAAAATAAAGAAAAATATTTTCCCATCTTAACATTATGATTAAATAATATCTTATCAGGAATTGGTTCACCATTATTTCCCCATATATTTTGTTTGTTGCAAAACATGTTCTAGATTTCCTTAGCAAAAATATAATAAAAAAATGTGCTTAATTGTTTCAGGTGTTCTGCATTAGTTACAAACATCAATGTCATCATGCTTGCTTTTAAAAGATAGTTTCTACAATATTAATAGCCATTTGAAACAAGCTTTCTTAGCCTCTAGTTTTTTTTGATAGATTTTTGCCACTAATTTTTACTTTCGGGTTCATTTCCCACATTTTGTTCATAGGTTAACATTAAATCTATTTGTTTCTAAATTAGCATGAAATATATTTCTTTTTACCTTTGTCTTCATTACATTGTTCTATTTTACCATTGAAATTCCTTCAATTGAGAGTTATCAATTCTAGTTTTCACCAAAAGTGAGAATTAAGACTACAAGCTTCCTTAGGATGGTATATTTCCTCGATTATTGTGAGGTATATTGAATTGTATTGGCGCTTAGATCATACCAATATTTTAGCTTACAATCCTTCAGAATTTCATTGAAACATTTAATACCTTTGTGAGCCTAGCTTTTTGGTAAGCATCCTTGGATTAAGGCAAGTGGCTTGTCTTTATGCTTTAAATTCCACTAGATTGATCTATTGGAAAAGATGATCCCGTTCTCACTTTTGGTGAAGTGGCAATTGGTTAAAGCATAAAGACAAGCCACTATAATGATATTGTTCTTTTATATTCATTATCATTATTTTCCTTTATCATTTCTTTAGAATTATCCCGCATTCCTTTCTCTCTTTTATTTTAGTTTACACTATTTGCATAGTTACAACTCTAACAATTCCCAAAAAACTTGGAATAAACCCATAAATAATTTTTTTTTTCTTTATCTTGGCTATTGTGGAGGTCTAAATAAAAAAAGTGTTTATCTTGAATTAAAACTCCCAACCAACCCCAAACAATTTCCTCTTTTCTTTGTGATTGTAGGTACTTTTAGAGAACCCAACCACATAAAGGTTTACAAGTTCTTTTATATTCATGTTCTTATTTATCTCATATTTAATATGATATAATTCCTATCATTTGATATATTTATTTTAATATTTTTCATTTGATGTTTGTTGGTGCATTCCTATGTCTCACAAATAAATATGGTGAACTATTGGATTGGACTAGTACTTTTTGGGAAATTCTTTGACATTTTGATTGTATGTATGACAAAACTTTGTGTGGATTTATAGATAACATGCTATCAGATCCTAGGTAGTGACCTTATTAATTTGGTACTAGGTTTATCTCTTTATCTTTTTCTTGTCCTATAATTTTATTTTTATAAATATTTATAGATAATTTGAATAAAATATTATTTTATATATTTCCATTATGCTCTAATTAGATAAAGATAATTCATTTAAAACATTTCTAGTATTATAGATCTATTATTTTGAATAGCTGTAAACTATTGTCAATTCTAATGTATATAGTGAAAAAATGTAGCTAATAAAATGTAAGCTAAATAATATATTTTCCCCTTTACAAATTCAAACCATCCTAGGATATCTCTAGATTTTAAAAGAAATATATTTTTATGCTGATTAGAGTAAAAGACAAATCTTATGCTAGGAATATTATAGGTTTGGAGATATCTTCTTGAGGGTAATATAGGGTGGTTAAAATCAAGGTGTTAGTATAATCCTCAACCTCAAACTAAAATGTTTTTGCTAGATCTCATTATCATATTCCATTATCTTAGTGATATAGCTTACTCTTTTCTCATTTATCTCCCTATGGAGGATGCAATACCTCATGCCAAAGTGGATTAAGGATGATTGATATTTTTATGGTAGATGAAATGCCTAAGTTTTCAAGGAACTTCATAAGATCATATACTTTCTTCTCTATAAATATGCACCTCTCTTCATAGCATTGAGGTTAGTACCCATGGATGCTTCTAGGTTCTCATCCCTCTTTACATCCTTAAATGTGAGAGAAACAAGTATACTATAATTTTTAGTGTATACATAAAGAATGTAATCCTTTGAGAAATCTAGTTTGGATAAAACTAGAGAATCCATGATATACTTCTTGATTCAAGACCAAAATACCCTTTCTTTTAAGCCCATTAGAATTTGACATCTTTATAGTGCAGCACATGACCTTTCTTGGAAATTTGGAGTTGTTAAAGACTTAAGTTGTTAGGAGAAATTGTTGGATATTTTTAGTGTTTTCATTAGTGTTGTCATGGATGTTAACCCCTTGTATGTAGAGATTGTTGGAAAGTGTTGCACTATGTTGTTGTGGTTTGATGTTACATTGATGTCAACCCTTGGTATAGTCTTGATGAGAAGGTGTTGTGGTGTTTCTATCATCAGTATTGTCAATGATGTCTTGTATGGTTGTGATGATCAAGCATTGCAAATGTAGCTTGGTTTCCAAGTACTTTTGAGAAAATTAAAATAAGAGTATAAAGTGTTCCTGAGTGGTGTTCTATGTTTTTCTTTACATTTCTTCAATATTGAAGTTATGGTTGTGCTGTTTGGATATTTTTATTAGAGGTGTTCAGAGATTTTATATCTAAAGTTTAAGGTTCTAGATTGTGAGGTAGTGGAAGTTGTGTTCAACAGTGTGTGGACTATGAAAGAGGTTGCCTGGGAGAAATGAGATTGAGCACTCTGCATTTCTCTGCATTAAATTTTTGTTTCATGTGAATTTGGGAATGTGCTAATATTTTCTATATCTATATTTCCTTATATTGGTTCATGCTTGTTTGTTCCACAAGGTTAGATTCATGAGTTGTTATTTGTGGAAGTTTAACTAGTTACACATGATGGTTGTGTTCTTTAGTTGTATGTGGTTATGGTAGTGATGTTGGATATATTATGTTGAAATTGAAATATTTTAGATTTTTTTTGGGTGTTGCTATATGTTTTTCATGTTATTTTCAAACTTGGAAAAGTGTGAACTTAATTGCTTAAGGGCTTTAATATAGGTTTGGCCAACCTGGTGTTTTAATCTTAATTGTAGATGTGCTTCATTTCCTATGGAATCATGGTGTAATGTTTCAGTGTATATTTGGGTCTTGGTTAAACCTTAGCATGGTCCTTATTCATCTCTTTCCATTATGGATGTGTTTGGTGTTGACCTATTTGGTGTTCACATGTTTGAGGTGCATATGTTTCATTGTAGCCAACTTGAAGATATTTTCAAGTTGTGGAAGTTGTGTGGTGTGTTATAGTATGAAATGTGATCAATTATGGTGATCTAATAGTGAGATTAAATGAATACCTAGGCTATCAGAAGAAGTGAGTAGAAGGTGTCTACATTTTCAGTAAGCCAAAAGTTACTAGAGGTAGTGTGCTAAGGTTGTGGATGGTATGGAGTTGTTTTGGTGGATTCTCCTATTGCTCTAAGATAGTGTTCTGTCTATAATATAATTATTATTTCTTCTTTCTAATATGGAAATGCACCCTTCTTTCTTTATAGAAAGTTTGTCCTTTGGGTAGTGATCCCTTTGAAAATGAGCCTATTGTAATCAATGTTTCTATTCATATATTGTGAGGTAATCCTCATCATGGTTTTTACCTTCTTGGGTTTTCCATGTATATCTAGTGTTCTATTGTGCATTTTGTTTAATGGTTGTTGTTTCATTTGTTTTTCATTCATGCTAAGTCTAGATAAGGGATTGAATATTAATGAGGGTTTGATGTTTTAATTTAGAATTGATTCACCCCCCTAACTTGTCCTATGTGTGTAAAAATTGGTATCAGAGCAAGGTTACTTGGAAGAAGATTAACCACTTGAGGTAGATCTAGATGGTGCACATGAAAGGTGTCAAATCTCCTTTGTTTGATGGAACAAATTATGTGTTTTGGAAGATTGGTATGGAAGGATTTCTTATCTCATTAGGGTTTTTCTCTATGGAAGTAAGTTGAAACTAGATATACTTAGCCTACTAATAGGCTTAAAAATGATGATGAGATCAAAGATTATGAGAAAAATGGTAAAGCAAGGAATTATCTTCTAAGTGGTCTTTATAATTCAAAAATTATGAAGGTGGTGAGCTAAAAAAGGATAAAGAGATCTAGAAGAAGTTGGAAAGTATCTATGAAGGAGATGTTAAATTCAAGCAACAAAAGATGCAAAGTTTGAAGACCAAGTTTGAAGTTCCCTAAAAATGTTAGAGGATGAAGAAATTAAAGCTACATGCATAGAGTGGATGAAGTTTTCAACTGCATCAATGGTCTTGGTGGAAAGATGAAGGAAATGAAGTGGTAAACAAGGTATTAAGAAGTCTTCCTAAATCTAATAGCGCTAAATTTTTTGCTATTGAAGAAGCTCAAAATTTGGATCAATATACTAGGGATAAATTGTTTGATACTTTAACTAATTTTTAATTAAGAGAGTTTAGTCAAGATGATTCAAGAAAATAGACTTCTTTCAAATTTTGCAACATAGAGATGAACGATGAATCAAATCCAAATGATCTTGATGAAGTGGAACATAATTTTGTAAGGAGATTGAAAAAGGACACTGGCAAATATAGAGGTAAGTTACCTTTCAAATGTTTTAATTATGGAAAGATAGGTCATTATGCTTTAAAATGTCAAACCAAAGTTTCAAATGATAAATACAAAGATCACAAAGAAAAATCTATCAAGAACTTGTTATTATGTTAAAGAGGATAGTAGCATATATGATGATGATGAATTTGACTACCCAGATGATGAAAATGATGAATGCTTGTTCATGGCCTTGAATGTTGGAACTAATTATATATTAACTCTAAAAGATGTATGAAGAAAATAACTCTAAAAATATGTCACAATATCAAAGGAACTAGGTGACTACCTTTCATGCAAGAGAGGAGAAAAAATACTAGATAATTAATAGTGGGTGCTAAAATCATATGGCATGTGATAAGAGTAAGTTTGTTAAACTTCTGAGAGGTTTGAAGGTGGTCTTGTTAATTTTGGTGATGACATATTTTATAAGATGTGTGGGAAACGTTTAATTAGTTTTGGTGGAAAGCATAAAACAAAGTATGTTCTTTATGTCAAGGGTCTCTAGCATATCTTATAAGTGTAGGAAAAATGTGTATTGGAGGATATAATCTTGTGTTTCAGGATGATGGTTGTGAGATCAAAAAAGGAAGCTCTAGAAATTTAACCCTGTTGTAGGAAAAGGATAGAAGGGAATGTTTATTAGATCAAAGGTGAAAATGGTAAGTGCTTTACGACTCAAATTAATGAAATTTGGCTATGGCATAGAATATTTTTTCACATAAATTTTGATAGATTAGTGAGGATTAGCTCTACTCAATCTATGAGATATCTACCAAGAATTACAAAGCCTATCAATATATAATTTGTAATGAGTGTCAGGTTGGAAAGCAAACAAGAAAACAGTTCAAAATCATGGAATATTCTACTACAAGACCTTTGGGGTTGGTGCATACAGACCTATGTGGACCTACAAGAACATGAAGCTTTCAAGGTGACATGTATTTCATATGTTTAATAGATGATTACTCTAAAATTACTTGGTTAACCTTTCTCAAAGAAAAACTAGAAGCTCTAGACAAGTTTAAAGAATTTAAATCTATGGTTGAGAATGAAATAGATGTGAAAATGAAGTGTTAAGGTTTGAAAAAGGTGGTGAATTCAAATCCAATGAGTTTAACATTTTTTATGAAAATTTTGGAATAAAAAGGTACTTGTCATCTCCTAAGACTCCTCAGCAGAATGTAGTTGTGGAAAGGAAGAATATGACTATTCAAGTAGTAGAAAGGACCATGATGAAGGAAGAAAATCTATCAGATTTCTATTGGAGAGAAGCTATTCACACTATAGTTTTCGTACTCAACAAAGTACAAGCAAGAGTAAATAGTTCAAAGACTCCATATGAGCTATGGTATGAAAGAACTCCTATTGTTAAATACTTTAGAGTGTTTGGAAGAAATTCTATATTAGGAGAGATTTTATAAAGGTTTTCTAACTCTTATCATGTGTCAAAAGGGGTTTTGGTTGGGGTACATCAATTAGACCTTTCTTTGACCAATTATGACCTCTTCTAAGTGCTATATATGTCTCTTTTTGTGTGTGATATGAAGTTTCACCATAATTCCCAATACGCTCAAGACTATACATTAACCCTTAACCCTATGTTTTAAATCCTAAACCCTAAACACTTTAGCATATAAAATTTTGTGTGCACCTCAACCAATTGACTATCAATTCTTAAAAGTGAGGAAATTCACAAAAATAAATCCTCCATAAGATAGCTTTAGAGGATTTTCACCCCCATTGTTGGGGTTAAATTTGTATTTAACACTTTTATGTGTGTTTTTTTGTAGGCTTTCCTTTAGCCAGATTGCTCCCTATCCAACTGAACTTCACTCATTTCCTCTCACTTCTCATCCACCCTCTTCCACTTATTCCCACTTAGCATCAAGCTATGTAGATTCTTCACACATCTTGGTATTCTTTATCCCCATTCACTGCACTTTCTTTCATCATTTCCAATCTCCTTTGCCCATTATTTCATACACCTTAAATCCCTTCCAATCATCTCATCTCTTTTTCACTATAGTATCATCTTCCATATTCATCATTCGTAAGAACCAACCTAGCTTCAGTATTCTCACATGCTCACTGTTCTTTGATGGCTGAGGGTGGTCATTTCAAAAACTACTTACATTAAATTAATGTCATTTCCCAAAATTCGATATGATTAGGTGATGTAGTGGAAATCTTGTATTCCTCCTAATTATCGCAAGCCATGTTTGAAGCATGCCAAATTCTTTAAATGCAATATTGCTCCCCAAAAAGCCTCATTTTATATAGTGAAGTCCCCCATTCACATTTTCTCTACAAGTAGCTAGTTTTGACAAAGGAGTTCCTCTATGAAAATTAAATCTATAGAGTTAGAGCCCATAAATAGCTGAATCAACATTCCCATCCCAAAATGGAATTCACAACAAAGATGTTGAACAATATTTTCAAAATCAGCTATTCACATGTAGAATCAACATTGAGGGTGGTAATTGGTGACATAATTTTCTTGGGTAATTCACACCTCCTATATCTAGCTTAGGTTGTTTCTAAATTTTTCTTTCCAATCTAATGGATTTTTTGTAGCACTACGGTTTGGTGGCTCATTTAGCAGTAGATTATGTCCAAGAAAAGTTTTTAGCAAGCCATGGCCTTAACTTGGCAATCCACAAGTATGATTTCCACAATGGTAAGGCACTGGTTGGTGGACTGTTCAAACAAAAAAAAAAATCTAGAAAAGGCTAGGATATCTTTGTATTTATGTTGCACTCAAACACACACTACATAGAAGAATTTAAGTTGAGCTAGATGAAGCTTTTTGGGTACATCGAGATGAGGTTGGGTCTTCCTTCTACACATAGGTCCTTGAGGTTTACAGAGTAATTTTTACTCTACTAACCCATGAACCCCCTCCTCCTCTATGCCCTTCGACCCCCACGATGAAGGAGGAATATTCTTTGTCATCCACTTGATCTTATAGATGCAAGGCTTTCAGTTCTTAGTTTTTTCCACCTTCATTCAATAATTTGTTAATTCCCTACTAAAATGTTTGTAATTGGTCTGGGAAGTTTTTCTACTCCGTATATGCACTGCTCATGCTCATGGGAAAATTTTGTCCCTTTTCAGATGTATAGGGTATGGGTAATTTGGTTCTAAATCTTCTGGCCTATCTCTGGTATTTGCAACATAGTCATGGTTTCCTTTTGTAAATATCAAAATTTTATTATCATTTATAATATTATAGGCTAAGTGCCTTTTATCTTAAAAATATATTTATAAATTCAAACTCATTTTTTGGTGTTTGATAATTAATTTTGTGAGAAAATGAATTATTGTATATAAATACAAGTATTTTCACCTAATGTAATCCTAGTGAAATGATTGAGCAATTGAGCATCCTAAAAGAAATCAAGAACTTAGAATTAATAGAGTTTATAGAATACCAAAATGGGGTTTAACTTAGGCAAGCCCCTATATGAAACAACCCTTTCCCCTCTTCCTTGTTTGTAGGTACCTAATAGACCTAAAATGGATTTGGTAAAAATATTGAAGACCTAATTGTAAGATCTATCATTCAAGCATTCTACTTCAACAAATTAGGGAAAGTGGAATTAAATATCAACAAATGAAGTTTTGAAGTTGATTCCGGGAAGGAAGGACCTATATGTTGGACACTAGGAACACTAAGAGGGGGGGGGGTGAATCAGTGTTCCACAATATTTGAATTTCAAATCAGATCTTAAACTATCAACATCAATATTTTAACCTTTAATAGCATTCACAACATATAAACAAAAGGAAACATGCAAACTCATTAAAGAGACAATGTGAACACCATAACACTTAATTTTTAAGTGGAAACCCTGTTAGGGAAAAAACCACGGTGGATATTAATCCACAAAGTATACTCTGTTAAAAGTATGATAAAAAGGGAATGCACTTGCATTCAGGCACACTCCCTAGAGCTCA
This sequence comes from Sequoia sempervirens, assembly GCA_007258455.2. NCBI lineage: Eukaryota > Viridiplantae > Streptophyta > Pinopsida > Cupressales > Cupressaceae > Sequoia > Sequoia sempervirens. The sequence goes on from VDFB02270651.1 coordinate 618,084,276, forward strand.
CTTCTCAAAATAGGGAAGGATCACTGCCTTACATAATATTTGAGATTACAAAAAAATGTTGGACTAAGAATATAGCATCTACAAATGCTTGGATTTAGTTCCAATGAGGCACATAAAATAGATTTCGGACCTCTTTTCCAATTCATACTTTTGCTCTGCTCTACTCTAATTTCTTACATAAAAACCCTTCTACTGCACAAACAAAATTCACTTCAATAGATCTTTTGATATTAGCTCATATTGCTGCTTTGCACTTTTTCACTTACACACCTTCTCACTTCTTGATCCACACACCACACACCAAAAATGATTTTCCAATCTCACATATATATCCACTAACAAGATTTTATTACTATATGTCAGCTTCAAACAAAATATAATATTCTTCCACATGTTGGCTCAATTCACCAATTAGAATTAATGCATACCAATACAAATCAGCTAGACTATAATAGGGAACCAAATCAAAATTCCCAAAATGAGAAATAGTTAAAGAACTATTCCTCATACATTTGGGACATTCCATACAAAACAAGTTGGCCATAATTAAAAAATAAACAATAAATCATTAATCTACCGAATCTCTTAACTTGTACACCGATTTTTGCAACACCACAAAAATTACCAATAAGGTAACATACATGCTTGAAAAGCTTCCATGGGGATCCACACAACAAAATAATGATCTGGTGAATTATTCAGACCAACTTATCAACCATATACTTTGTTCTTCATGCTTTATGCTGATAGATTACAATCTTCTACTTTTCTTTCTGGTAGGAGCTACTTCTAAACTATAGACCATACTACTGACTCTAGTTGCCATCAATGACAACACTAGAAACCAAAAAAAATCCCCCCCCTTTGGCATTGATGGCAACACTTAGTGAAAAATGACTAAGTGTCAACACTCAAAAACTCAACAAAACACTGCTCCCCCTTTGGATGTCAAGGCATTTTTCACTGCATTGTCTCCCCCTTTGACATCAATGACAAAAAATTCCACTAATTTCTCTTCCCCTTTAATATTTTTACTGTACTCTCTCTTACTGCATTCTCTTCTCCAAAAAATGGTTGCAACTACTGCTAAAATAAGAAAATTATTTTATACTTATCTTTCATTTCTGGGAGAAATTTATTCCAAGAGTCCACTACAATCCCATTAGCAATTATCAGACTATTATTTTTTGATGTTTTGTTGATGACTTGGGCAAGGGATTCAGGAATGGTAATGGCTCCTTCCAACTTTTCTCCTTTCTTCAGAACTTCAATCATTTTCTCTAATCTGCATTCAGTTTGATCCTTCACTTTCCAGAAAGTGTCCATAAGAGTGTTTCTGGCAAAGTGAACCTTGGCATGCTCAATCTATAACTCATAAATATTATTTTTAACTACTCCATCCTTATCCTAAAACATATGGTAGTTTTGTTCGATTCTGACAAGCTCATTCTCAATTTGTTCCAACTTTTCCTTGTCTTTTCCAACCACATGAGGCCACCTAAGACAGTAATTGTAGACCTTGTTTGCCGAGTCAATGCACTATCTTAACACATTTATTTTATTTTTCATTTTGGTGAGAGATAGCCTAAAATGCATCTTCTGACGTGATATTATTTCCTCTTCTTTCCTATCTAGAGGCACAGAGTCCATAGCCTCCTTGATACATTCAATCAATTCTTCTGGAAGTACATTCTACAAACTCTCCAATTCAATGTTTTATCAATAAGGTATCTTCCTAGAGTGTCCTCAATGAGGTCCTGTTCATACGATGTCCCATTTATCCATATTCCATTTATCTTTTGCAGTCCATCTTCCTAAACAATCTATAATATCTTTGCTTTAAGTAAAACACCTTCTTTATCACTTTCTTCTGCTATTATCACATTTGGTTCACCTGGTTTTGGTTAATCTCTTGGTGTATATTCCTCAGAGTGTTCATCCACTATATCCACAACCATCTACTCTTTACCTTTTCCCTCAGCTTTTGTTAACTTAGGTGCCAGAAGAGTGTCACTATCCAACTCTCTTTCTCTCTTTTTCTTTTTCTTAGCCTTACTGGAGGATGATCCAACTTCAACTACTTTTCTGGGAGAGGAATATCACTCACACCAAACTTTCCTAACAAGTTCCTAAAGAAGCTTTCATAAGCTTGTTCACCATTTTCAAAAGAGTTGAAATGCTCAAAAATTTTCTTGCAAACTGACATATTTTCCTTCCATACCACATTGTCATTTTGAGGCAAGCAATTTAGGAAATACATCATAATGCATGCAGCTAGGTTACCAAACCTGAAAGAGTAATCTATATCCTTTTTCAATTGCACATTCTCCATCAATTGATCCTTCAACAATCCACATAGATCAAAGTATTCATTTTCTATTATCATCTTGTGAGCGATATACATTGCACCTACCGAGGTTGATCCTTCTTTATTTCTAAAGAAAATTTTATAAGAAATTCCATGTGTAATATACCTCATTAATGGATCTTTGATTGTTGAGATTACCAGAGCCCTCTGATCTCCTATTACTCTAGTTAGGGATTTGACTTCGACATTCTGAATCAACTTCTTTTTTGGAACAACACCAACATTGCATATGGTGCAGGAGCACCTACCTAAGTGCTTATTTGCAAACTTATTTTTGAAGGTTTTTGTTTTAAATCCTTTTTGATATTTTGGTAAGGTCTCAAACACCATTGAAATTATGTAAGAGGACCTTTTGGAGTTTAGATTTAAATTTTGAATAAGTTGGGAATCCCTGTGTGCTTGATTCCTAAGGTTTTGGTTAAAGTTGCAAAACATAGTGTGTTTTCGAACACACATCTTTTGATCATTTTGAGCTCGAAACATAAAACCTAACAGTTTCCTTGTGATGAAAAAGAAAGCTTGCAACATTTTGAGGTTGTTGAATGTTTTTGGACGGTGACATTTTTCTGGAGAATAAGTAGAAGTCAATTTTCAGCATGTAAATTCTAGTTTTCTCTATTTTCTTATTGCTTTCTACAAGATAATATATTGATTAGCAATCTTTAAACATTCAGCATGTATTGAGGTTATTTCTAAAGCATTGTATTAGCATAGGAAATGTCTTATATTCATGGCAAAATTTGTATTTGTTGTGTCTTTCCTTAGTTATTAGTTTTGACTAGTAAAAGATAGGAATAATGGAGTTTTAGTTGCATTGCCACTGTACTCAAGCACGGGTTCATTGGAAATGAAGCTATACTCCACTGCTATACATAGAATAGGAGTAGGAATCTATAGGAGTTGAGAAGGCATGCAAAGAGTCTAATTCCTAGGTGAGCAATCTATGCTTGATTAGGATAAGACATTGTTTTGCATAGTTCCAATGCAGGGGTGATGAGTATTCTTCAATGCGTGGTGCATGAAGGTTGTAGGGACCGTTCAAGGGTATGACAGGAGGCGCAAGTCATCATAATTTCATCTAGTGGTAAGGAGGATGAGGAAAGTTATCTGAATGTTTAAGAAAAGGCTTGGAAAGCCCTACAAATCCTTGAAATCAACACTAGTCCTGTGCATGGCCTAAAAGGGTCAAAAATCACAAGAAGTTTGAAGAACTCCAATTTTGAATTAGGGTGCCTTTTTGAGTTTTTGGTGTCCACTGAGTTGAAGGGTGAGATAACTTAAGACCCCAGGTTAAGAGACCAAATAGGCTCATGGCTACAAGCCCTCCTAAAACCCTAGGGTTTTGAGGTAGCGATAGAGGAAAGAGGGGTTGTGCTAAGACCAGAACCCTTCCTATACTTTTGAAAGTGGTTTTTAAGCCAACTAAGCCAACTCACACCCCTGCAACAAGGTTGGCAGAATGGAAAGTGGACTAGTCTTTAGAGGAATAAGGGCTAGATGGTGCATGTGAAGAAAGAGTACCAAGTAACGCTTTGTAGCATCAGATTTGCAATGATAGCAAGGTTGTCATAGTGAACCAGGGGTGCCTCAAAGGCAGAGGACCTATAGGTTGTAGGGTGAAATAAATAACACCTTAGAAGTTCTCAAGACAAGGGCTCAAGCATTGAGATTGTGTTTTCTCAATCCAACCCTTGTATCTATCAGATTGGTATTAGAGCAGTGAAAGATTTTGGAAAGCAGCTTATATGTCAAAGGAAGTTGAATCAAGTGAACCACCCAAGATGGTGATAAATGCATAGTTAGCCAAGATGGTTGAAGAGAAAGAAGAGGATAACAAATCTCTAAAGGAAAGAATAGAACAACTTGAAGAAGCACTGAACAAGGTGAAATTGGAAGGAAAAGTGCCAAAAGAAGAAGAGGTTGTAGAGGAAGACAAAGTCCCTGAACCTAACCCTATTCTCAAGGAGGAGCCTTTCTTGAAGGCATTAAAAGCCCTAAGTGGAAAAGGACTTGAGGGTGTACCACTATTCCATGGAAAGATGGATCCTGATTTGGTCTTGGACTGGATAGATGGAATGGAGAATCACTTCGAATGTGATGGAGTTACAGAGGCACATAAGGTGAAGGTTGCAAAATCAAGGTTGAGAGGATCAGCTTTAACATGGCGTAAATTTGTCCAAACTAAAAGGGAGAAAGAAAGCAAGTAGCCTATATCAACCTGGAAGGGAATGGTTGCTAAAGTGAAAGAAGCCTATATGCCAGATGACTATGAAATTCAACTCCATAAGAAGAGGCAGAGTTTAAGAAAAATGGACCAAGATGTAAACACCTACACTGAAGAGTTTCAGAAGCTTTGTTTGAGATCAAATGTGGTAGAAGATGAGAGCCTAAAAGTGGCTAGGTACCTCAATGGTTTGAAGTGGAATATACAAGAAGAGATGGCTTTGCTCAGCCCCAAGACAATCCACCAATGCTATCAACTAGCTATTAAGATTGAAGAGAGGAATAAAAGGAAGCATGATCAGTCCTCTAAGGGCAGAGGAAGAGGCAGAGATCAAAGAGGACAGCATGGAGGTTACCAAGGAAGAGGTGGTGACCAAAGAAACCAAGATGAATCAAAGCTTACTGAGCATGGAGGTGAAACATCATCAAGAGGAGGATTTAATAGAGGAAGAGGACCTCAAGGGGGTTCAAATAGAGGTAGAGGAGTAGGAAAAAGTAACTCCTACTTTTCCACCATGAAGTGCTATCACTGTAATCAGCTAGGCCATCCAGCTTATAGGTGCCCAGAGAAAGCTTCATCTAGCAATGAGAAAATAGTAGCTTATGCACAAGATGACACCATGAATGTCAAGTCACCTAAGATCAGTCATATAGAATCAGAAGTAGGTGAAAATTTGATGTTTAGTAGAGTGCTGATTAGACAACCGGTCAAGGAAGAACCCAAGCAAAGGAGAGCTTTGTTTAGAGAAAGGTGCAAAATACTTGGAAAAGTATGCAAGGTCATTGTAGATTATGGTTCTATAGAAAATATAATCTCTGAGGAGGTAGTAACTAAGTTAAAATTGTATAAGGTACCTCATGCCAATCCCTACAAAGTCACATGGTTGAACAAAGGGTAGAGTGTCTTAGTGAATGAGCAGGTTACAGTGGAATTCTCGATTGGAGGCTACAAAGACAAGTTGATTTGTGATGTACTACCCATGGATGCATGCCATATTCTTCTTGGTAGGCCATGGAAATATGATAGAGGTGTTGTATATCATGGAAAGGAGAACACCATAGAATTCAAGAAGGATGGAAAAACCTTCAAGCTGCAATCATTGATTGAGGATGATGAAGGGCAGTCCAAGGTTCCTAATATCATGTTGAGCAGTGACAAAGAGTTCATCAAGGATCTACACCAAGGGAATGAAGGGTATGTGATCATGATGCAGCCCAAAGAAGAGGAAAAGGCTGAAAGGACAATGTTACCAGCAGCAGTCCAAAATTTGCTTAACAAATACAAGAGCATAGTGAGTGATGGAACACCATCAACTCTACCACCCAAGAGAGCAATAATTCATCAAATTGAATTCATACCTGGAGCCTCATTGCCTAACAAAGCAGCATACAAACTGACCCCAGAGCAGAATCAAGGTCTAATTCAAAAGAGCATCAACCCATGTGCAGTCCCAGTTGTTTTGGCAACAAAAAAAGGAGGTAAATGGAGACTTTGTACTAATTCTAGAGCAATTAATAGAATCACAATTAGGTATATATTCCCAATACCTAGGATTGAAGATTTAATGGATTGCCTTGGAGGTGCAAAATTCTATGCCAAGCTAGATCTTAAGAGGGGGTATCACCAAATCAGAATTAAGGAGGGTGATGAATGGAAGACAACTTTTAAGAAAAATGATGGTTTATATGAGTGGAAAGTGATGCCATTTGGCCTCTCAAATGCCCCTAGCACGTTCATGAGACTAATGAATGAGGTGATTAAGGATTTCATAGGAATTTTTGTGGTAGTCTACTTGGATGACATACTAATTTTCAGCAAGATAGCAGAAGAACATTTGAAGCATGTAGAGATGGTACTCAAAAGGTTGCAAGAAGAACAATTGGCAATCAACCTTGAGAAATGTGAGTTCTTCAAACAAGAGCTTGTGTATCTAGGCTTTGTGGTATCCCAAGGAACACTGAAGATGGATCCAAGTAAGGTGGAAGCCATCCTAAACTGCCTACATCAACCACAACAACTAAGGTAAGAAGTTTTCATGGTTTATCTCAGTTTTATAGGAAGTTTATAAGGAATTTTAGTGGTATATGTGCACCAGTGTTAGATACAATCAAGGGTGGTCAGAAAAAAAAGTTTAAGTGGACACTAGAGGATGATAAAGGGTTTGAAAAGCTGAAAAAAATGTGGCAACAACACCTATCCTGTTATTGCCTAGTTTTGATAAATTGTTTACAGTTGAATGTGATGCAAGTGGAGTAGCAATAGGAGGTGTCCTTAGTCAAGAAGGTAGGCTTGTAGCCTTCTTCAGTGAAAAACTCAATGCAGCCAAGCAAAAATAATCTACCTATGATTTGGAACTTTATGCTTTAGTGCAGTCCCTTAGGAAATGGAGGCATTATTTATTGCCCAAAGAGTTTGTGGTTTTCATAGATAACCAGGCACTCAGTTACATCAACACCCAGGAGAAGTTAAGAAATAGACACTTGAAATGGATGGAGTACATTCAAGCCTTTACATTTACCATTAAGCACAAGAAGGGACAACAAAACAAAGTGGCAGATGCATTAAGTAGGAGGATGTTGACAGTCTAAGAGATACAACTGAAAAGCATTGGATTGGAGAGTTTCAAAGATCTCTATGGTGAGGATGAAGATTTCTTAGAAGCCTACAAGGTATGTTCAGACTTTGCAAATCATTTTCACAGTCAATATGCTGAGTATACTCTACAAAATGGATTTTTATTCAAGGGAAATCTGTTATGTGTCCCAAGAGGATCAATGAGGGAAAATCTGATCCACGAGAAACACAATGGCAGTCTTGGTGGACACTTTGGAATCAATAAAAATTTAGAGCTGGTACAAAGATTTTATTATTGGCCTAAGTTGGCAAGAGATGTTAGGAAGTGTGTAGAGAAGTGTGTTGTTTACATGAAAGCCAAAGGGGGAGCTAGCAATGCTAGTTTGTATCAGCCCTTGCCTATTCCTAATAGACCATGGGAGTGTGTGAGCATGGATTTTGTGGTGGGTCTTCCCAAGACTAAAACTGGTTTTGACAGTGTTGTTGTAGTTGTGGACAAATTTAGTAAGATGAGTCACTTTATTCCTTGCAAGACTACACATGATGCAAGCTATATTGCCCATCTATTTTTTAGAGAAGTTGTAAGAATCCATGGATTGGCATTGAATATTGTTTCTAACAGGGATGTGAAGTTCATGAGCCATTTTTGGAAAACACTATGGAGCAGTTTAGGAACAAATTTGTCATTTGGATCAGCATGCCATCCTCAGACCGATGGTCAAACCGAGGTAGTTAACAGAGTGTTAGGTAACCTATTGAGGTGCTTGACAAAGGAATATGGGAAGACTTGGGATATTGTGATTTCCCAAGCTGAATATGCATATAATGATAGTGTGAACAGGACTACAGGAAAAAGTCCTTTGAAGTTGTGTATGGGATGCATCCAAGAGGAATTTGTGAGCTCAGAGACCTTGGAACAATGGAGAATAGGAGTGGACATGCAAAAGACTTCACTCATACCATGAAGGAGATTCATGAGTAGGTTAAGAAGACAATTACAACAGCAACACAAAAATTGAAGGATAAAGTTGATGAGTCACAGAGAGATGTACAGTTTCAAGTAGGTGATTATGTGATGGTTCACCTCAACATATCTAGATTGCAGAAGGGAATTTCTACCAAGTTGCAAATGAAGAGAGTAGAACCATGCAAGATGTTGGCCAAGTATAGCAAGAATGCTTACAAGGTGGAGTTACCATCAGATTTGGGCATATCTCTGGTGTTCAACATTGCTGATTTGATCAAATATAAGGGCACAGTCAGTGATGAGGTTCAAAATAGTCATGAGGTCTTCAAGGACATTAGTAATGTACCCCTACCCAATCACGAGCAGCTTGAGGCAGAGCAAATCTTAGAGTCTAGGGTGAAAAAGTCTACGAGGCACAAGAATTACATAGAACACCTTGTCAAGTGGAAATGCAAACTTGAATCTAAGGCTACCTGGGTTGAAGAAGTAGATTTCAAGAAGCACATAATTGATCTATCACTATTGACACCTCAAGTTCCTTGATCTTTGTGCTGAGAGGGGGAGAATGGTGCAGGAGCACCTACCTAAGTGCTTATTTACAAACTTATTTTTGAAGGTTTTTGTTTTAAATCCTTTTTGATATTTTGGTAAGGTCTCAAACACCATTAAAATTATGTAAGAGGACCTTTTGGAGTTTAGGTTTAAATTTTGAATAAGTTGGGAATCTCTGTGTGCTTGATTCCTAGGGTTTTGGTTAAAGTTGCAAAACATAGTGTGTTTTCGAACACACATCTTTTGATCATTTTGAGCCCAAAAAAGAAAACCTAACGATTTACTTGTGATGAAAAAGAAAGCTCACAAAATTTTTAGGTTGTTGGATGTTTTTGGACGGTGACAGTTTTCTAGAGAATAAGCAGAAGTCAGTTTTTAGCATGTAAATTCTAGTTTTCTTTGTTTTCTTATTGCTTTTTGCAAGATAATGTATTGATTAGCAGTATTTAAACGTTCAACATGTATTGAGGTTATTTCTAAAGCATTGTATTAGCATAGGAACTATCTTATATTTGTGGCAGAATTTGTATTTGCTGTGTCTTTCCTTAGTTATTAGTTTTGACTGGTAAAAGATAGGAATAATGGAGTTTTAGCTGCATTACCACTGTACTCAACCACAGGTTCATTGGAAATGAAGCTAGACTCTACTGCTCTACATAGAATAGGAGTAGGAATCTGTAGGAGTTTAGAAGGCATGCAAAGAGTCTAATTCCTAGGTGAGCAATCTATGCTCGGTTAGGATAAGACACTGTTTTGCATAGTTCCAATGCAGGAGTGATGAGTATTCTTCAATGCGTGGTGTATGAAGGTTGTGGGGACCTTTCAATGGTATGACAGGAGGTGCAAGTCATCATCATTTCATCTTGTGGTAAGGAGGATGAGGAAAGTTCTCTGAATGTTTAAGAAAAGGCTTGAAAAGCCCTACGAATCCTTGAAATCAACATTAGTCCTGTGCACGGCCTGAAAGGTTCAGAAATCAATTTTTTTTTGAAGAACTCCAAATTTGAATCAAGGTTCCTTTTTGAGTTTCTAGTGTCCACCGAGCTGAAGGGTTAGATAACTTAAGACCTCGGGTTAAGAGACCAAATAGGCTCATGGCTACAAGCCCTCCTAAAACCCTAGGGTTTTGAGGCAGTGATAGAGGAAAGAGGGGTTGTGCTAAGACAAGAACCCTTCCTAGACTTTTGACAGTGGTTTTTGAGCCAACTAAGCTAACTCACACCCCTGCAACAAGGTTGGAAGAATGGAAAGTGGACTAGTCTTTAGAGGAATAAGGGCTAGATGGTGCATGTGAAGAAAGAGTACCAAGTAATGCTTTGTAGCAGTAGATTTGCAATGATAGAAGGGTTGTCATAGTGAACCAGGGTTGCCTCAAAGGTAGAGGACCTATAGGTTGTAGGGTGAAAGAAATAACACCTTAGAAGTTCTCAAGACAAGGACTCAAGCATTGAGATTGTGTTTTCTCAATCCAACCCTTGTATCTATCAGCATAATCCTATTAGATTTATGATTGCATCCTTAGAAATTTGATAGGGTTTATCGAAAGTAAGGATATCACCATCCAATTTCTTCAAGATAAACCGAACTACCTTTGCATTGAAGAAATGAGGAAATTTATTCTAGATGTCCAAGTTCTTATGTTTCACTCCTCCAAGCTTCTTCAATTGGATGATAGACAACAAATTTCTTACATCCCTGAGCTTTTGACTACTATATTCATCTAGAGTTATTGTTCCTTTTATTTGCTTCATTTTTGTACTGAACAGGGTTCTACTGATCACATAATAAATATGAAATTGATAATCAACATAAATACTTGGAGAATTCACTGCTAAATTGACTCACTCCTTTGAAATTTTGTTGAAAAGGTTCTCCAACTATTCTGCTTCAATGTACAGTGACAAATGAGGGTTCCAAATTCCCTTTTATAACTTTGCACACCTAAGTTCCTTATCACATTAAATGGTTTTCCCTAGAAGTTTCGGTTACTCCGTTTTCAAACAACAAGAGAAAAAACCATCTACAGAGCTCCAAGAAGTGATCACCAATACATTTGAGGATGAATAACACACCTACTAACAACTTGCTATGGTCCCATACCAACTACACATAAGGGGGAAAAATATTTTCATGAAGACTCCCACTAGGCCAATGGCCTGGAATCAATTGCCAGATGATTTACTAGAGGGAGCTTCTAGTACAGTCTTATTACCTTCATCAGATCCACTCTTCTTTACCCACGTTTTCTTCATCTGATCTCTTATCTCTTTCACAAATTCTTTTCCTTTTCCCTTATCATCTTTCTATGAATTTCTTCCTTGATAAACCATACCTCTCTTATCCATGTTTTTGTTCCTTCAAAATATTGCAATGTGACCAAATTTGTTACAATTGTGGCATACCGGATTCTTCTGTCTATACCATCCATTCCACGGATTTCCTCTTGATCTACGCTGATTAGCAGCATGTCCAAATCTTCCAAAGGAGTAGCATTAATGATCCTTATATTAACAGACATACTTATGCATTCTAATGACTTATGCCTAAGCTTCTTGCATTTAAAACACTGACTAGAAAATGATGGAGATCCAGAGTTTATCTTTTACATCTACACTGAGAAGCCATATGTCCAAATTTATTACAAACAAAGTAATATCCATTAAATTTTTTAGCATTGGCTTGTCTTACCAGATGTCTTCTACCTTTGTTCTTCTTTTCAGGGTCCTTTTGTTTAGATCCAGAGCTCTCACCCTTCACATAATCAAGACCTCGCTTATCATTTACATCCTTTTGACCTTTAGTTATGTCATCAAGCCTAGAAAAACTAATCCAGAACTTCTCCTTAAACTCATTTGCAGTAGCAAGCTCATCTATGAGAATAACTACTTGTCTCTCAAGCTCTTGTTCATTGTTTCTAGATTTTTGTTTCAATTTCTAGCTGAATGAATCCACTATTAACTCTGCTACACTCTTTATATTTTTCTTTTAAGGACTGGGCCATATTCTCCTCATTCTTCTTTCTTTCTTCAACCTCTTTAGTTAGCTTCATCGCCACATATTCCATTTCAAGCTTTAGGAAAGCATTGTCCTTAGCAAGCTTTTCACACTCTTCTATTATTTATTTTAGGGTTTGATTTAGATGAACATCTTCAGGACCTTTTCTTTCTTTTTGCTTCAACTAACCACATAGTTCTTTCCTCTTTTCCCTTGACTCATTTATTTTATCCTTCAGTGATTGAATGAATTTTTTGGCAGCCACAAGATTTTCTTTTAGTTCCATGACCTCTACTTTAGACTGATCAAGATCATCAAGTTCCACCATAAGCTATTGTTGAAGACCACTTGTGTCCATTGTAATCCAAGATCCACCTCAAGCTATTAAACTCAGAAGAGGAAAATGCTCTGATACCAATTGTTGGACACTAGGAACACTGAGAGGGGGGATGAATTAGTGTTCCACAATATTTGAATTTCAAATTAGATCTTAAACTATCAACAACAATATTTTAACCTTTAATAGCATTCACAACATATAAACAAAAGGAAACATGCAAACTCATTAAAGAGACAATGTGAACATCATAACACAAATTTTTTTACATGGAAACCCTGTTAGGGGAAAAAAAATAGTGGAGATTAATCCACAAAGTATACTTTGTTAAAAGTATGATAAAAAGGGAATGCACTTGCATTCAAGCACACTGCCTAGATCTCACTACTCAAAATAGGGAAGGCTCACTGCCTTACAAAATATTTGAGATTACAACAAAATGTTGAACTGAGAATATAACATCTACAAATACCTAGAATCAGTTCCAATGAGGCATATAAAATAGATTATGGACCTCTTTTCCAATTCCCACTTTTGCTTTGCTCTACTCTAATTTCTTACATAAAAACCCTTCTACTGCACAAACATAATTCACTTCAACAAATTTTATGATATTAGCTCATACTGTTGCTCTACACTTTTTTGCTTACAAAAATTCTTACTTCTTGATCCACACACCACACACCACACACCAAAAATGATTTTCCAATCTCACATATATATTTTCTAACAAGATTTTGTTAATATATGTCGACTTCAAAGAAAATATAATATTCTTCCGCATGTTAGCTCAATTCACCAACTAGAATTAATGCGTACCCACACAAGTCGGCTAGACTATAGTAGGGATCCAAATAAAAATTACCAACATGAGTAATAGTTAAAAAACTATTCCTCATACATCTGGGACACACCATACACAATAGGTCGGCCATAATGAGAAAATAAACAATAAATCATTCTACTGAATCTCATAACTCGTACACTGATTTCTGTAACACCACAAAAGTTACCAACAAGGTAACATACATGCTTGAAAATCTTCCCTGGGGATCGAAACAACAAAATAATGATCTAGTGAAGTATTCAGACCAACTTATCAACCATATACTCTATTCTTCATGCTTTTTGCCGGTAGATTACAGTCTTCTACTTTTCTTGCCGGTAGGAGCTACTTCTAAACTGTGGACCACACTGCTAACTCCAGTTGCCATCAATGACAACACTAGTAACCAAAAACAATCTCCCAAAGCCATATAACAACACTATAAATCGTGACCATTCGAGATCTAATTTCTAGGTTTAGGGCTCTAGTGCTCAGGACTATCTAGCCAATTCAAGCTTAGATTTATATGTCAAGTTCCTCTGTTTCTACATTTTACTTCTTTATACTTCATTTCTAGCTTTTTGTTCTATTTTTTCTATAATAGCATCAGTTTGTTGTAGTTTCATGGTTGACCTAGGAATATATTTTCATTATCAAATCAAGTTAATCATTGATCATTTAATCATTATGATTCTCCTCCATGAACGAACGAAAACCTTGATCCACCATTTTGGCCCTTGCATTAAGGTTAGTTCCCAAGTGGGTGTTTGTGATCATTTATGGTTCTTTCCTAATATGATATAGGAAAAAGTGTGGCTTAGACTGTACATCCATTTTAGAAAATATATCATCACCAAACTTAACAAGACCGCCTTTAAACATCACAATAAGTTCATGGTGTTTAGATAATAGGTAGTAGTGTTTATGAAAAATTATATGAAATAAGTGTGTATTTAGAATTCTAGATACTATAATGCCTCTTATGAAATTAATGTGGTACTTGTAATTTTTGGTAGCAAAAACTCGTCAAGTTATGGAAAACATATAAATTGTGCAGGTTTCAATATATGTTTTCTAGTTATTAATGATTATTTAGAGTCACAACATTTAAAGCCTTTGCCAATAAATATGATTAGGTTTTCATCACATCCACATCCATCCCACAAATCACATTATCTCATAAAGCTCAAATCACCTCAACAAGTATACCCAATATCAAATTGGAAGTCATGTTCAACTGTAGCAATGGATGTCCTCTTTCATAACTTCTCAAGGGAATGCAAGTATTTCATCTTCTACTTCTCCAATCATTAAAAAAAAAAGAATATTTAAAAAAAATAATTCTATAAATTATCTCAATTGCAAGAAAATAATTATTAAAAAATATATATATATTATTATAATAAATTAGGTTATAGTGACTACCCATGATTAATGCAAAGAAATGAGATTCACTAAAGCTATAGTCAAGGTCTACTAATATGGAAATAAGGCTTTCTAATTTTGTGGTTTGAATTTGTTGGGTGCTTGAATCCTAAAATATATGAAATATTGTAGTGGTAATAAACCCCTACCTTATAAAGATTGAGGTTAGAAAAGTACTAATCATTAAGCTATTTAAAGTGTTTTTGATCAAGACCAAGATGTACAGATAGGCTTAACCATGGGATTAAACATTGAATTAGTGTGTGTTGTCTCATGTGGGTCTTGATTTTTACTTTCATTTAGGTTTGCTAATGAATCCTATTTCTTTGAATTTGCTTTATATTTATTATATTATTTCATTGTAAAATTCCTTTTCTGAAGAATTGGTCCACTAGTGAATACCCTTTATTCTTTATTTCATTGTTAATGATATTATTTTATTGTCGTTTGCACTTAATAACTATAATATTTAAGCTATTTTTAATTTGAATACTTAACCTTATTTTATAATTATATTTTATATATATTTATATTATTATTATTATTATTTGATTCGTAAGCACCTTTTTTTTACTGGAGCTATGAACTAGTGAGGCCACATATAGGGGACCTCATCCTCATCATCTATCCTCCATCTCCTCTCTTCCTCTGGACCCCTTGTTTCAACTCCTCTCCTCCAACTCACCTTCCTTCTCTCTTCCTCCTTCTACTCTGCCTTACTACCTCCTCCTCCCCACCATCATTGTATTCCTCTAGCCTTACTGTTGTCACCTCCTTGCATCCACTACTTGCCTCCTTGTTCCTCTTCTCGACATCAACTCCTCCTTCCAACCTACCGCCTTCCTCCTACCACCTACCCTACACAAAGATGCCTACACCTCTATCAACACTCCTCCTCACCCTTTACCCCCTATAGCCTGATAGGCACCATTACTCTAACCTTGATTGTTGGGCATACTCTTGCACTTACCCACAACACTTCCTCCCACCTATCATTGTTGTGTTTTCTTGGCCTTCATCTTTCAACCACCGTCCTCTAGCTACCTTGGTGCCCAATCTTCTTCACCTCCTCCTATCCTCTGTTGCTTTATGTATGCATCCTCATTCTACCTCCTCCCCCTTATCTACTCCTTCATTTTCCTCTTCTCCAAGATTCTGCCACCATTGGCCTCCTTCCACTATTATTTCCTGTCGTCTACCTCTATCTCTCTACCACCTTGACTCCGCATCAACATCTGGTCTTTTTCCTCCATACACCGTCTACACTGTTCCTCTTGTTGACTTGTCTTTGATCACACCACCCTCAATCACTTCGTAGCACCTTCCTTTGTTGTTGGACACTCCAAGCATCCCATTCTCCATCAACCTACAACTGGCCAACGAACATCCCACCAACAACTTGTGGGATTTAAACTCCTGTTGTAGTGATGCAACTTCCTTGCAACTATTGTTACACTACATGGTCATCCCCTTATATATTTATATTATTATTCAATGTATATTAAATAATATTAATTATTAATGATAAATATTATAAAATTTTATTTATTAATATATTTATATAATGATATATAGTATATTTAATACTAATAATTTATTATTATTCAAATAATATTAATTATTGGGATGGTGAGCCTAGCTCATTTCACTAAAGCATCCCATTGTAGGCAAGAGGTCACAAGGTCTAGTCTCCCCACCGTCCTCGTGGTACCAAAGGACATGTCGCACCAACGTCATCGATCATAGGTAGGCAAGAGGTCACGGGTTTTATTCTCCCCACCGTCCCTGTCGTACTAGAGGGCATGTTTTTCAAATATCACCACATGAAATTTTTTTACCAAGTGCATTGCAGTTTATAGGGGGTGACTACCTGATTCTACTCTAACAGACAAAAAAAATTATTATTGAATAATAATTATTTTTATTTACGCTTTTGACCTAGAACTATGAACTAGTGAGGTCACAAATAGGGGACCTCATCCCCAACATAAATACTCAACAATTACACCCCAATGGGGTTTGAACCTTGATAGCAAGAACAACATCACAACTTAACCATCACACCATGTCACTATTCACAATTGTCATTCGTAATTAATAGCTATAATATTTAAACTATTATTTATTTTGATTACTTAAACTTATTTTATATTTATATTTAATACATTTATATTATTATTCAAAATTTATTAAATAATATTAACTATTAATGATAAATACTATAAAATTTTATTTATTAATATATTTATATAATGATATATAATATATTCAATATTAAAAATTTATTATTTTTCACATAATATTAATTATCATTGATTAATAATTATCTTTTTAATAAATATTAAATATATTATATTTATTAATTATAATTAATATATAATATATTATGTAAACTACCAATATATATGCCAATAAGGGCATGGTTCAGTGGTCAAGTCGCTTGGTTGTGGTGATGACCACTAGGGTTCAAACCCTCACTGGGTCAAAGTGCTTGCAGGCCTTGTGCCTTCGCTGGGCCATTACACTCACAGGTTTGGTTGTTTCTTGTGGTTTCTTGTACCTGGTTCATAGCTCTGGTCAAAAGTGTTTACCCCTAATAATATGGGTGCATTGCACTTTTAAAAAAAAAAACTACCAATATATATAATTAAATATTATTTAAAGTATATTTAATATATTTAAATTATTATTAAATAATATTAATAATTATACATCAATATATAATAAAAAAATAAAAATTATTTTCAAGTTGCTGAAAATGTGTTCTACTATAGACACTTCTACGAAGTTTTCCAACTTTTCAAGTGTGGAGTAGAAAATTGGACACTCTTGAGAAAAGAGACAATTTCATGGTTAATTTGGACCTACCTTTGAGTACCCCTGCATTATTCATTCTTCAAAACAACATTTATAGGCCCCTAAGACCCATTATTTTTTATCTAGAGGCCTGTTTCACTTAAAAATCATCTAAATCCTGACAAACAACACTTAATTCATTCACATCCCAAAAACCCACCTCCAAAAACCACTAACATGACTCATTCGTCACCTTGGGTGAATGAGTCTCCTCTGGTGGGACCCATTCGCCATTTATAGGCCCCTAAGACCCATTATTTTTGATCTAGAGGCCCATTTCACTTAAAAATCATCTAAATCCTCACAAAAAACACTTAATTCATTCATCTCCCGAAAATCCACCTCCAAAAATCACTAGTGGGACCCATTCACCACCTTGGGTGAATGAGTCCCCTCTAGTGGGACCGATTCACCAAGGGTGGCGAATGAGTCCCTTTTGGGGGAGAATTCAATTTTTTAGTGGATGTCGTCCTCTTAAGTCTAAATAATGGGGAAACCAGGTGTTGAAGCCTATAAATACACATTTTAGGTCATTTTTCACATCTCTTAGTTATTTTTACAAAGCAAAATTCAAAATTCAAGTATTAAGAGTCTTCCACAATAAGTTTCATTAGCATTTTCTATAGCAAGATAGGGTTTTTGTTTGTCTTCAAGCTCACTTCTCATTCAAGATCCAACATTGCAAAGATTTGATGATGGATGCCTATGGAGAATCATGGAGAAATCTAGGTTGAGGAAATGCAACTAGCCATCAAATCACACCTAAAGTTTTCAAAGTGATCTTCCATCTTCCATTTCTCTCTATTTTCAGATTTAAGGTTTTCATAACATTTTCATGTCATTTTCATTCATTTGAGATGTTGTAGGGTTTCTAGGATTGAATTCTTGCATCATTCAAATAACATTTTCTCATCTTATTCTAGCACATTAGAATAGGGTTTTGTCTTACTTTAGATTTTCCTAGTCTTAGACACACTTAAGGCTAGGGATTTATGTAGATTTTTTTCATTCAAGGTTTGATTAGCAAATTAGGGGTTTGAATAAGGAAAACCTCCCATTGGACAACAAACTTTAAGTATTTTGCAAGTATTTTCTAAGATTCTGATCCAGGTTTTCCTTAGGAAGTGCTATGCAGGTGACAAGGTATAGGTTTGAAACATGAATTTGTAGAAAGCTAAAAAAGGACTGATTCTCCATGGATGGTAAAAGAGTACAACTGGAGGTACCCATCAAAGCTAAATGCAGATTCTAGTATCCATTTGGAAAAAAACCAATTTCTAGGCAGAAACTCTTGACTTGTGACTGATTCACCTAGGGTAGCGAATGAGTCCCAATAAGTAAAAAAGTAAACATTTCCATATTTTTTAGAGTTGTTTCTAGTCTTCATTAGTCTTATAGGTGCACATATTCTGAGTTACAACTTTCTGTTTGATTCTATTTACATTTTTGTTCATCTTTTTGAGTCTCGCATATCACACTATGTTTTCAAACACTTCATATTTCATTAGTTTTGTATGCATGATCAATCAATTTTATTAGTTTGTTGCATTTAGATCATTAAATTTAGGCATATTTTCATTGTACTAGCATTATTTTGAGTGAACCACCTAGATTTTGTGTGGGTTCTATCTCTTTTCCTTTAGGTGAAAAACCTTAATTGAGCAAAAGAGTCATAGCATTCCTAATCCACCTCAAAATGTATGGTTCATTTTGGTGAACCTACATATTGAACACTATCTATTTTTTATTTACATTGCATTTACATCCTAGGACTTAATTGCATTGGATTTTACATTATTTTTGCATCCTCTAGGGCTTATCAAAATTGCATTAAAAAAACTATTATTTAGAGGTAATCATTGCATTTCATTTTATCAAATCATTACAACATTCTGCATTTCCATTACTTCTATGCATTTTATAGACCTAAACACATAGAAAAAAGTAAAAAAAATCAGAAAAAACTTAAAAATACTTCTCTTGGGATTCATTTGCCACCCTAGGCGAATCAGTCTGAGTGCCCTTTTTGCATCATTATTTCTAGAATTTAGTTTCCTGTTTTACATTTTTTTGTTTGCTATAATTCATTTTCTATTTTAGTTTAGTTATTTTCTATTATATTTAACTCATTTGCATAATCATCATTTCCTTTCATGGCATTTATGGATAGCATTAGATTTTTGCAAGTTTCATTTTCAGCATTAGTTCCTAGTTCTTTTAAGTCAGATTCATCAATACATAAAAACAAAAACCCAAAAACATCAAACCAACCTTTCAAACAAATGATTCAATTTAGAAACACCATCTCATCCAAGCCTTTTATTAGTGATGATGTAGATAGGTTAGATGAAGTCCTTCAGGACGTCCTCTCACTCACTTCATCCTTTAAAGCTTTCCATGAGAAGCCTAAACCAATTGACAATAACTTATCCCACAAACCTTTTAGTCACGATGAATTTGACTTGTTAGATGAAGCCCTTCAGGACTTCATCTCACCTATGTCATCCACTAAGGTTTTTTGTGACCAACCTTCAACAAATAACATTAACATCTCTAAAATTTTCCATGAGAAGCCTAAACCAATTGACGATAAATTACCTATCAAACCTTTTAGTTGTGATGACTTTGACTTGTTAGATGAAGCCCTTCAAGACTTCATCTTGCCTAAGTCATCCACTAAGGTTTGTTGTGAACAGTCTAAAACTAAGGATGTTAATGTGATTCAACCTCAACTCATTCTTTACCCACCCTTGCATAAAATTCATCCTTCCAATAAACTTGATGTGTTGTAGAAATCAAGTAATATTAATGTTGCTCATACATATAATACTCAAAACAATCTACAACCACTGCAACCAACCCCATCCTCTTTACCTCTACCTAATCTGCATAATGCTCCTCATTTTCCCTCACATGTAAAGGAGTACAATCTTGTTGAATAAATCAAGAATACTCTTGCAAAGATTTCCCTTTGGGATTTACTTCAAAATTCACCAAAATACCACACTATCCTTTAGACAGCATTACAACACAATAATTCCAACATCCAATATAAAACCTCTTGAAATTGAACAAGATGAGGAATTCATTTCTAAATTATTTGATGATGATTGGGGATCCTTAGAATTCACACCTTCATTTGTGGGCGAATAGATAATCACATGGAAAAAAGGATGAGAAACAAAAACAACCAACTATTATGTCAACTCATTCAGAAAAATATTCTCAAGCATCTATCTCCTCTACTTTGGAAGAAACTACAATGTACACAACCAATTTTGATGAGATAGATTATCAACGATTCGCTTAATCCAAGGGAAATGGAAAGAATTTATGGAAAAGGCTATGAGCTTGTGAAATATTTGGGATATAATGGAAAATGATGTGGAAAGAATGAACAAGGTATTCACATTCCTATGGTACCTAATAAACAAGAGACAAAAAATGGGTTGGGATATTCTTTTTCTAAGATGACCAAAGCCACTCAACGACCATCTTTGAATATAAATACTATTACATGTCAACCAAAACATAATCTCACAATCAAACATCCTGAATTGCTTGATATGGACTTAAACCACCATCATGGGAGTATGTTGATAGTGATGAAGCTTTAAAATAATTGTTAGGAGTTGTTGCTAACACATCCTCTACTACTTCGATGAAACAAGTTACTTGTTCTATGATAATTACCAAGCAAAAAGATAGTGATATTGTTGAAGAACCATATGATCCTAAAGTTGCTAAATCTAATGCACTCCCCTTAGGAGATATAATTGATATACAAATGGACATAGATGATAAAGAAAAAGTTATTAAAATTGAGAAGTTCCTTGACGATGAAGAACAAGAGGACACTACAAATTTACTTCATGATTTTCCTAAAAAAATTGCTTGGAAATATTCCAACATGCTAGGAATTGACTCAAAAATTGTGACACACAACATCATTCTTGCTGAAAAAGCTAAACCTGTTCGCCAAAAGATACAAAAATGCACCCTAACATAGCCTTTCATGTTAAAGGAGAGCTTGAAAAACTCCTTGATGCAGGTTTTATTCGACCTATTGATTATTCTCCTTGGATCTTAAATATTGTCATAGTTGCTAAACCTAATAATCATATTAGGATATGTACGTATTTTCATTATTTGAATAAAGCCTCTTTAAAAGATGATTTTCCACTTCCTAATATAGACATGATTGTGGATTCAACTGTTGGACATGCTTTGTTGTCCTTCATGGATGGATTTTCTAGTTATAATCAAATCTTTATCAACCCACAAGATCAATAGAAAACCACATTTACAACCATTTGGGGAACATTTTGTTGGGTTGTGATGCCTTTTGGATTAAAGAATGCCAACACAACTTATCAATGAGTAATGACATTGATATTTCATGATTATATACATAAGATATTAGAAGATTATGTTGATGCCATCCTTGCTAAATCCTTAACAAGACAAGACAATGTGAACATCATTCAAAAAATCTTTGAATGAATACGTAAATATAACATGTGATTAAATATGAAAAAGTGTGTCTTTGGCATAGATAGTGGGAAACTTTTGGGGTTTGTCATATCTCATAGAGGTATTGAGGTGGAAAAAAATAAAATTGATGCCATTATTAACATGCCACCTCCTAAGAATATTTCTCAATTGTGTACATTACAAGGACGAGTTCAAGCTATTCATCATTTCGTTGCATCTTTAGCTAAAAACACATTACCCTTCACACATATTCTCAAAAAGGATATACCTTTTGATTATAATGAGGATTATAAATAGGCTTTTGAGAGTTTAAAGGAATACCTTGCAACTTCACCTATCTTACAACCTGTTGTGCCAAATAAACCATTTATCCTTTACATAGCCGCATCAACCCATGCTCTTGCAACATTGTTGGATCAACAAGATGATCATAGAAAAGAACACACTATCTATTACATTAGTCAAAATTTAATCAATTATGAAACTTGACACTTTCCAATTGAAAAACAATGTTTATCTCTTGTATTCACTACTAGTAAATTGCAACATTATTTGTTAAATGTTGAAATACAAGTCATAACAAAATTTGATCCCCTTAAGCATATTTTTAATAAAACAAATCTCTTTGGATGCTTAGCTAAGTGGGTGATGTTTTTAACTAAGTTTTCAATCTTAATTTTGTTTCACAAAAAGAAATAAAAGGAAAAGCCTTAATCGATCACTTAGTTAAACAAAGATCTTGATATCTTTAGCACCCATGGTTAAAGTAGCTCACAATCTTGTGATTAATGCCTCATACTCAATGATGTTAAAAAAAATTAAGACCTTGAGAACTACACCCTAGAACCTTGTTTATGGTATTGACGTGATCATGCCCTTGGAGTTAGAAATTCCTATGTTGCGAATTGCTCTTCAAGAACTTATTGATGATACCACTTATAAAGACCAACGATTGCACCAGCTTGAGATGCTCGATGAAAATCACATTAACAATCTTGAGTATCTCCAAGCTTACATTAAACAATTACAATGAAAACATAATACTCATGTCATTCCTCAAACATTTTGTAAGGGTGATTTTTGTTCTCTATGAAAATTAATGAATTACTCATGTTGACCCTAAAGACAAAGATAAATTTAGCACTAATTGGTTAGGACCTTACATAATTGATACCAGTTATGGGTTTGGTGCTTACATCTTAACATAACTCAATGGAACACCCCTTAAGGAACCTATTAATGGCACACATCTGCATTGGTATTACCTCTAGTCTCTTTGAATAGTATGATTGATAAAGTAGTGTTGACTAAAGTTATTTGGTTACATTCTAAATACTTTCACATTGCTTCATTCTTGACAACTAATCATGTGTTTGTCTTGAACAATAGGGTAATTATTTAAGTTACTTTTATAGTTACTTTAGGCTTCATACTATTCACCCTCATGTTATGTTAATTTTGATCCTTATATGAATTATAGGTGTATCTAATTTAACATACTCTCTTTAAAGCAATAGTGTTGTATCTAAAGTGAAACTAAAATATGTTTTACATTAGATCATATCAATCATGTTAGATCATGTAGAAATTAATTAAATAAATTTACAACAAGTTATTTAATTAATCACATTTCCATTTAACATTCAAACACATTAAGACATATGGTAAAACATCCAATGCTCATATATATATATATCAAAAGTTTTATGTACATATCATCATCATATACAACATCACTAAGGTCCGTGAGAACTAGACACCTCGAGATCTAGTGCTCGCGATCCGGTACCTAGACATAATGAGAAAGTCATGTGTGATCGTGATTGTGATCCACTAACTCTGAGCGCATACTCTAGACCTTGTACTCACCCAAGAGTCACATCCCTCTTTGCTCATAGCTATGTTATCTCAGCATGTAGTCTCTCCATCTTTGCTGGAGTTTGGGATGACTTTCCTATGGTCTCGGCTCGATGGAGTCATCTCCTCATGCTGTTATAAGCTACTCATAACCTCACAAAAGGTTTGAGTGACTCTGGATCCTCCTCCATGATTGGTGGGGGAACATAATTAGGTTTTACCTCCTTGTCAATGGATGCAAGTACTATCTCTGTAGCATTTTGACGATAGAACTCTCACCAGTCTCTCATCACTCTTGTAAGATAGAAACAATATACAATCAATAAACATCAACATGATATATATATAAATCATAAAAAACAAAATACATGTATAAAATAAAATATCATCACCTATATCTCTAGTCGGCTAAGGGATATCAACCTCATCCTCTCTGGGGGGCATGGAGGACATGCTAGCATCGCTATGACTATGGGTTCCAATGTCTGTTGTAGCTACTGCATGTGATCTGGTCACATAAGTGTGTGAGGACTCTCCCCACTTGTGTCAATCCTCAGCTAATGACTTATCACCCTCACTCAGGGGTGGACCTCCTCATCCTCCTTGTCCTCCTCTCCTCCATCTTGGCCGTCATAGTTAGGATCGACATTTGAATCATACTCATCATTGATAACATTAGTAAATATATCTGCCACCCTATATTGTACATCCTCAGCCCTGTCCTCTGCCTCATCTCCCTCATTTGGTGTTGGTCTTGCATCACCTATAGGGACATCCATGGGAAATACAGGAGTTGGTCGTGTCACTGAACACCACTACTCATGTTCATCTATGCTACCGACATGATCAACATCAGAGACCAGTGGCCGATATTGATTTGAATCATTAGATTCACTCTAGACAACATGGTCTATAGTGAGTTGAACGATATCACCTAGCCTCTAGGAACTTTGCATTAGTCTCCTGATGAAGGGGCATGCCCTTGGTGGTGTCTACACCTGCAGGCCCAAAGTGTTGCATGACTCACCCATAATAGAAAGGACATACAACATAGTCATGCCAACTAGCTAAAAATCCATCCATCTACATCATCCTTAGCTGCCTTGTGGGATATGACCACTGTAGTGTGAGTAGATAAGCTCTCTAAAGGATCTTGTCCTCCTCCATCCAATCAAATCTCACCCTCCAAAAATGCAGGTCTCCATACTACCACAAATGTCATAGAGGGTAACCGAAGGCTTGTGGATATCCTGTAGCTATAGCACATGGGAAACTAACAAGCCTAGTGCATGAAATATGCTTAAGGCACCACACCTGTAGAAGTGTGCAATGCACCATACTATCTATCTCTCAAAAAAATTTAGCCAAGATCATAATAAAGATGTGCTAGGATGCAGTGTCTCCAAGTGTAGACTATCCTATGCTTTTCCATCTCGTGAATCAACTGAACCAATCCTCCATCTAGATGTGTTACTCATCCATTAAGATTAAGTATAAGTGCCACCATGTGCATGATAATCCATCTCACTATAGGGGCTCATGAATATAGCAGCATGGGAAGCTTGATTCGTGCTCTCACGTACTCATCATGAATAGGTCCATAAAGGAAATACTGCATGTCCACCTTCTTCTCGTGAAATGACCGATCTCCTTAGAAATATACCTATTTTCCCTGAATAGGAAAATGTAGAATCTAGTGTACATCCTCTAAGGTGATGTTCATCTCCCTTGTCAGGAGGTGAAATGTACATGTGTCAGCATTCCAACGCTTGCATAGGGCCACTAATATGGCATCGTGGTATCTCATAGGTGGCATTCGGTATGCCCAATAGATGCCTACTACCTGAAGATGCTCCGTCTCCTCTATTGATAGTGTTGGAGCTAGGTCTCTAAGAAAACTTATTTGTCTCCCCCATAGCCGCTATTGCAATTGGGTAGGTACCTATCAGAATCACAACAATATGCTCTAGAAATTCATCTAATATCTTTAATTTTTACATTATTCATCATGAAAGTGTGCTAAAGTCTATTTAGTGTGATTTTCTAAAGGCCCTAGATAATTTAGAACCCTTTTGGGACACTTCACAAAGAAACATAACACTTTGTGAACAAAAGTGACACTTTGCGAAAAAATGGGACACTTAGCAAAAAAAGGGGACACTTTGCAAAAAAAAATTCCAAGACCCTAAATTAACCTATAAAAGCATTAAAAATTATTAAACCATTGCAAAATCACTAATCAAAAGTTGCATAATCGACTCACCTCATGGTACAACTCACCATGCGCCACCTACTCTCAAAGCTCATCCAGTCGTGAAGGCGTGTAACCCTATCTAATTGACATATTATCATCTCACTCATCACTCTCAAGCTACAAGAAGGTAAAATCCAATAGTAAGTGACAAATTAGTTTCCTCTACCTCTTTTAACCTATTTTCATTCATTTTACTCTTATGCATTAAAATAGGGTTATTTTCTTTCTTAAGAATTCATCAAGTACCTTTTCTTCAAAACAATATAATGGGAGTTGGGGAACTTCATTTTTAACACCATTTTATGCATTGGAATCATGATTCTGTACCCAACATCATCAATCATCTATCCTTACATGGAATGGTACTTGGAAATTCCCTATGGTATGATTGTTCCTTCTTTGATGTGGCTAGATTGCTACCTTAATTCCACCTTTGTAAAGCAAGCAGAATCAAGGGGGGGCATACATCTACCCTCGAATTGGATTTATAGAAGTTAGATAAAATTATTTTTGGAAAATTTATGAATTTGTAATGTAGAATGTGGTTCCTAATGTTGTGGTTTTGTAGATAACTACATTGGGGGCTTCATTCTCCCATATTTTGAATTAGTATCTGTAAATATGCAATAAAGAGTATTGTTTAGAGTCCTTTAACTTACATATGAACATAGAGTCATATGGGTGCTAAAGTGGGGGCTAACTGATGCATAGAAAATTAGACACTCTTGAGAAAAGAGATAATTTCATGCTTAATTTGGACCTACTTTTGAGTACCCTTGCATTATTAATTCTTCAAAGTAGCATTTCTAGGCCCCAAAGACCCATTATTTTTTATCTAGAGGCTCGTTTCACTTAAAAATAATCTAAATCCCGAAAAACAACACATAATTCATTCATATCTCGAAAACCCACCTCCAAAAACCACTAGTGGGACCCATTTGCCACCTTGGGTGAATGAGTCCCCTCTGATGGGACCCATTCGCCAAGGGTGGCGAATGAGTCCCTTTTGGGGGAAAATTTAATTTTGAGCGGGAATTTAATCAATTTAATTCAATTTTTTAGTGGATGTCGACCTCTTAGGTCTAAATAATGGGAAAATAGGTGTTGATTCCTATAAATACACATTTTAGGTCAATTTTCAAATCTCTTATTCATTTTTAGAAAGCAAATTTCAAAATTCAAGTATTAAGAGTCTTCCACAATAAGTTTCATTAGCATTTTCTACAACAAATTCAAAGCTTTTGGACAACAAGATAGGGTTTTTGCAGGTCTTCAAGCTAACTTCTGATTAAAGATCTAACATTACAAAGAGTTGATGATAGATGCCTATGGAGAGTCATTGAGAAATTTAGGTTGAGGAGATGCAACTAGCCATCAAATCACACCTAAAGACTTGTTTTCAATGTGATTCCATCTTCCATTTCTCTCTATTTTCATATTTAAGGTTTGCATAACATTTGCATGTCATTTTTCATTCATTTGAGATGTTGTAGGGTTTCTAGGATTGAAGTCTTGCATCATTCAAATCACATTTTCTCATCTTATTCTAGCACATTAGAATAGGGTTTTGTCTTACTTCATATTTTCCTAGTCTTAGACACACTTAAGACTAGGATTTTATGTAGATTTTTTTCATTCAGGTTTGATTACCAAATTAGGGGTTTTACCAAGGAAAAATCCCAATTAGAAAACAAAATTTAAGTTGTTTTGTTGGTATTTTCCAAGATTCCAATTCGGGTTTCTGTCAAGAAGTGCTATGTAGGTGACAAGGTACAAGTTTGAAACTTGATTTTGTAGAAAAATGGAAAAGGATTGATTCACCATAGATGGAAAATGAGTCCCACTGGAGGTGCCCCTTAGAGCTGAATGCAGATTCTGGTACCCATTTGGTAGAAACCAATTTTTGGGCAAAAACCCTAACCTGGGACTGATTCGCCCAAAGGTGGCAAATGAGTCCTAGTCAGTAAAAAAAAGTCAATGTTTCCAGATTTTCAGAGTTGTTTCCAGTCTTCATTGGTCTTACAAGTGCACATATTCTAAGTTACAACTTTTTGTTTGATTCTATTGGCATTTTTGTTCATCTTTTTGAGTCTTTTTCATATCACATTGTGTTTTCAAAAACTTTATATTTCATTAGTTTTGCATAAATAATCAATCAATTTTATCAATTTGTTGCATTTAGATCATTAAATTTAGGCATATTTTCATTGTAATAGCATTAGTTTGAGTGAACCACCAAGATTTTGTGTGGGATCTATCTCTTTTCCTGTAGGTGAAAAACCCTAATTGAGTAAAATAGTCATAACATTCCTAATCCACCTCAAAATCTATGGTTCATCAAGTGATGAGGGATCCTAGTGGCCAAGGTGGAGGGCATGGGAACATTCCCTCCTAGTTTGGATTTCAAGGCAACCTTAAGGAAGGAGGCTATGGTTGACGTTCATTCAATAGTGCATGCCGCTCATAGAAAAAACTCTAAATGCATAGACGACCAACAGTATGACAAATTTGGTGTGCAAGGTGATGTAGAGTATCTATAAAACCATCCAATGTTTCCCCTCGATTTGTAGAGAAGGCTTTCACCATGTGCATCAGATGATATAGGGACACTGATAATGACAAGGGGAGTGATTCATCATGGAGAAAGACAAAATCCATGGGTGGTGTGTTCTACAATCAAGTGCCAAATATCGATTGCCTAGATTGGAGTGGGTGGATCCAATCCATTGGAAAAATCATCGATTTAAATTTTATGGGAAAGGTTAAAAAAGAGATTGTGGAAAATATTAACTAATTTGCAGATCATGGGCTCATCTATAGGTTCAACCATTTTTGGTTGGGCCTTGTTGAGCTCCACCAATGGATCACCAAAACTTGGCAACCATTTCTAAAGAGCCGACTTGAAACATACCTAAGCGTATGGGGGTTTTTATTGTGGTATTTGATGAGGAAAAGGATTCAAGCACTATCCTTTCGTAATATGTGGGCTTGGGATCAACAAATTTTTCTATCTAAACTATGGAAACCCAATTTCAATCCATCCATAGAGTCATTCAACATCAAGCCAGTCTAGGTGCAACTTCCAAACCTCCCACTCCACTTTCAAAGTGATCCATGCTTTGAAGGAATTGGGGATGCTCTTGGAAACCATTTAGCCATATATACCTGTAGACAATTAAAAGTGACTTAGGCCTACAAGCTCTATTTTAACACTTTTGTCCTAGCATAATTATGACATTTAATTATGTCCTTGGTCCACATTCAACTATTAATTAAATAATTCATAATTATTTAATTAATTCATCTCTTTTATTCTTCATGATTATTAAATAAATAAATTTTATTTATTTATTCGATACGTCACTAATGGTCTATTATCTTCTTACAATTAAATAAATTTCTTAATTTATTTAATTACCTTTATTCATTTATGTCTTCTCGATTATTAAATAAATGAATTTTGTTTATTTATTTAATATGTCACTAGTTTTCATAATTAAATGAATTTATGAATTTATTTAATTATTGGTCATAATCCTATAAATTAAATGATTATCTTTAACTATTTAATTGCCTAATTTAACATTTCTCTTAGTTTATTAACTGTTACTTCATTTTAGTAAATAATCTCAAAATCGATTATTTACTGTTACACAAAATCCATATTTTGAATTTATTTAATTCAAAATGGTAATCTTCTTCCAAAAATCAAGTAATTGAGAAAATTCTTGATTTTTCAAATCTGCTTTTCAGTTCAACTCTTATCCTCTTTATTTTTTCGAATCTTACAAATCAAGCAGTCTTTATCTTCTTGATTTTCAAAAATCTTTATCTTTTTGACTAATTATCACATTTATTCTCAACCATCGATTTTATTTTATCAAATGAAATCTTGACCACTCATTTAATAATTTTTCCCTAACCCTAATTAGAGATTGTCACATGCAATCTTGACCTTTGATTTTAGGCTTTGTCAGCTTTCAATCTCGTTCGTCCATCCAAAATTGCATTTTCTATAAAATGCCAATTTGCTCACATTCTTGGGATTGACTTCCTTATTGCAACACGTTTATGCTTAGATTTTACTTTGCATTTAGCTTATTTAATTTGATTACTTGTGATAGGCATGGTCATTTGTCATTTGTCATAGGAATTTTGTCATTCAAATCCTTCAAAACTTGCATAGGAAATTGTCATAGGCATTTGCTCACATAGACAAATATGAGGGCAACAATCAAAATTGTTGCAAGCTAGAAGGTGCTATTGAGGTGAATCGTGGAAGCTTCGAGAGTAATTGGTATAATATTTCTTATTTTTAGCTTTCATTGTGCTCTATAGTTCTTTGGGTTTCTATTTATTAATTTAATTTGCTAACCTTTACTTGAAAATACCCATTGATACAATACCAATTCTTTATACTTCTTGCACACAATTTTCACTCAAATATTGGTTGATTTAGAAACCTCAAAATAGCTTGTTGTGCCCTCAGCACACACTCCCCGTTTAGAATGGGGACCCTCTTTTCTTTTGTCTTGTCAGGGCATTTTGTCACTACCTTGTTTTGTGTGCCCCCATTTTAGTGTCCTGGATAGTCAATGTGCTTCCAAAGTCTCATCTTAAGATGACCATATTTCACCCCTCCAATTTGGTTAAGTCCTGGTGCCTTGTGGAGCTTCCTTGGTAGTTTGCTTTTGCCAGTAGCCTTGGGGCCTCCTGGGTCTGCCTCACCAGGTTTCCCTTGCCGGGTTTCCATCGGGTGTTTGTCATTTTGAATGGTGGAAGGC
>VDFB02270651.1:618114887-618208120 GCA_007258455.2 Sequoia sempervirens
TATTTGAAATATTAATGGGTGGGGTTCTAGTTTGAGCATATCAATGTAATGTGGCAAATGTAGTACTCTGTCTAAGTTGGCCAATCTGTTAACAGCAGTGAATACTTGCATTTCTGTATTAGTGGAATATTATTGTAAGCTGGTTTCTAGATTCTGTGGTGTGAAAATCAGAAATAATAATCAGAACTATATATTGCACATATCTTGATATTCATTTCCCTTGGATGTTGTTGAATCCATGCATAATGTTTACCATTGTCTGATAAAATGAAATCAATCAAATTGAGAAAAATCACTATAGGGATTGTCCACCTGGGGTGGTACATCACACTTTATCGTTGCACGTCTGTCAAACCATTGTTTAACAACCCCTTGGTGTTTCGTGAAATTCTCGAGAGCTTGATCTCTCTGTTCTTCCAATAATAATAGCTGCAAAAGACGAACTTGGACTCTGTCTTCTGGGTCTAGGTACTCTTGCATGAATCTTAGTGTCGGAATCCTCAATTGGATAGGAAAGACGGGGTCTTGCCCATAGACTAAGTGATATGGAGAGGTTCCCAATGACTTCTTGACTCTTGTTCTGTCTGCCCATAGAGCAAACTTGAGTTGAGAATGCCAATCTCTTGGATTTTGATCCAACAACTTCTTGATTACATTAAGCAAATTCTTATTCATGGATTCTGCCAGCCCATTACCTTGGGGATAATAATTCGAGGAAAATTTCAAAGTGATCCCATAATCGAATGCCCAGTTGGAAAACTTTAGGGAAGTGAATGCGAAACCATTGTCACAAACCAAAGCCTTGGGACAACTGAATCTAGTGATGATATGCTCTTCTAGGAACTTGATTATTGCATCTGTCGTGCAATTCTTCAATGCTTGTGCTTCGGACCATCTGGTGCAATAATCAGTTGCAGTCAAAATGTATCTGTGTTGTGCTGAAGACGGTGGATTTTTCATACCAATGAAATCAAGTCCCCACATCGCGAATGGTTTCACTTTTGTGATTGGTTGTAGTGGCATAGGAGGATTCTTTTCACAAGTTGCAGTAACTTGGCCACTGTGGCAGGTTTTGACATGCTCATATGTATCTTTGAAAATAGAGGGCCAATAGTACCCTGCTCTTAAAATTTGGTAAGCCATGGCCTGACTTCCTCCATGACCTGTTCCAAACTTAGAATGGAAATGTTCCATGATTCTTTTAGCTTCATCATTTCCCACACATCTTAAGTAAATTCCTTCATGATTCCTTCTATAGAGTACTGACCCTTGAAGCATATAGTGTTGGCACTTGAGCCTGAAGGCTCGCTTCTGTGCTGGGTTCATCTGCGTGGGATACTTGTGATTTATCAAATATGCGGTGATGTCATAGTACCATTCCTCTGGGGAAGCATCAGTCAATACATATGTCTGTTGCACTAGGCCGGGCCCTTCAATGGCCATTGTCTGAGCTAAAGCTTGCCCACGAACTAGCTTCATTGGTTGTAACTCAATATCATATTCTTGGATAGTGGCGACCCACTTTCCTCTTCTCTCCTAGCTCTTTTTGCATTAAGAGTGTTTTGATAGCTGCATCAGGAATGATGGCGAAGACTTTACTCCTCAAGATGTAGTGTTTGAATTTTTTGATGGCCTTCACCAATGCATAGGCCTTCTTTTCAATACTCGGGTACCTCAATTCTACATCCTTAAGGGGTGAGCTCATAAAAGCTATGGGATGCTCATCTCTCTCTTTTGTTCTATGAGTTAGCATTGCAGCACAAGAATGCTTTGATGCAAAGGAATACAAGTAGAATGGCTTTGTATAGTCTGGGCTAACCAGGACATGAGCATCAGCGATGACCTGCTTGATTTCTTCAAATGCTTTCTTTGACAATGGTGTCCACTCCATCTTGGCATCCTTCTTTAACATCTCATTTAAAGGCTTCACTATCTCGGAAAACCCGGTGATAAATTTTCTGACAAAATTGATCTTCCCAAAGAAAGATCTCAATTCCTTTTGGCTAGTAGGCAGATGGATTCTTGAGATTGCCTCTATGCATTTAGGATCAATCAATATTCCTCTCTCAGTGATCAAGTGACCCAATAATTTTCCTTCGGTGACCCCGAAGATGCATTTCTTTGGATTTAAGGAAATCCCATACCTCTGACATCTTTGAAATACCTTCCTCAAATCTTCTATATGGTCTTCTCTCCTCTTCGAAAACACTGTCAGATCATCCATATAGATGATTATAAATTTTCCAATTAAATCTCTAAAGGTGATGTCCATGGCCCTCTGAAATGTGGCTTTTGCATTAATTAATCCAAAGGGCATTCTTTTGTAGGCAAAGGTTCCCCATTTTGCTGTGAACGTTGTTTTTAGTCTATCTTCATATTTCCTGGTGCCTTTTGGACTTCTGCTTGTCAACAATTTTACCGGGCTCACGATGAATAAGTGGTTCCAATATGGTTCGCTGGTCTCACGACAACTACATGCGAATGGCTTGCTTTTCGGCGCAGGAATTGTGTGATGATGGAAAGTATCGTAGGTCTTCAAATCTTCATGGCTCCCTACTGGCGCTGTCGAGCTTCCCTCGTGAGTGGAATTGTTACCTCGCGGGGTGTGCGAAGCTTTTCAATGCGTTTTTAACGCCAAATGCTCAGAATCCTAGATTCACTCTTTCATATTGGTCACCTTCGATCCTTTGACTCTTCATTTGATTAATTTGATCTTGGTCGAATATTCTTTCCAATTGTATCATCCCTCTTGGAATGATGTTTGTTTTTAGGTTCATGATGCCATCATCATCAAATTCAGCTTCTCTTTGTATCTCATCTTCGTCAATAACTTGTGTTGCAAAAACATTTGAGCTTGTCAAAAACTCAAGAATGTGGTCATCGTCTTCAAAAACTTGGAAATTCATGATATTATTCGGAAGTGATGGTATTGATGATAGCTCCACTATGAATTGACTTATACCATCCATGGCTAGTGGCTCTAGTGAATTGGCTGCTTGTGCCAAGGAATTTGCTACTTGATTATTTGATCGGTTCTTAGATTGAATATTGAAAGCATCGAAGCTCTCAATAAGATCCCACACTCTATTGCGGTAACAAGCTAATCTTTTGTCATGATAGACATACTGCTTCCTCACCTGCCTCACGACTATCTCTGAATCCCCAAGAGCATGCAATACTCTTGCTCCTTTCCTCAGTGTTAGCAATAACCCATGAATCAATGATTCATATTCTGCTACATTATTCGTTCAAGGGAATTCTAGTCTATGAGTTGCAAGATATGCTTTTCCTTTCGGACTGATCAACTCGAAACTAGCTCCATCTCCTTTCTTCGATTGGGATCCATCATATCTTAGGATCCAAACTTGTTCTTGCTGCAGGGTTTGTGGAGACTATGGATTTGTGCTTCCCTCTTGATGATCTTGCTTAGATTCTATCTCATGTATTCTTACTAAGGTAAAGTCATCGATGTGATTGACCTCTGCATGGTTCAGAAGGCCCAATGTTTTTGGAATTCTTTTCTGGACTTCTTCTATGGCTTTATGGCACATCTTACATATGAACTCAGAATGAGCTGAGTTATGGATTCGACACCAATTTGGCAACAATAGGTCTTGAATATGGATATTCTCGCATAATTCTGTCTTCATTTGAACACTTTTCTAGACAAAGTTTCTGAAACTTTCAAACATTCCTTCATTATTGTCCTGGGAGCTTTCCCCTTTTTCATTTAGCGCATTGGTGGAATCAGTCATCTGGTTACTTTCCTGAATTGATCCATGCAACATGAGAACTTCGTTTACTTTAGGCCTGTAAGTGCCTAAGTCTGTCTCTAGAAACAATATTTCATTGTTCTCTCCGTATTCAGTAATCATCAGCTTGAGCTGTGGTGTGTCGTCAATCCTTATTTGGTTCGAGACTCCTTTCCACAGTAGCCACATGTGGGAAAAGTCTGGAGAAATATATTCATTTAGCCTCCTTGACCAATCTTTACTCAAAAGCATACCATATCCATCAGGAATATCCACAATTGAGATGTCTATACAACTTTGTATTCTCGGGTCTACCGCTAATTGCATGCGGATATTATTTAATTCTCCCATAACCGGGACTTCCGTCTTATCTAATTGAGTGACCTTGTTGGTTCTTGTAGGCACAAATCCTAACTTGTGGCAGATAGCTAGCGGCATCACGTTGCTTGAAGCACCGAAATCCACTAGGCAATTGTGCAACATTTTTCCAAATATTCTGACTGACAGTAAAAATGGGGTGGGTTGTCTTTTCCCTAGTAAAAGACTACCTGGTGTTTCTCCTGATTGTTGATATCTCGGTTCTTCTCTTTCTGTGTTCCTGGAACAAGTTCTTTCTTCAGTGGGGTCTGTGGTCACTCATTTGCTAGGACTTCCTCTTGAAATATGTCTGTGTCCATGAGAACTTCTTTTGGCGACATGTCTCTTTGATTGGAATTTCTAGACGATGTCTGGGTTATTCCCGCAATATTGGAAGGTTGTTGCGGAGCATCAAATATGTTGCCTGACACTTCTAACTCGACAATATTGGTATTTGCTGGAGCATTGGGTATTCCCTTGTTTGGCACATTTAGTGGGATGTTCCTCGGAACAATCGCTTCAGTCAAACTGTCCAGAGGCATTTCCCAAATCTCAGGGATTCTCATCAACTCGATCAGGGGTAAGCTGACCTTTATCCTTTTAAACTCTTTCAACACATATGAACTTAACCTCTTTAGTTCTTCTCTGGGACGATCTTTTGTTTGTGCTTGAGCCTGCTCCGCTTGAGGGCTCTATCTTGTTTGTTCGGCTTGTGGAATAGTAGCTTGTCTTGTTCCGTTTGGCTGGGCATTCTATTGACAATATTCTGGCGAATCTCAGAGAAGAGACGTCACATTGGTAGCATTTGGATTTGGTGGAGTCTGAAAATTGTTTGGAGGAATGGATGTAGTCAAGGGTTCGTTTTGGTGATTATTCCTCTGGTATATCCTGAATGGATTTCTAGATGCCTGTTGGAGTACCTCTTTGGTTCCTTCTACCAATATATTGTTATACAATGGAGGGAAACTATAACCATTAATTGTAGCTGGCTGGCTTGACGGGTCTTGAGTTTCCGATCCATCCTGATATCGCGGCGCCTCCATTGGGCCATTTGCAGATGCGGGTGGAAATCTTTGATTATGTTGATACTGTGGGTATTCTTGGGGTGGGAATTGGACACTCTCAATCATGAGGGCCTGATCATATCTTGGTGCAGGAACTAATTCATATGCGGTTACTGGAGGATCTTCTGCCTCAAAATTCCTCTTCTCGCTCCTGAAAATATCTGCGGCTACTTGGAACTTGCGACAATGCAACTCGGAATGCTGATCTGTGTTGTGCAGTCCGCACCATCCTGATAATGCTGCTTCGGCTAGGAACACCTTGTCTACAGGACGATTGTTAGCAGGCGGATTATCCAAGGGTGACGGTACAGTATCGTTGTTAGGCCCAGTGTTCCAGGTCTTCTTTTGGAAGCTTGAATTGTTATTTCGGAAACCTTGATTATTCCCTTGATAGTTTTGATTGTCCCTTTGATAATTCTGATTGTCTCTCTGGTATCCGGAATGCCTTTGACCTTGGTAATTCCCTTGATATCTCTTTTGAAAATTTTGCATTTGGCTAGTCTGGCCTTTTAGATATGTGACTTCAGTCGACAGCTTCTTAACTTGATCAATCAGTTCTTTCATTTCATCCTTTTCTAATTAAACAATTTGTAAATGAAAGATGTTAATGATATTAATCTGTTCAGCGTCGATCTAATACTTCAGCGATCTTCCACAGCGAATAAATTAAATGATAGCTATAAGCTATTTAATTTATAAGATCTCAAGAGGCATAATGATGAGGTATCACTTCGATTTATTAAAGCAAATAATGATTAAATGTAAAGTCACGTCTTTTGTGTTAAGAGCCGACTTTCTTCATTGGCGCGATAAACTAAAAGGAGATATATTTTATTCTTGGCCGACTTATATCAAGTTAAGGGTGGCGTCCCTTCATATTGTATATATAAGAGATAACTCTCTCATTGTAAACCATCAAGTAAGTTCGATTCATGTTATTCTTTAGAGAGTGCGAATTTCATATAGAGCAGAAGTGCGAATTTCAGTCAAGGACAAAAATAGTTTAGTGAAGTGCAATTTATCATTGCTTCTGTGTTAGGTGCTGAAGTTTGGCCTTGTGACTGGCCTCATTGTAAAGAGAATTATTGCCACTGTTTTTTTAAATATAAGTGAGATCTTTGTTGCTGGGTTTTTCTCCCTCAAGAGGAGGGTTTTCCTAGGGTATCTGCTGTGTTATTTTGTCTGATTTGATTTAAGTTTCTGTGCATATAATCTGTTCTTTAAAATTTACAAAAGATTGCAATTTTTTTAAAAAATTTAATTAAAATGGCCGAGTTTGAGGCACAAAACTCGACAAGTCTGCCGAGTTTGCCGAGTCCGGCGAGTTTGGTGAATCTCAGCGAGTACTCGGGAGTCGAGTCTTTGGGACTCGTTTAGGGTCACCCACCTTGGGACTCGCGAGTACTCGCCGAGTTTGGGCGAGTCTTGTAACTATGATTAAGACCATGTGTCATGTTTTAGAGTGTTTTGAGTAATGTTGGAGTGCATTTTTGAAATAATGTTAATGTTGCAAAAAAGATGCAAAAGTTGTCAAAACAACTTTGCATTTTTTGCATTTTTGGGTCTAATTGAGAAGCTGAATGGTTAGGGAGTTAGAAAAGCAGTTGGGATCAATTGGTCAGGCCTTGGAAGGTTTTATAAACACTTCTGTACGTTGGCCAAGGCTCTGGTTGTTGAAAATTTGAATTTTGAATATCAAGAACTCTTTTTTTTGCATTTTCTCATTGTAATTTGCTGCTATAGGAGGTTGTATGGGCTTGTACGGACTGCAAGTGGTCTCTAATTGATTGGAGGTGATGTGAAATTGAATCTAGTTTCTGACAAACTTGGTCTCATCGAATTTCATTTAGTTTTGAACATTTTAGAAGCAATTTACTCCAAACCGCTTTGAAAACCTAGGTTTTGGTGCTTTGAGTGAATAAAATGGAGTTTTGAGTCATTCCACTGGTGAAATTGCCTAAAAATTGGTGGAATGGAAGTAATTAGGATGTGTTTTGACTTTTGAGTTTGTGAAGTTTGCAGGAGCAAGGGTTAAGGATTTGAGCAAATGGGTTGATGCCCTAGTTGATTAAAGTCATGTTCGTAAGCAATTTAGATGCATAGGTGATAGGGTTTGTGGAAAAATGTTGGGGAAGTTGTTTTGGGTGATGGAAAATGTTTGTGTAGACCATATTTAACATGTATGGGTTGGTGGTATGAGAGTTTGAGGTCTGGGTTGTGAAAACCACAAAGTGACCTATCAAAACAAACCTAATTAGGCCTTTATGCAAGCATAGCAGCAATTTTTTGAGGGTTATGTTCCAAAGAAACCCCTTCTGCTTTTGAGATATGTTATTAAAGAGTTTAATGGGTATTCCAAACAGGTTTTAGGTTGTGGGTTGGAGGCCTTATTTGAAAGTTATGACAAAAATACTATGTTTACTGTGCTACAAGGCATATTGTCAACTTGTGAAGAAACCCATCTTGTTTGTTGTGCTAAGACTTTGGGAAAACATTGATTGAGTGTTGTAGATCTTTGATACCTTGCTTTGCATCAAATTGGTATCAGAGCATAGGTCTGATCTAAAGAAGGGAGAGAAAGTGTGAAACAAGAAGGAAAGTGTGAAGCAAAAAGTGGACAAAATGCCTCCAAAAAGGAAAACCATTGCTAGAGAAGTGAATGAGTTGAAGGACAAGCATGCTAGAGAGATGAGAGAGTTGAAGCAAAGGCTTGCTACTTTGGAAACAAGTTAGAAAAGAAGTATGGTTCTAAGTGATGAGAGTGACTCTGAAGAAGAAGAAGAGAAGGATGAAGAAGAAGAGGAAGAGGAATTGGATCTTGATGATCTGAGGATGGCTAAGTTGTTGAGAGCAGTCAAGGAAAATAAACCTAAGGTGAAGATTGATGTTCCTAAGTATGGAGGTAATTTGAATGATGAATTTTTGGATTGGATTGCAGCACTTGACAATTATTTTGAGTGTGAGGATGTGCCTGAAGAACGAAGTGTGAAGATTGCAAAAACAAAGTTGAAGGGTCATGCACTATTATGGTGGGATTATGAGCAAATTGAAAGGAGAAAGAAGGGTAAGTCAAAGATTGTTTCTTGGGACAGAATGGTGGCAAAGTTGAAAGGTAAGTTCTCATCTAATTATGCAATTCAAATGTTTAAGAAACTTCAAGGTTTGAAACAAAAAGAAATGGATGTCAAAGCCTATATTGAAGAATTTTATAAGTTGAGTATAAAGGTAGGTCACATGGAGGATGAAGTGGAGAAGGTTGCTAGATATCTAAGTGGATTGAGATTCAACATTCAAGATGAGTTAACCTTGGAAAATCCAAGAACGGTTGAGGAGTGCTGTCAAATGGGAACAAGGGCAGAAGAAAAACTTAAAAAAAAGCAAGATAAGTCAACTAGGGGCAGAGGCAGCAATTCAAGAGGAAGAGAGACATTTTCTACACCAAGGCAGCCATATGAGAGTTAAGAGGATACAAGCAAGGACAAAGAACAAGTTGCTGATGCAAGAGGTGGATTTAGAGGTGGTAGATTAGGTTTTAGAGGTAGATTTGGAGGTCAAGGAAGAGACTCACAAGGATTCATAGGAAGGTGCTATCAATGCAACAAATTTGGACACCAAGCATGGCAGTGCAATGAAGGTCAAGCCTCTAGTTCGCATGGAGGTGAAAGAAAGAATCAATTAGTGCAAGAAGAAGATATTGAGAGTGTAAACTCTCCATCACAACATGCTGCTTCTGAAGTTGGAGAATCACTAATGGTAAGGAGAACACTCATCAAGGCATCAAAGGAGGAGTCATCACAAAGGACATTCTTCAAAACCACTTGTAAGTGCATGGGTAAGGTATGTAAGGTTGTAATTGATTCAGGAAGCACAGATAACATGGTTTCTAATGAGATGGTGAGAAACTTAGATTGCTTAAAATACCACATGATACTCGTTATAAAGTTTCTTGGCTGAATGAGGGTCAATTTGTTTTGGTTAATGAGCAAGCTTGGGTGGAGTTCAATATAGGAGGGTATAAAGATAAAATTCTATGTGATGTGTTACCTATGGATGTGTGCCATTTGCTGTTAGGGAGGCCTTGGCAATTTGATAGGCATGCTTTGTATGATGGTAGAAGAAATACCTATGAGATTGAAAAGGATGGAATCTCTTTTACTTTGACACCCTTGAAGGAAGATGATAAAGGACAAACTAAGCAAGCTAATATAATGATGGTTGGTAGGAAAGAGTTCATAAAAGAAGAACAAGATGTTGGCCCTCACAGTTGTTGCCCTTGATGTCAAAGACACACAAAGGTACCACTTATTGAAAAGGAAGAAGGTAAATGTTTGCTTGCACATCTTGAGAAAGTTTTCCTTGAATATGTATTTAAAGCAAAGGTAAAAATGAACATGTCTTGAGCACCCCATGGCATTATATTTTGAAAAGTCTTTGAAATAAAATGGGACTTTATTCCCATCGGCATCTAAAGGGATTAAGATGTAAATGTAATAAAAGATTGAAAAGGATCTTTGAAGCCTATGCATTTTGTAAAGTTTATGTTTTGGAAAGCTTTGTAAAAGCCCTCGAGCTCGAGCTAGGGCACAGGCTGAAACAGTTAGGGCATCAAAAATTTTGGCCAAGGAAGGTCTTGTGGTAGCATGGCAGGTATGGAAGGAAGCATGACAATTTGTACTCGAGCATGGCAATGACAATTGGTTATTCTTTGACAGGCGTATAATCCTACATATTCAGTTTTTGTTTTCTAAAAAGAAAAAGAAGGCATTCTTCAGTTTCTCTATTCGGGTCAGTTTATGTTAACCCATGTGAGTTTGCATAAGAGTTTGTAAAGTCAAGTCTAGTTTTCAGTTATATTCGAATTTCATGAACAAGGAGGCATTTCAAGGATTGTTATGACAGATCAGCAAGGCATTTTATTGTTAATGAATTTGTTAAAAGAAACTGTTACTGGTTAAGCAACAGTTAGAGATGGAAGTTATGTTTCAATTTAAAAATGAAGAACACTATATGTACTTCCTTGAACTCTTTCTTCTGAATGTCGAACAAAAAAGACACATCTTTTTGAAAGTTGTAAAAGGCACTTCATTGAGTTATATTCTTGTATTTGAAAGCACATTCAATGCTCTGTGAAATTGATCAATTGTAAAGTATCACATATTGCTGTGTATACAAACATATACACATCAGTATGTTGTACTTGCACTTTTGCCTCTGAATCTTAAGTAATGTGAGATCAAAGGATGTTGTAGAAAGAAACAGAGATGATACTTTGTGTATGAAATTTAATAGTGATTGAGAAGTTGTTGTGATTGACAGTGAGGCACATCTTTGCCAGTGAGGCTTTTTGTAACCAGTGAGGTTCACAGCCAGTGAAATTTTTAGATAAGCCAGTGAGGCATTTCGAGTGGTTTTATTCCCCAGGAGGGTTTCCACTCAGGACATATCATTGTGTCATATGCTTGTGTATGTTTTGTTTATATTGCTGTCTATTCTATTGCTGCATATTGTTTACTTAAGTCAAATTTGAAAAAACATTTACAAAGTTAAAATTTGTGTATGAACACTGATTCACCTCCCCCTCTTAGTGTTCATTGTACTCCAACATAAGAGAAGGATAGAGACCGTGCAGCCACTTCTAACCTTGAAGGACTGAGATAGCAGCATTGAAGAATGATTCAGTTTGGAGGGAAATGATATTGAGTTGGTGTTAAAATCTGCTTTGTTGAAGGTCAAGGATGAATTGATTTTGGGGATTCAAGAAGGACTTGAGAAGTGTGTTGATACGAGGATAAGAGAGGTGATTCATTCAATGTTTTCAAAAGAGGATAGTGGTCATTCTAATTCTTTCATATCAGAGATTGGTAAACCTGATAAAGCAACAACTATAGGGGCAGACCATCAGATGGAAGAAATGGAAAAGTAGAGTGAAGAGACCAAAGATAAGTTGCAAGGGAAAAAGAGTGAGATCAAGCATACATCAAAAGTGAAGCATAAGGAGATTCATTACAGGCATGGAAGAGGTATGGTAGTAGATAAAGAGGTAGGTGCAAGTGACAAGCAGGTCAGGAAGCATCCATCAAGCAGCCCTCTGCAGTTGGAGCATAACTTGGGTGACAAA
Source organism: Sequoia sempervirens (assembly GCA_007258455.2). NCBI lineage: Eukaryota > Viridiplantae > Streptophyta > Pinopsida > Cupressales > Cupressaceae > Sequoia > Sequoia sempervirens. Next base: position 618,126,179 of record VDFB02270651.1, read on the forward strand.
GAGGTCAAGAACACACAAAATAATACTAATTTTCAGTATTTGATTCAGTGGAAGGGCTTACCAGATGGAGAAAGCACTTAGAGGGTAGAGAATGGCATGGACAAGCATGGATTTTGTGTTGCAGCACTGTCCTCAAGGGGACTTGAGTTTCTTTTGCCCGGGGAGTATGGTGCAGAGCACCATAGGTCCTAGTATAAAAAATGTTGCAAAGAGTTAGATGTTAGGTCTTTTTGTTGGTAATAAGGTCTATTAAGAGCATGTGTCATGTTTTAGAGTGTTTTGAGTAATGTTGGAGTGCATTTTTGTAAATAATGTTAATGTTGCAAAAAAGATGCAAAAGTTGTCAAAACAACTTTGCATTTTTTGCATTTTTGGGTCTAATTGAGAAGCTGGAACGGTTAGGGAGTTAGAAAAGTAGTTGGGATCGATTGGTTAGGCCTTGGAAGGTTTTAAAAACACTTTTGTACGTTGGCCAAGGCTCTGGTTGTTGAAAATTTAAATTTTGAATATTAAGAACTCTGTTTTTCTGCATTTTCTCATTGTAATTTGCTGCTACAGGAGGTTGTACAGCCTTGTATGGCTTGCAAGTGATCTCTAATTGATTGGAGGTGATGTGGAATTGAATCTAGTTTCTGACAAACTTGGTCTCATCGAATTTCATTAAGCTTTGAGCATTTTAGAAGCAATTTACTCCAAACTGCTTTGAAAACCTAGGTTTTGGTGCTTTGAGTGAATAAAATAGAGTTTTGAGCCATTCCACCGGTGAATTGCCTAAAAACTGGTGGAAAAGAAGTAATTAAGATGTGTTTTGAGTTTGTGAAGTTTGCAGGAGCAGGGTTAAGGATTTGAGCAAATGGGTTGATGCCCTAGTTGATTAAAGTCACGTTCTTAAGTAATTTAGATGCATAGGTGATAGGTTTTGTGGAAAAACATTGGGTAAGTTGTTTTGGGTGATGGAAAATGTTTGTGCAGACCATATTTAACATGTCTGGGCTAGTGGTATGAGAGTTTGAGGTTTGGGTTGTGAAAACCACAAAGTGACCTATCAAAACAAGCCTAATTAGGCCTTTATGCAAGTGTAGCAGCAATTTTTTGAGGGTTATGTTCCAAAGAAATGTCAAAAGCCCAACTAAATTCAGATGTAGAAATCACTCAAATGTGATAGATGAGTAACCACGCCAATCACTTAAAGATCTGAAAACTGATTAATTTAGTTAGATTATCCAAGTCTGAAGATTCAAGATAGTATAATGATGTTGGATGGTATAAATTGGTCCTCTAAATCTGATGATTACTGCAGCAAAACCTTGCAGTATCAATCTCAGTTCATGGGATCCTCTTCTCTTAATTTCAGAATTATGTGCCTTCAATTCCTTTGAAGTTCGTTGCCTTGTATGCTTGATTTTCTGACTTGTTACTCCCTTATTGAACTCCTAGTGTGTTCTTCTTTCCTCGGCCTGTATCTCAGTACTTGGTGATTTATATCTTCTTCCTATGTGAGCGCCTTGTTGTCTGATGTCTGACCTTGGTGTTGGCGTCTTTGATTCTCTTAATTCGTCTTGATGTTGGTTCTGAAAGATACCACTGATCTGCTCCTTGTTCTCTCTATTATCTTCTTGACCGATTGATCTCTTTGCTGATTGCGTCCCTCTTAACTTGTCGCTTTCTTGATGAAACTTTCGAAGTGTCTTCTGCCTCTTTACTGCGCTATTCTTGACTCGTCGATTTTTGGTATGATGCTTACTCCCCATTGTCTTCTGCTAGATATAGGCGGTTTATCAACAGATGTGTTCCTTCAAACATCTTTTCAAAAGACGCGTTTGGTCATTCACTAATTGCGGCCCTTCATCATTTGTTTATACTTGTATTTGTCTTTATTATGTATCTGATCGACTGTATTAGAGATTGATTAGTATATAATATATAAGAAATGGATTTATTCTATTCAATTGTATTTAAATATATGCATATATATATGTAGATCTTTTATCTATTAAAAAATGCAAGTGTATCAAATACTTATCTTGATTATTTTTGTATGTTGGGGACATCACAAGAAATCCCTTTTGCTTTTGAGATATGTTATTAAAGGGCTTAATGGGTATTCCAAATAGGTTTTAGGTTGTGGGTTGGAGGACTTATCTAAAAGTTATGACAAAAATACCATGTTTGCTGTGCTACAAGGCATATTGTCAACTTGTGAAGAAACCCATCTTGTTTGTTGTGCTAAGACTTTGGGAAAGCATTGATTGAGTGTTGTAGACCTTTGATACCCTGCTCTATATCATTGGTTCGTGTTAGTTTGGCAGAGCTTGACCACGAGGATTCCAGTAGTTCGAGTGATGCGGAGTTTGGAGATGATTAGAGGCCTCCCTTCACTACATTTTTGGATTTTGTACTTATTTTGATATCAATGTATCATGCTACTCATTGTAATCATCTTTATGATATGATATTATGATGTGACATGTCATATGTTCGATATAATAGAAATCTCAAATTTGACAATTTCATTTGTCAAATTTTAATATTTTATTTACTTTTAGTCTTTTAGTAATCTTATTCAAGTATTTAAAATGTTAGTATTTGCAATTTTTCTATTTTACTAATTTTCCAAATTTTTGTTTGAAATGTGATTCTTAAACATCTTTTTATAACTAGTTATTCAAGTACCATATGTATATTAGCACTGCCCCCCCACTGCCATCCCCCTATTGTCCCCAAACTTAGACCCTTTGTCCCCTTGTCCCCGAAACCTGTCCTCGAGAGGGGACACATCCCCATCAAGAAACTCCGTGGAACACTAGATACTACCTTCTAAATATTGATTGAACTTGGCCAAGGCATGCATGATAGCCAACATATCCTTATCATAGATTGAGAATCCTTTTCATGTCTCTTTGAGCTTCTAACTCTCAAATGCTATAGGATGCCAATTCTACATCAATATTGCCTCAATCCCTTCTTTGAAGCATCACATTCTAACACAAAGAGAAGTGAGAAATTTGAAATAGCTAACACAAGGCATGGACTCATTATCTCTTTGAGCTTGTCAAAATCTTGTTATTGATTTTATTCACAAGAATTCTCCTTTCTTTGTTAACTTTGTCAAAGAGGCTGCCAACTATGTCAAGGTGTTTGAAGGAGGCCAATCTCATATTGCTTGTATTTTTTGCTAACACCTTGAGCATTGATGATATGCTCCAAGTACATAATCTCTGTTATCTCGAAATCACCTTTGGAATCTTTTGTGAAGAAAGATTGTCATTCTAAATTGCCCAATATTTCATCTAAATGCCTCAAGTGATCTTCCCAAGTCTTGTTATAAATAAGAATGTCATCAAATAATAGTAGCACAAATTTCCTCAATTGTTTATTAATTACTTGATTAATACAAGATTGGGAAGTAGCGGGTGCATTTATCAAGCCAAAGGGCATGACCAAAAACTAATGATGTCCATAGTGATGCCTAAAAGTTGCTTGTGAACATTCTCATCTTTTACCCTTATTTGAGATCAATCTTGTAAAAATATACTACTCCAAGGAGCTCATCAATCAACTCATCAATCTTTGGAATTGAGTATCAATTCTTGATAATCTTTGTATTGAGGGCTGTGTAGTCAATGGACATTCTCATTGTGCCATTTTTGTTTTTACCAAGACTACAAAAGAAGAAAAAGGACTAGTGCTTTGTTTGATGTGATCCATATCCAAGAGCTCTTTGATGGCTTTCTCTATCTCCTCTTTGTGCCTCTTGGGATGAAAATAAGGATTAATGATGAGAGAATTGGACTTTGTCTCGAATTCCACTATGTGTTGAAATCCTCTATCAGGTGGCAATCTTGGAGGTATGCCATTAAACACCATGCTATGTTTATCAAAAATATATATCTACATGATATGATGTCTTAGCCATAGGTGAAGTTGTTGTTGTCACTAAGTAGTATGTTGCCCATACTGCTTGTCCTCTATGAAAATATTTTTTCACCCTTTTTGCTAAGAATGCTCTTGGGGCTCCATTTGCATTGCCTTGGAGTACTACTTTCCCTTCTAATTTGAATGTTAATTCCATGGTTTGATAGTTTTGTGAGAACTCCTAAGGAATGCAACCATTGCACTCCTAGAACCATGTTTATCTCTATTAGATTCGCAACATAAAAGTCCTCACAGTTCTTGTGGCTTCCCATGGCAATGTTGAGTTGCTGGATCTTCTTTGTGAAGGAATGGTGAAGCCACCAGCCAATATGACCTGAAAGCCTTCAAAGTCATTTGTTTTTAATCCTCTTCTTCCTACCAAACCTTTGTCTATGAAATTGTGGGTTGCCCCACTATCAATCAACACTGTGATCTACCAATGCAAATCTCCATGAACTCTAGAAGGGTGATATTTGGCAGCACTAGAAAATGTGGCAAGGGTGCTTCAAGAGGTCCTTATCTTCTCTCTTTTTAGGTTTTTGATTTTTCTTCCTCTATCAATTCTACTTCAAGTTCCTCCAATTGTGATTCTTCATAAGATTGTAGTGCACTTTGCCTCAGCCATGACATATGTGAGTAGGTTCCCATGGCTCCTTGCAGGAGAAACACAATTTCTTCCTTTTGAGCTCATTTTTGGCTTCTTCTTTCCTTGTTCTTAGTTGCATATTCTAGGGACGAGGTATATGAGATTCTCCCTTGTGGAATGTTTTCTTTTGTTAACTCAAAGTGGGTGCCTTTGAGTAGAATTTTTTTTGGTACTGAAGTCTCTAATGTTAGGGATATCTTAATGGATTCCTGCCAAGATGGTGGATTGAAAGATTTTACCAAACTTTTGAGATGTTCAAATAATCCTTCTATGAAAATAACAATAAGCTTCCTTTAGAGACATTAGGGACCATTATTGATAATCTCTGGTACTTTGCCACATAATTGTCTACAATGCTATATTCCCCCAGTTGAGCCAACTCCTTGAAATGGATCTTAGAGTCTTTCATGCGGAAATTTTCTATTAATATTTGTTTGAATACATCATATGTGCCAATAAGATTGTACACTTAGTTAACTAGTCCATGGTGCCACCACTCATGTGCTATATATTCCAAATGAAGGGTAGTAATTTTTATGGCCTCTTCTTCATACATAAGGTTCAGTGAAAAATATGTCTAGTTTATGAACCCGAGAACAAGTGGTATATTTATTTGGATCATAAAAAATAGGAATGGTTAGCTTACTCAATATGCACCACAAATCTCTATGAGGCTGATTTGCATTTAGCCTTATCTCATAATTTGGTCCACTTCTCATTTTAGGGTGCAAAAGTTGGTGAGAGACATTTTTGAATGAAATTCAGGTCTAAGAGCTTTGTACTCATCAACATAAGCGCAAAATTAGTGTTCCGCAGAGTTTCTTGATGGGGACATGTTTCGGGGACGGGGGTACAAAGGGTCTAAGTTTGGGGACGGCGAGGGGATGGTGGCAAGGGGACAATGCTGATATACATATGGTACTTGAATAACTAGTTATAAAAAGATGTTTAAGAATCACATTTCAAATTAAACTTTGAAACATTAGTAAAATAGCAAAATTGCAAATACTAACATTTTAAAAACTTGAATAAGATTACTAAAAGACTAAAAGTAAATAAAATATTAAAATTTGACAAATGAAATTGTCGAATTTGAGATTTCTATTATATCGAAAATATGACATGTCACATCATAATATCATATCATAAAGATGATTACAATGAATAGCATGATACTTTAATATCAAAATAAGTACAAACTGCAAAAATGTAGTGAAGGGAGGCCTCTAATCATCCCCAAACTCCTCATCACTTGAACTACTGGAATCCTTGTGGTCAAGCTCTACCAAACCAACACCAACCAACCCTGCATCTGAAGCCAAAACTGAAACATCCTCATCAATTTGTGTTGGCTCCTCTAGCTCTACATCCCATCGTGTTGCTAGACTCTCTTTGTACACAAGTGTTTTGCGGTCAATGAGATGCAAAGCACTATGTACAGCCACAAGCTTCGCTGCTCTCCTAGAGGTAAGTCTATTCCTCTTAAGAGAGTGGATGCAGCTATTCGTAGACCAGTTCCTCTCAGTAGTTGAAGAAATAGAAACCTGAGATAACAATTGGATGGCTAGAGTGGTAGTCAAAGATCCCGATCCATGGCAAGTCCACCACAAAATTAGGTCCTCCTACGCCATAGTTGCCATATCCATCTTGGCCGCATCTGAATAACCCCAAAGAGTGGTAAATTTGGTCCACTCAATGCGAATCTTCTTGGCATCTACAACATCATACATCCTCTCAATGCACTTGAAGAACCCTGCCTTCACCTCCGCATCTTGTATCGGTGTCACTCTACTAAGCCTAGTCAAGTACCACCTAGGATTCAGTGCATAGGTTGACATGTGCAAGGGAGTGTTGAGCTTCTCCCATCTCTTGTGAATGATTGGCTGAATGTGTTTGCGGTAGAATGCTAATGTGGGGTCCCTCTCTTGCACAACAGCCCTCATCTGATCAAGCATAGAATCAATGCACTCATACACCTCTCCAAGGTTAGGTGCATCCACATCCCCATACTGGATAACCTAGAAAACTGGTTTAACAATGGAGACAATATATTTTGCATCACCCCAGAACACATCACTCTTCACCATATCCTTCACCCTCCTCCCCTGCTTTGTCTTAGACTCGACCCACCTATTCCATTCTGCTATCATAAACATGAGTTGCAGTGCCTCTTGCAACTCAATCATTCTCTCCAGGAGAATGAAATAGGAAGCATATCTCGTATCAGTAGGTTTCAGGGACTCCTTCTTAGCGAAGGTCTTGAAGAGTGCATGTGATGTGTGGTGGTTGTAGATAAACATCTGCACATCTCTTGCATCATTTACCACTACTCTAATCCAAAAAATCTTCCCCATGTCCTTGAGTGCATTGTTCATGGCATGCACACAACATGGAGTCCACCAAATAGGCCTATAAGCTACCTCAACAAGTCTTTCCGCAACTTTGCACACATGTGCTGCATCTGTCACTATTTGGACCACATTTTGTGGCCCAACCTCCTTGAGGACCTCAAACTGAAAATCAACATCTTTGTGCTGCCCTAAACAATCAACCGCCTTAAGAAAATATGGGTCCTCAGTACATGTAACCATGATATTAATGAGTGGACGATGGCTAATGTCCGCCCACCCATCCATGACTATGTTGCATCTTGTCTTAACTCAACACTCCTTCATCTTCTCCATCAACAAAATGATCTTAGAATAGTTCTTATCCAAGATCGTGGTCTTCAATTTCGTCTCACATGGTGGCACGTATGATGGTCTTCCCATTGCCACCATCGATATCATCTCCTTGTAATAAGGAGATCGGGCAACATGAAATGGGATTCCATTGGCAAAGAACTTGCCAATCCCATCATCTATGTCATCCTTGAGTTGCGCATTAAACAAATCTACTATGGGGTTGCTTTGAGTTTGACTTTGTAATTTTCGTTGCCTCCTCCTCTCTCCTACATAGGCACTGGAAGAAGAACTTGGTGTCCCTCCTCTCGTCTACAAAGTATGGCTGGAACTCTGTGGCTGGCTATACTAAAGATGTGTCCTATGAAGCAAAGTAGTAGGAACAAGTGCAGCTAGAGTATCATCAAGAACATCCCATAACTTATTTATTTCAACTTTGTATTTGATGTTTTCCGGTTTTGCCAAAAATGAACATATCTCCATACCTTTTCCTCTAATGAAAAGAAGGTGTGCATTAACTCTAGTGATGCTCCCAAACCACTCTACACCTCAAAAGTTGCACTTCCACCTCATTGTGCCACTAGATGTTGCCCCATGCCTGTTTAGTAATTTTGTTGCAAATTGTTTGAGAGGGGATTTGTGATCAAAAGGACCCTTAGCATACTCTGCCAGTACTACATAGGGGCACTCTAAAGTACTTGCTTCACTTGCCATGGAACTAGTTTGGGCTTCAAGCTCAACCCCATGGTCACTCCCCTCAGCCTCAGGAGCATATTCAGTATCATGATCACAATGAGAATGAACCTCATCCTCACTCATGTCATGAGAGCTCATTGTGACACTGCAATAAACAAATCAATTCTGTAAGTGCCTAGTTTCAGCCTAGTTTAACAGATTTGAAAATAAAATTTTAAAATTTAATGTTGAATCTTGAGGGAAAGATGAAAAAAGAACAATGAGCCTTGAAATGAAAATATGAATATGTATTTGCAGCCATGTTTATGAAATTATGATTAAATTTTTAATCATAATTCCATAGACATGGCTGCAAATGCATATTCATGTGTTCATTTCAATTCCCTTGTAAGATTCAACATCAAACTACATTTTCAAAATGAATCTAAAAACTTAGGAAAAAAAATTAAAAAAATTGAAAAAACTTCAAACAATAGTCATAAAAACCTACCTTGTGCTTGAAAAATCTTACAAAGTTGGTGTAGAATGCTCCTCCTCTTCTTCTTCTTTCTCCTTCTCACCCCTCTTGCACTTGGAGCACCTCAAACTCACTCTTTCACTCACTCTTCTTGTTGGTTTTCCTCTTCTTCACCTAGCTGTTGCAAAACATCAAATGGCATATATGAGCAAAAAAATGAAGAATGAGAGTGTTTTGTTTAGCTTATAGGCTTTTAGAAGGGTCCCACAAGCCTTTAGGGTTTGGCCCAAGGCTCACATTCAAAGAAATATTAAAATAAATGCTTTTTTGCACGTCTCAGTGCGGGGGACACCTGTAATGTCCATTGCCTGGCCTTGCCCTAGAATTCGCTTGTTTATTAGGTTTAAGGTTTCCTTTTCCCAATTGAATGTCCTAATGCAATAACCTTGGATTGGAATCTATATTCACCATATTAGCAACACATTTGTTAGCATTAATATCTAGATATCCAAAATATACTCAATCATAAAGCAATAATGAAGAAATAAGAGGAGTGCCATAGGTGGATCCGCCCTGAAGCCCTCATGCCAAGCTCAAGAGGTTGTTCACCACAGTCCTCCTTACCTAGCGGCTTAGTACCTACATACTCCACTTATGGCAACACCTTGGAAGACACCCGCCCTATTAGGAGAAAGGAACCATATATTTAAAGTGGCCTAAGGCCTACCACCCCTCCATGGCTGTAGCAAAATCTTTGGTGGGACCCCCACCCTCCATGGCCCAACCCTTGCCTTGGGCCTGTGGGGCGGAATCTTAAGTGGGGTTTTTAGGCAATCCTCTTCACTCATGTTTCGCCCTTCCTAATAGGGTTACAAGCACAAAGAAGACAATCTTTATGCAGATATATATATATTCATTAAACATTCATCCATTCTGCTTATGAGAATACTAACATGAGCGTGTAACCAATTCAGCTATATCATGGAAATGTATCAACATGCAAAAGTAATATGAAGCAACATTAATATACAGTGTTCACACATCTATGTCAATTCTTATCACATTTCTTTCTATCCACGGGTTGCCAATGATGTATGAGGCCAATGACAATGCATTCTACCAATAAGAGATCTAGCATCAATCTACTCTAAATGTAGTCATAGTTATTACTAAATTCCTTTAACAACAGTGTCTATTCTCGTAATGTCAAAGGAAAAACATTGCACCAATGATTAAATTAGTAATGTCTTATTAGGTATGTATCTAAGTAGGCATTTGCATCAATAATCGGTTAGTAACAATCTATATCTACTTATGCATAGTCATACTATAATTCTTCTTACTGATATATACGGAGCACCCAGAGAATATATTTGCTAAGGAAGATGATGCAGAAATTGGGATTTTCCCTTTCAAAAATGCAATAACTTCAATGAGGAGATTATGATGGACAATATGTGGAGTTTGCACCATCTTGGTTCAGTCATATGCAATGGAGGTATTCAAAGATTATATGCAGCAAAGAGTCCCATAAATTGGTTCATGGAGGAAGTTTGTTGCAGGCCCTTGAAGTTAATGCATTGAATGCTAATTGTTATCATATTTGAAATGCTAAATATTATTGCTAGTGATGACATCACAGTATGATTTTCTAGTGCTGAACTTGGATTTCTAGACATTAGTACTAAGTGAATTACTTCACCTTGGTTTGTTGTGTTCTCCTACGTCTCTTGATTCCTTACTCTCCAACGATCTCTTTGTTTCAATTTTGGTAAGTTATTCATGTATCTCATATGACTATACGTGGCTCCTTGGGGTCTGCTGTATATAAGAGGTGTATTTCTATATAGAGACCATTTGACATCCTCCCCTCTCAATCCTTTTATCCTTCTATATTCATATGACTCAATATGAGAGGAGACGTCTTTGAAAGAAAACACCATTTTGGTAGGACATGCCGTTTACTAACAACTTTCATTGCTGCCATTGATTATATTTCATAATAACTGGCGGTTTCATGACAAGTCGATGCCTTATCTTATATCATGCCTATCACTACCTTTAACCCATCCTAATTGACTTTAACATATGTTAATCCTATAGCTCAAGAAGAGTGGCCCTCAGATATATGTCATTTTTCCTTTCCTGAGATAGACGTCACTCTTGTTGCTTCCAAACCCTAAATTTCAAGTCTTTTATTGTCACTACTCACCACTAAGCTTTTTGTGTCTTCCTTAATTCATACGGTGGTACTAAGTTCTCAGATCGATAGCTCCAGGTCAAGTGAAGAATTATGCCAACAGGCTTTGTTTGGTAGTGAAGGCTTAAGGATGAGAGAATCGCCGGTGGAGGATAGCTCGGGTGTTTGGCACACGCAATCTCCTTCCGTTCAGGTCTTAAGGATGAAGGCGCTACTCATGCGTTCATGTTCAGGCATATGATTTTTTTGCTTGTAATGTTCCTATATCGAATATCGTCGGTATTAGGTATGAGTGAATCGTTGGTGGAGGATAGCTCAAGCGTTTGGCACATGCAATCTCCTTCCGTTTAGGTCTTAAGGGCGGAGGCACTGCTCTTGCGTTCATGTTCAGGCATATGATTTTTTTGCTTGTAATGTTCCTATATCAAATATCATGACTCTTTTGTCTCTTTTAGTTTTGTCCATTATAAACATAATCGTTTAATACTTATAGTTTGTATTTTATATTGATTTTATCATCTCTTGTGATTACAATAGTTAAATTGTTCTATATTTTAGTATTAATAATATTGCATTTGATAATTTAATTATAATATTACCTTGTGAGAATTATATTAAATTATTTATATTTTATATCTGATATTATTTATAGTTTGTAATGATATTCTAGGTTATCTTTATTTCATTATTTTATTCCGGATATTGAGTTATATAATTTATTTATTTCATATTATTACAATGGTTATAATATCTAATATTTATATTTTGGGGATCATGATATTTATAATATAATAATTGTAATTACAATATTGTCTTTGACAATTGTAATTATAATGGTATCAAATCATTAATATTTTTAAATGTCTTTGTTACCTTAGTGTCCAATTTCGGGGACATGACAATGCCTAGGCGTCTCCGAGATGCTCGAGGGACGACTAGGAGTCCCTGAGACGTCTCAGAGATGTCCAAGCGTCCCTAGCATTTCCTTGGAGTCTCCCAAGTCTTGACGGTGGTGGGGGGATGACAGGGGGACATTTCTTTGCCATTCCCAAGTCTAAAACTTTCCAGTCGGCGAGATGGCTAGATTTTGGGGCCTGCCTCCCCATGGAACACTGCTGAAAATTTATCTATGGTTTACCTTTGCTCTTGTACCTTTGGTTCCTCTTCTTTTATTTGTCAGAACTTAGGCTAGAAGGGTCTGGAAGTTGAACCAATCATGGTTTTTTTGTTTGTAGAGGCACTACCTTCACTTGGAGGCATAGAAGCAGAAATCGTGAAAAAATTGTGAAAATCATGATTTTTTAAAAATTTGGAAGCTTGCCAATTTTTTCCTTGATAAAATCGCGAGTTTTCCTGGTGCGTTGACCGCCAAAAAAATCATTGGAAATTGACAAAGAATTACCATTTAAACAGAAAAAAATCAGCAAAAAATCGTCCAAAAAACCACGGGAAAAAGACCCCAAAATCGTGATTTTTGGCTATAAGTTTCGGCCCTTCCTCTACAAATTATGCGATATTGCGGGCTTTTAGGGTTCTGGATGAATTTTTCTGAAGGTGTTGAATGATTTGCGGGCATATTTTATCTACTCTCGGGTCGCGAGATTTACTGGTTGGGAAAACATACAAGTAGGAGTCGACCTTTTTTTGCCCAGTTTATTACCGATAAAAAATGATAAGGTCAACCTTTTTTGGCTCAGCTTCTATCAAGATTGTGTTTGTAATACATGTGGGTCTGTGTAGTGAATTGTATTAGTTTGATGAATCTGTATGCTTATGCTTATGTACTGTTTTGATGAATTTCATCTTTATAATTTTATACGCAATAAGTATTAATGATTTTTACTTGCTCCTAATTGGAAGATTTCTGATTATTTTTCCCTTGGTTAAATGTTGTTATTCCTACATATACTTCTCTGTGAATCGTTGACACTTATTCGCGGATACTATTCAATTGTAAGTAGAGTATGGCTCTGGTGTAGGATCCAATTGTAAATACGAAATATCATACATTTTTTTAGCTTTCTTAAGCTATAATAGGATCTTGCCCATACTGATTTAAATGTTATGAGTCTTTTGACAAAATATAAAAAACAAAAAATATTACTCGCTGAAGTATTTCTGAGTTTGTTATTTTGTATGTTTTTAGTTTGGGTCTTACAGAAAGCCCATTCACATGTTGTCCAAGATGGCATGCAAAAACCTACTGCATTGACATCAAAAACATTAAATGTGACCTTTAATTCACCACCCATTTTGAACTGAAAGTAATATGAACAAAATAAGACACAAACAAGTTGTAGAGGGAGAAGATGCATCACAGTGAGAAAAGTTTTCAGAGTTGCATAAAAAATGGTAAGGAGGGAAATGTGTAGTTATAGATTTAGTGCTCAAGATTGAGTTGGAGTGCTCCTGTGGGTGGAGTGTGTAAGTACTTGATTCCCTTTCACATCCCTGACAAAACCATAATGAAGTGATAAGGGAACTTGGAAATGAAAAACTTTCAAGTCATCCCTGCTCTGGGTATGGTAAGGTCTTGAAGGCTTGACCAAGTCGAGGGCAAGGTATGTTGAAGGTTGTCTGGCCTGAAAACACCATTAGTCATGAGAAGTTCTATAGATTTGTTGCCCTCATGATACAAACATAAGCCCTTTGACATAACATAACTTCTTTTATCTAAAATCTAAATATTTTATGTTACTCTTTACTTCCTGAATAACTGACAACATTTTACCAAGAGTTACACTCATGATTAAGTCAATGCTAAGTTAATTGGATGTTTCATTGATGAAGAAAGATGCTCAGAATTGATTGAAGCTGACGGCACTTATTGTGTGTGCATTATCATGTACAAATATCACAAATAGGCATGTTGGCAAGCGAAAGAAGAACATCTGAAAATAAAGATTAGATTGATTCTGTAGTCAACCAAGATTTGCTAGACCACATTTTGTGCAAATTTTCTCTTGCAATCCGCCTCACACATTTCCTATGAGCTTTCCTCACTTTGTCAACTTCACTTTTACAAAATTCTATAACATATTTATTGAAGTTCCTAGATTCTTCTTACAGCTGTTGCTAACTTTTTGCTTCCTATAATGGTAAAGTTCAAACTTTCTTGTGCCTTTTGATGGCAAACTAGATTGAATTAAAATGTTTTTGCAGATTTGATCATAATGCCACATCAAAAGGACTTATTATATCTTGCTCATATCCATTGAAGCCAGTCTCTGAGTTAGCAAGGCAAAGAGAGGAGCCAGGCTCAAGCTTGGCAAAATAATTGAGTAGGGTTCAATAACTAACACCTTGATGCAAACTCTGTAAATTAACTTGTGATGATGCACATTATTTGCTATGCTTGTTCCCATACTCAACCCAAAAATGCATGCCATTGTATAGGTTTGCATTTTGTTGATTTTGAAAAATTGCTTGAACCTCACATAGGTGTGTGCCTATGTAAGGAGTAGCACTTATGTTTTGAAAAATTCTGCAAGTCTTTGATCAGTCACATACTCATACATTGGGCAACATTTTCACTTTTTGATCTTTATTCATGCCTTCAAAGTTCAAACTTTCTTGTGGCCTTTGATGGCAAAGTAGGCTGAATTAAAATGTTTTTTGCAGATTTGATCATAATGTCACGTTAAAAAGACTTTGCGTGGACACATTGTACTTCAGTTTCGAGTACAACGAAGGTTAAATGCAACTGGTGTTTAAATGATATCATTGGGGGCATTTATCTCTTCAAATGGCACTTGGCAAAGGAGCCAGGAAATAACAACACTCCTTGTCTAGCATGCCTTGCAAATGTCACATATTAGGCAAGAAAGACTCTTAATGCAATTCTTGAGATCAAGGCAAAAAGGGCAAGAACTAGGGTTGAAATAGGTTCTAATTCTGCAAATGCTAGAGGGAATCAAGGTCGGGATGATGGTGCAAATGAGTTTTTGAGGGAATCAGGGTCAACACCTTCGACAACACGTGGCCCAAACACAGGTGGAGGAAACATTAATGCTTTCTTTGCACCTCGTACTACACTAGGATCACAGACCACTTTGGAGAGTACAGGATGGAGGAAGAATGCCCATGAACAAGCAAAGAAGGTGATTGTAAACTTTTGGTACTACTCTAGCTTGCCATTTCATGTTGCTAGATCACCATATTGGCAAGGTAAGAAGGATGCTATTGCAGTTGCGGGTCCTGGGTTCAAAGCCCCATCTTACAAGACATTGAGGGTTGGTATGCTCAATGATGCAGTATAGGATGTTAAAGATGTTCTTAAGGAGCATCAACTAGAGTGGGCAAAGACTGGTTGCACCATAATGTCAGATGGATGGACAAACAGAAGGAATCGAACCCTCATCAGCTTCCTTGTCTCTTGTGGAATTGACACTATATTTCTGAAATTTGAGGATGCATCAGATACAATAAAATCTGCAGCTGCATTGTTCGAGATGTTTGATTTAGTGGTCAAAGAAGTAGGGCCACAAAATGTGGTTCAATTTATTACAGACAATGCTGTAGCTTGTGTAGCTACTGGGAGACTCTTGACAGACAAATACACCTCTATATTTTTTACCCCATGTGCAGCACATTGCCTTGATCTAACCCTTGAGGATATTGGAAAACTTGAATGGGTTAAGGAGGTATTGCAAAAGGGCCACAGTGTTACAAAATTCATTTATAATCACATGAGGGTTTTGTGCATGATGCATACTTTCACAGAGGGCAAGGAGCTAGTTTGACCAGGGGTGGCAAGATTTGCAACACAGTTCCTTGCACTATAGACTCTTTGCCTACAAAAAATGAATTTGAAATGAATGTTTGTTTCAAATGAGTGGATGGAGTTTGGCTTCACAAATCTAGTAGATGGCATAACGGTGGCAGAGTATACGTACTCTTCTAGTTTTTGGGATGCAGTTGAACAAGTTGTAGAATTTTCAGAGTCTCTAGTAAAAGTCTTGAGACTAGTGGATGGGGATAAATCCCCCATGGGATATTTTTATAAGGCCATGGATAGGGCCAAGGGGGTGATGAGGGGTAGGATGCAAAATGACAGGGACAGGTATATGCCATTATAGGACATAACTGATAGAAGATGGGATTGCCAAATGCATTCTTCTCTCCATGCTATAGGATGCTATCTTAATCCAAGTTTGTTCTATGACTCTTCATTTTGACATGATGATGGCGAGGTTTCACAGGGCTTGTTCATATGCATGGAAAAAATGTTTGCTTCCACAGAACAATCAGAGGAAGCTATGGGAGAGTTAGCAATGTACAAGCAAGCAAGGGGTTTTCTCTCATCTAAGTTTGCCATGGAAGGCAGGAAGACCTTGCTACCAGGTAGACTCTATAAACTCGTGAAAGTCTCTCTATTTTGTGGACTTGATCATTAAGTGTTAAGATTATTTTAAGATATTCTTATCTGATATCATCTCCATGTAATGTGTTTTTGCAGCACAATGGTGGGATTATTTTGGTCATGAAACCAAACACCTTAGATGGATGGCAAGACACATTTTGAGCCAGCCATGTAGTCCATCTCTCTATTTTGTGGACATGATCAATAAGTGTTAAGATTATTTTAAGATATTCTTATATGCCATCATCTCCATGTAATGTGTTTTTGCAGCACAATGGTGGGATTATTTTGGTCATGAAACCAAACAACTTAGATGGATGGTGAGATGCATTTTGATCCAGCCATACAATCCATTTGCTTGTGAGCATATTTGGAGTGTTTTTGAACACATACATTCCAAGAAAGGCAACTGGCTAACACAACAACAGATGAACGACTTGGTGTTTGTTCACCACAACCTCTACTTGAAGCTAAAGAAAGCTCAAGGTTAGACTTTCAATATACTTGCGGTTAGTTGAAACTATATTCATTGTCTTTTTCACTTGTAAGGCCAAGACTAATTTCTACCAGGAAAAACAGGTGCTGTTGAGGATGACGAGCCAATTGACCTTGACGAGATTGATCCAGAGTCTGATTGGATTGCTGTTGATGAGGACTTTCTTGAGCCTGAGGATTTCGAGATGCTAGAGACTCACGTGGATAGTCATGTGGTTGAACAAATTAGTAAAAGCTTTGAGCTAGGAGCTTCATCATCACGACCTATTGCCCTCTAGCATAGTTGTCATTGGCTACATTTGATTTTTCTAACTTTGTACTTAGTTTAGAGGTTGACTTTGTAGAAAGTTACAAACTATATTTTAGTTGACATTTTGTCATATGTCAACATCTACTTATTATTTATGCATTATGAAGTATATTTTGTGCAATGCATTGATGCAATGTAATAAGTGATATGAATATAAACAAAAAAGATCTATTTTCTACAATTCATGGGTTAAAATCTCTATTTTATTTGCTCTCTATATCTCTATGCTATGGAAATGACCTTAAGTTTAAAAAAAAAGTAGCTTTTGTCTCTTTTTCTACAATTTTTTATTTTATTTTTTAAAATCCAAATTTTTCTTGATTTTTTCAAAAATTCCCGAACTTTTAGTTTGCTGATTTTTTCCCCAAACGATTTTTGCTGCTATGCTTGGAGGCATTTGAATTGGTCTTGGGACACTCAAGTTTTGCATTGTCTACAAGAGTTGTGCCATAAGGTTCCTCTTATTGCTGGTCATTGCTCATATTGACAATAGTATTATATTGGATTTTTTACTTTTTTTTCATTTCTTTGAACCCTCTTACCTCATCCCTCCATTTTGATTTTTTCTATTTGTATTTTTGTACCTTGATTTTATAGCTTCCTTCTTTCTCTTTTATAGACTCTAATGTCTCTTTTTTAGGCTGCATTAAAAAAATGTTACTTTTAATCCTGCATGTTGGCAAGATTAATGCTTTGATACCATGTAATCTCATTTTTTTAATATTTTGAGAACCTTGCAATTTTTGAGGTTCCAATCAATGCAACAGTCAAAAAATTCTGGAATATAATAGTTAGTGGAACATTTACCCTACATAATTACAATAGCAAGCTGGTTATTTTAATTTATCATTTAACATAGAAATCTGCTCATTGTGAAATGCTTGAATTTAACTGATGTAAATAGTAATGTATCAAATTTGTTACTGACAAATTACAATTGAACATTGAGAATATTATTAGAGAAAATATCTAGAATCAAACAACAATATATTTGATAAAAATGCAAAAACTCATATGTTGATACAATTTGTTGTATAAATACTTATCAAAATGGAAGGGCACTATAGCAGTATTGTAATAGCACAATAGTTGTTGGTATTGAATAGTATTGTAGTGGCGTTGTAGCAAAATAGAAATTGGAAACAAGCTGCAATAGTTGAATGTAGGTATTGAAACTGTGAAAGAAAGAGTTTGATTTCATTAAAATTGGATGAATTCCTTTTGGCTCACTGTCTCTCTTTTATAGATTTCTTTCTAGTGTCCAATTTTTTTAATTCCCTTTTCCTTGCAAAAGTGCTCACCCCTTTTCCCTCCAAAAGTATGCACTAAAAAACATTTAAATAAAACATTACAAAATGCCTTATTATGCCCCATTTAGACAGCCCATTTTATCTAACTAATTGTTGTACCCAAAATTATTTTTTTGGCATTCTGTATAAATTGAGCTAAATCTTGTTAAAATGCCATTTTAAGTCAGTTTTAGGTCAAACCAATCATAGAATCTTGGTGGGTTTCTGTCAAAGAACACACGTGCAAAATTCTGAAAATTTGAAAATTAGGGTTTTTCGCTATTTTTGGAAACCCCGAAAATAGGACCTTCCGAGAAATGATTGAAAATGATTTTTGATAGGTTTAAAAGGCTTCACGATCACATTGGTCAAGTCAGAATCATCAAAAGACGTTTTACTCGGTGGGTCTATTTCTATTTTTCAGGAACAAAGTTAGGAGCTCCACACCATTAATGGCAGATTGGCCAGTACCAGGTGCTGAAAGCTAAGCTTCAAAAGCTTCAACGACACAACCATGGCGGAAAAGGTCAAAAATGATGCTGTTTGATGAAGGAGATTCCTGAAAGTGAAAAAGGTCAAAATTTGACTAACTCTGGAAACGTTACAAAGGAGAAAACTCAAAATGCTGAAAAGAGCCTTTTTCAAGCAGGGGCGCCCATGATCTTTGAGGGTCAAATGCAGTCAGTAAGATCATCCAAAGCAGTCATTCTTGACGTTTGATTGCTGGCTCGACAGTGAAACAAACATCTAGATCATCCGATGAATAGATCACAAGCAGCGGCTGACAAAGCAAAAAGAGGCAGTTGAGGAAATGTCGAAACCACAGTTAACGGCGAAGTTCTAAAAAAAGAGCCTTTTCAAAAGAAAGGCGCCCTTTCTTTGACTTCCAGATGCTGACAAATGACAAAAGGCTTCCCAGGATAACTTTCTCAGCCCAAGTAGATTGCGCAAGCACCAACATTTGATAGAGCATTCAACGGATAATCTGAATCAAAGTAGGCAACTTTCCAGATGAAAATAATCAGGCCAAAAGGAAAAAGCGCCCTTTTCAAGGAGGGGCGCCCTTGAATAAAGGAACCCTAATTTGAGATCCAGGCTTCCTGAAGACAGTCATTTTTGGCAGAACAGAGCTGGGTACCTGATGAGACATCAAACGAAATCATCTGACTCTCCGATCAACGAGAAATCCAGATCAAAGCACGAGAGGTCATTTCAAAAAGCTAAAGAACGAGGTTTGAAAATTCACTAAGGCATTAGCAAAAGCGCCTTTTCTTGGAAAAGGCGCCCATCCTTTTGAAGCCCTAAAATCAGCTTTTCATCATCATGTCTCCCAGGCACTTCTTTTCAGTTTGGATCCAGCTCCGCAGTGAATGTGTTCGCAACATCTCAGGATCAACAGACAACGCTAGTTTCAGGATCAAACAGAGGGCTTTCAGGAGAGAAAATATTAAAACACTTGCAAGAAACCAAAAGGGACGCCTAAAGAAGTCAAGGGTCAATTCGTTGACTAAGTCAAGAACTTTTTGAGTTAAAGTTGGCTAAAACACTCCACGATTGGTGGAAATCACCTTTTCAACTTTAGATCAAGCCAAAATCACCTTTTGAGCTTGAGTTAGGTCCCCAAATTTGTGGATCTGAAGCTTAAACATATATATTCAAGGTGAAGGCGTCCCATTTCATTATTTCATTGCGGGTTAAGAGATCAAAATCAGCCACAAGCTCTCAAGGACGCCATTGAAGATCTAAACAAGGTTTTCATCCGTTCTTCATTTTTTCTTGCAGATCTGAAGCAGAAAAGGATTGCTATTTTGAGGATTGGACCTAGAGATAGATTTTTTCAGGGAATCAGATAAAACTTCCAATCCATCTTTTGTCTATTTCCTCTCTTCTGGTCTTAGGTTTTCTTGCATTTGACAGAAAAAGCAACAGGCTACATCAGATCAGATCAACTGGGTAGATTCAACATTATTTTCCAGAAAAACCCATCTCGACAAATTTTCCAAAATCAGCAAACTTGTTGCCCCTATTTTTGGGGGTTTTTCTGAAAAAGTTTCAGAATCCAAATTTTGAGGAACTGGGTTTGTTCAGCATTAAAGCACGAACAAAACCCATGTGCCAGATTTTTTCCGGAAAAATACTTCTCGGCAGGGCGCTATTTTTAAGGGTTTCCGAAAATCATCTGAACAAGGTCAAGTTTACAGTCAATCTTTAAGTTTTTCAAGATGCAGTACTCCCAGGTACAATACGAGACCAAGACGGTCTTACTCCATGATTACTTGAAAACAGTTGACACGAATTTACACCAAGTAAATCCAGTGGTTGATTTGGAGCAGCTAGAAGGCATGAATCAAATCACATTGCAGAATATTGAAGAATCCGGGTTGCTGCAGGCCGCATCAATTCCCATCACACTACAGAGCGTAGAACTTGTAATCGCTTGTATCAAGTATTACAATCCTACCACCAGAGAAATCAGAGCAGCAGATGGAAGAATTGTTTGCAGTCTAAAGCCTCAGGATATCGAACGGTGTTTTGATATTCCATCATGTCCTAATAGCAAAGTCATATCAGTGACGGAATGTGAGAGGGCATTTGAGACAGCTAAGGACAAATGTCAAAAGGTTATGGCTGAAAAATGGCTAAAAGTGACAAAGGCAAGCTTGCCTAAGTTGTTGGGACGAGGAGAATGTAAAGATGAGTACGCAGTGTTAATCACTCTACTCAATAGAATCACTGGAGAAGAAGATGGTCGTCAATTCCAGCCATGGATGTACTATATCATTGCAAAAATCATTGGCAGGAGGGAATATTATGACTGGGCCACTTTGATTAGTGACACTCCACCGACAAATCACTGGGTATCTGGAAGCTCATAGGTTCCACATGTGCTCTTACCTAGTATACCTAATAGCCTTCCAAGGCGATTTCAGGTTATTGAATAATGTGGGAACCTTAGGTGTGCAGAAGGTTCACGAACATTTCACACGTCTTGAGTTTACTCAAGTGCAAAGACACTTCAAGAAAACAAGTGATAACTTCACTATGCACACAGTACGTGAGCTTAACCATGAGATGCACGTGCGTATTTCACAGACAGCCAGAGAGGCAATGGTGGATTGGGCAGATTGGTTCATCCAATTTCCTACGTTCTCCTACATACGCGTGTATGGCTACATTGGCCACCCTGCCATGCTACCAAGATACCCTTTAGATAGGGTAGTCTTCATGGAATTCCTGAGACAGTTGTCCGAGGTTCATGTCTACTTGCGCTTGAAGAGGAAGATAGCTGCTAACTTTCCCGTTGAAATGGGACTATATAGATGTGGATTCGCGGCAGATGCTAAGATGATGAGTCAAGAAACAGCGAGGTTTAACCTCAAGTATCTCATTGATAGAAGATCCTATGATCCCAGAGGACTCTATGCAGCACACCTCGAGCAACACTCGTCACATAAGTCTTCTATGGAAGATTATTGGGTAAATTGTAAAGACGAGTATGAAGTGCGAAGAAGGAACTACAGCAGATTCAGACTCTCACAAATTGCTGATTTTATGTCAGCAGACATTGAGGGCCTGTCCGATGATGAAGGGGAAGTCATTCTCCCCTCATTCTTTGCAGATTCAGTTGACTCCCAACCGCTCCCAAGAGTGGATTGGTATGCCAAAGAAGACACTTCTATAGAAGAAAGAACGAGTAGAGTGGTTAGAAATAGCCAACTCTTTCTCGATAGTAAGAAATCAAGGAAGGTGATACCTCACAGAACAGAGCCGCCACAGGTTTAGTCTACACCACCTTCCACTTCAAGAAGGAAGCCTAGGCAGAAGCAATGGTGCAATCCTCCCCGAGGGATGAGGATGTCAAAGCCTAGAACACAGAGGACACCTGTGGAAAAAGCCACGCATAGTCCTGAAATAATCACGGGTATTGCTGCCCCAGAACAAAGAGTAGAGACTGCTACCCCTGATTCAGCAGAAGTTATCACAGAGGAACCAGCAGCAGTAGTTGTTGAAGAACTAGTGGCTGAGCCAATGGCAGAAGCAACAATAGTAGAAGCAGCAGCAGAAACGGTGCCTGTTATGGAAGTAGAGCCGCCAATATCACCAGTATCACAGCAGACACAAGTCCTCATCGACTTGGATTCGCCACCGAGAGACATTGCTCCAGCACAGTCTCACACATCTAGCATTCAAGGGCCTCACGTCCCTCCTAGCGAAGCTCGCCGAGATTGTATTTAGCTTGAAGGCTTCCTAGGAAGAAAGAGGGAAAAACCCTCGTATGAACTTGACTTTACTGAATTCGACCACGTCCCTCAAGACACATCGGCGAAGAAGTTAAAGAAACAAGTTCACATAGAAAGGAATGCAGAGTGTGAGATCATCATAGAGACCGCCGCTCCACCAGTAGAGAAAAGCATACACGAGGTCCAAGTCGAAGACTACACTTTGTCTCAACTTAACCTCGGGAAGACTACACGACAGGTGGAGGCAGACCTTCTTGGAATAACTTCGGTGAGCGCACAAGAAAGGATGGCAAAGGATGGTAAAGAAAAGGCAGCCTTAAAGGCTGAAAATCAGAAACTGAGGTCTTACATAACCAGCTTGATACATGGCACACCAAACGTCTCAGCCCTACCAGCAGGACTACTAGATCTCCCCGCCGAACAAAATCATCGGCAATTGATAACATTCGGCAAACACTTGAGAGATCAAGTGGAAGAGTTTGTTCTCAAGGGTAGATGTATACTGGCAAACCTATACCAGTTACGGGATAGAGCACATGGACTTCGTGCAGAGATCCAGCAGTCAGAACAAAGGATTGCAGAAAGGAGGCTTGAAGACGAAAGCACAATTGCAGATTTGCAATTGGCATATCAATCAGTATACTCTGAGGAAAACAAGCAACATCTCTTTGCTTGGAAAGAACAATTGGCGTACAAGGTGAAATCCTACGACGCTCATTCAGTAGAGTTGATTGATTACAGACGGGTGGTTGCCACTATAATCAACTTCGCAAGAATGTTGGTGATATCTTTCCCTTGCATGGAATATCAGCGTGAGGGAGGAGAATACGTTGAGATGGTCACTGTACAGAACCAGTTCAGAGATGTCATCCGCAGTACCTTTCTTGATAATCCAGATGGTTGCAAGCTGGCTAAGGTAGCAACTTTATCAACCAAGTTTGAAGAGGCAGCATCTCAGTGTATTGACTTCGGAAATCAGCTCACAACGGGTGAAGTCATCGCTGCGGCGCCCGCGTCATCATCATATAGAGCATTAACTCCCGGAAGTTGATGAAATCAATCAATGGATAGAACGCTGGCGGTTAGTGGCCCGAACTATAAGTGCACCAAAGGGCGCCATACGCACCCTCAAGTGGCATTCATGAGACTTGAGTTTGACTTGATGCTTCTTTCCAAGTCAACTCAAGATGCTATTAAATGTAGTTGGAGTTAACTTGATGCTTCTTTCCAAGTTTGCTCCACTTTCCTTAAATCATGCATTGTCGGATCCCACTGTTAAGGATGTCTAATTTGGCTTCCATGATTTGTGGATCTTAGATCTCCACTAAGCGTGGATGTCTATTTTGGAGGGATACTTTCATTAAAGTTTACCTTTAGTTTACTTTCAGTCAACTGAAGTAGTTTCGTTGACTCTTTGTTGACTTTCAGTTAACTGAAGTAGTTTTCCAGTTAACTGCTTGTTCCCCCTTTTTAGGAATAAATCTTGCTAATTGATTGGCAAGAACTCATTGTTAACTCAAGGAGATTTTGGGGTTGCCCACTCCTTTGAGTTCTATAAATAAGAGCCTTGGGCTCATTATTTGTTTAACTTTTACTTGCTATGCAAAATTGCTGCGCCATTGTTGCCAACAGCTTTGAAAGCGGATACTTGTTCACTCTTGGATGAGAGTTTGTTGGTTGATTGTAATTGTGCATGATTTTGTGCCTTTGCTTTCCCAACTTTTGTAATTCGTTGATGAAGCTTTGAAGGAGAATATCATAAGGCGCTTTCATTTTGGTCAATCTTTTTGAGTTGTGTCCACGTCTTGTGTTTAAATAGCTCGTTGTTTCATTTCCCTCCTCGGATAGGAGTCCCTCCTCCTTGGACATTTGTTATTGACAAGTTGTCGTTTGTTGTTGTTCAATGTATTGACTTCCAAGCTATACTTCGGATAGGAGTCCCTCCTTAGCAAGCTCGCTGGCCAAGGCATCATAAATTTGTTGTTTCTAGTAAACTATTTCCTAGCCCATACTTCGGATAGGAGTCCCTCCTCCTTGGCAGGTCTCAGATCTAGTTTACCGTATAGAGCGTTTGCTTGTACCAACCTTATCCCGGTGTATACCCGAGAGTTTAGAGCCTCGGTCATATTCTTAGGAGACGGTGAATTCAGGTGATCCAACCAACCCATTCCCGCTCCTTTACCCTCATGCTCTATTTACCTTGAAGGTATTGGATAGATAGAAGCTAGGCTAGTCGTAGTTGAGATCTGCAGAAACCAGAGAAAAAGCTTAGCTATGGCGCATTGTGTTTGTGCACCCTTGTATCCTGCCACTGAAGCATAAAGAGATAGGAACTTTAGTTAACATTTCCCTTCCTTACGCATTGCTCCCAGCAGAGAGGGACTTCTCCTCTTTAAATAACGAAGAAGTGTTGCAAAACATTTGAAATAGCTGAACGTTTACAATCAGCACTCCAGAGGTGCTGATTTAAATGCCAACACTAATAATAATACTTAAGTTGTCCTTCATAATGTTTTCAAATAATATTACTAGGACTAACTTAAATAATTATAATTAAATTATCTCTCTAACTTTATCTCTTAGCTGACAAGAAATTAAGAAAAGGCTAAAAAGTAAAATCAAAGTGATATGAAGTTAACTTTTTTTTGAAACAAAGAGTAAATGAAGAGGATAATGTACAGGTTACAAAGGTGTGGCTGTGTAACGGGGGGCATGGGGACCCTCTGAGGATTGAATAGTTGAAGAAATGGAATATTGTTATTCTTTTTATTCATTTTCTTCTTCATTTTTTGTTTTTCCTACTTCCCAAGAAATAGCAATGAGGATTCAAAAACTCACAAACATATACGATAAGAAAATTTACAGAGCTTAACTATGATTTAAAAAACTGGGTATTTTTGTAAATGGCATAAGGATACCATACCATTCCTGGGACCATTGAATGATGTCTCCATGTCTCCTAACTATCCTTGGATGCCTCTTGTAGAGATGAACATCGCCAAGAATGTTCCTTGCGTTGCAGGATTGTCTTGAGGATGGCCCCTGTAAAGGTGGCATCCAAAATGATGATGGGGGATCATTTCATCCCTATCCCACCATTCCAATGACGTCCTTGATCCAGTTTCATTTGAAGTAACATTGGGGATGCATCTCCATGGTGTGCTATCAAATTTCCTCACAAAAGACCAGTCCAAACATTTGGTACAAAGACTCAGTAAAGAGAAGTTTGACAAAAGGCTTCCTAGGTGTTACTCAAATAAACATTAAAGGGGGATGTTAGGAATCACTAATTTGTGTATGTCTTGCTAGTTTGTTAGAGCTATTTTCAATCTATAATACATGTAGCTCCCAACTATTTACATAGGATGCTTACACATGTCAATCTTCATTCCTATCAACAATGCCTCATCTTAATGTTTTCTAAGCACTGAGTTTGATAGCCTTCCACTTTCATTTTTTGATCTCACATTGCAGTCATTTTTGTATTGAATTCTTCCTGAAATCACAGTCATATCATAGATAAAATGATGCAGGAGCATCTGGGTCCATAGGCAAAAACGCATCAACCCAAAAACATATTTTATCTCAGTTTTGGTTTTGGTTAATTATTTTATTTGGTGTAAGGTGAAGTTTTGGTGTTTGCAGGCATGATAAAGTTTTAATAAAATTATTGTCACAAATTGATATAATGTTGAGTGAATTGTTAGGTGAAATAGAGGAATTTCATTTTTCTTATTATCTCCCATGTATTATTCAATTCCATGTTCTCAGGGTTTGAATTGTCTATTTTTTTGTATATTATAAATCTTTTATTCCAAAATTGCCAGGCAAGAGGGCATATGATTTAAAAGAGGAGAATAAAAATCAAATGGATAAAGAAAAGAAATAAAGTTCTACATGAAATTCTCTTGAAATTCTGGGGAAAATGAAAAGACATTGGAGAGGGGAAGCACTGGGAGGAGATTAAAATGAAAATTCAGACCAATTTCAAAATTCACTTGTGGCTGGCAGTGACAGGGGTGTGGAAATGAGAAAAATCAAAATTAATTTTCTGTTGTAAGTGCTTGAATGGGGGTGTTGGAATTAGAGGAAAGACAATTCAGATTTGAGTGTGCAGGAGCATTGGGATTCCAGTGTAGCTGGAAATACAAACAGATGATTTAAAATTGTAATCTATTATGCCTATAATTGTTATCAGAAGTCAAAAATTAATAAAATTGTAATTGATTTAAATTGTGCAAATTTGTATTGTCTGGTAACAATATTTTGTGAGTTTGAATTTGAAGTGGTTTGGCTGCGAGATTGGGTAGCCTGATAAGGTTCCTCTTTCTTGACTGCATCATAAAAATTACCTCAGACAGTGCAAGTTATAGTTGTCCTAGATAAACTGATGCTAAAATGGTATAGACCTAGTTGACTGTTTTATGGTTTTTCTTGATTTCCATAGGAATTTCTTGTTTACTTTCTTACTCTCTAGTCTCAAGTGCTTGATCTCAGAATTTAAAAGCAAAATTGCACCTTTTCCTCACAACAGCTTTCCAAGACTTAACTAGTTCTTTGACCATTTTTTGGGTACTTTAAATCCCTCATTTTCAAGAATTACCTCATTGTACCTGCAATTAGTTTTCATACAAAATTTGTGTTAGATTAGAGACAAAGCAAACTTCTTTTAGCTATTCATCCAATTTTTTTCACTTTCTTTTTTGAATGATGAATCCATGACTGTCATTCTCAAAAGTGAATTTTTTTCTTTTCAAAGCACTCATCTATGCCATTTTGCATTGGGATAAAACCTTGTCCCCTTCAAAATCTCATTCTCTAGATACCTAATTGTTTAAATGAGGCATTCTTTAGGTAGTTGTGTAGACATGGAAGCCAATTAACTGTTACCAATATGTTTTCTCATATTCACAATTATATTTGTGAATTCCATTTGTTCATTTGTGTTGTGATTCTCGATACAATGGTGTTTTATTCTAATCAAGTCACATCACATTTTGATCCATTTCTAATGCATTGCAAGTGCATTTGTAAAATTTCTAATACAATCCATTACAAATTTTAGAAAAGAAGTGAATATCTTCATTATTTTCATTTTTTTAATATGATTTCTTTTGAGTTCTTAATTATAGTTTTGTTCCAAATGGTTGTGTAATGTCCCCATTTTCAGTGTCCTTATTTGGGCTAGTTTGGTTTTGACTCAAAACCAAACTAGCCCAAATAAGCTGAAAATGGGACATTACATTGGGGCTAAAAGAACTCAAAATCATATTAAAATGAAAATATGAAAGATACTCTTTCTAAAAATGATATAAATTTCCATTCCAGGGCCAGCGTTTCCCCAAAATGTGACCCGTTTCGGAAACGGGGACGTCCCGGGGACGGGGGGACGGGTACTTGGCGTCCCCCGCCGTCCCGCCACCGCCACCAAAGCGCCGCCGGAGACGTGGAGACGTCTCCAAGTCTCCTTGGGGAGACGTCTAGGAGTTTCTCGGGAGACTGGGAAACGCCTAGCCGTCTCCCGTGTTGAGACGCGTCTATGGACGCATAAAACAAATTTTAACTTAAAATTTTAGTTTATTTTTATTTCCTTGTTGCCCTAAGTTGGCGTGGGCCCCACCCCTTCCTCTAAAACAACACAAAACAATGTTTTCATTAAGATTTGATCATTTCAATCACATTCAAAGACTGATTTTTTTTTGCAGCCAGCTGAAGAAGAAGAAAAACAGTGAAGAAGTCTGATTGAAGGGGTGAAAATAAAGATTGCAAGTGTGATAGGAGTGAGAAGGAGCAAGAAGAAGAGGAGGAAGAGGATTCTACTTCATTTTGGAGAGATTTTTCAAGCACAAGGTAGGGTTTTTGAAGTTTTTTTCAAATTTCTTGTTGTTTTTCAAGTTTTTGTTTTAAAATTTATTTTCTTAGTTTAAAGTTAAACTTGTTTTCTTTTTTTCTTATTCATCTCAAAGACTCAAATTCAGATTTGATGTTGAATCTTGAGAGCAAAATGATGAAGATGATTGAATCATTCATCATTTTGCCCTCAAGATTCAACATCAATTTTTTTATTTTAAAATTTTAATATTAAAGTTTAAACTTTAAAGTTAAAGTGTTAAACTGTTAAACTTAAAGTTAAAAGACTTAAAGTGTAAACAGCTTGCTTTTTTAATTTTTTTTCCTCAGATCCTTTCTATTTCTCAAATACTATTAGTTATTAGTTATTACTTATTTATATTGCTTATAGAGCTTGCTTTTTTTTCCTCATATCCTTTCTATTTCTCAAATCCTTTTTATTTTCTAATTTCTATTTGCAAACTGCAAAGTAAAATTTCAAATTTGTTAACTTATTTCAATTTTCATTGTTCAATGTTCATTGTTTCAATTTGTTAAAGTAGGCTGATTTTATTTTAATTTTGTGAATGCAGTGTCACTTTCACGATGAGCACCGAAGACATGAGTGGGGATGACATGGAAATTCACTCTCATAGTGAACATGATTCAGATTTTGAACCTGTAATGTCCCCTTCTCAGCAGTGATCGTTTCTGTTGACCGTTGGCCTATTCCGGAGACCCGTAGGCTGTGCGGAGGGTGAAATTAGGGTTTCCTAGTTTTGAGGAGGTTGTTGCTTGGAGTTGGGGTTTCTGACTGCGGATTCTTTCTGGGTTTTCAGAGAGCTTCGCAGTGGTGTGTTCAGTTCGGCATTCCGGGCTACTTCGTGAATTTACTATTTTTAGTAAATTCTATTTCTGGCAGTGGACAGTTTGGGTTCAGTTCAGTTGGATCACCTCTTCTGTTGTTTCAGCTGGCACTTCAATTCTTGGCCTTGGGCGCATTTTTTAGTGGAGAGATAAGTATTTTATTATAATATTATTATTTTAATATTATACCCCTTGGTCTAGCAGTGCAACTTTAAGTTGTTTTTAAAAAGGGGACTTTTGAGGGTCAAGGCGTCATAAGGAGTTATATTATATTTTAAATGTCAAATTTGAGATTATTAAATGGGACGCCCTTTTGTGAGATGAAGTTTATTTTAAAAAATGAAATATTTTATGGAGGAAAAGGGACGCCTTCTTTTGGTGGGAAATGAGTAATTTGAAAATTAGGGTTTTTGGGCGCCCTCTGGAAGTTTCTAGATGTTTCTCTCATTTCTATTTAAGCAGGCCTCAGCTCTTCATTTGGCATCTTCTGTCTACTACACCGTTATGCTGCTGGATTGTATTCAGGCACTCGCTTCGAGGAAAGCACACCTCCTAGCATTGGCTCATCTTCTTGCTTGAAAGATAGCAACTAGTTGAGAGGTTAGCTTGTATTAGGTTTGAATTGCATTTCTAGTTGAGTAATTACATTGTTGGAGTTCTAGTTTACATTTTCTGTCATATTTTGATGTTGCTGAATGTCATTGAGGAATGTAAGAATCGCTCGTAGCTCATGAAATAAAAATGTTATCATTCTGGGTGTTGGATCTTTCAATCTGTTTATGAAGGGCGACCATGCTTGCCAATTTCCAGATTTTATTTATGTCTCTTTGATTTTATAAAGGAAATTCGCCCTTGCAGCTGGGCCGTACCATCTTGAGGTACATTGGAGTTTGTGCAAAAATAAATAAGGCTTGTTTTGAGTGGTTTAGGGATTGTATCTTGGGCGCCTGCATCAGTATAGCAATCTGCATTTGATCTTTCGTCAATAGGATGTGTTTAGAGTGAGTTATATGCATTTTGATGAGTTTTCATGCTGCTGTTCTGTATCATTTCTGTCAAAAACAGTCACATCAGATTTGAGAAAGTTCATTAGTGTGTGAGGAGTTGATATTCAGTGAGCTTGGGAGTGTGAAAGGGAGTTCTTAATTTGATATAGCTTCGAAAGGATTCTAATCTTAAGATATTGACAAACTCTCTAATTTATTGTAAGCTGAACAGTAGTACTGTCAGCAATTCTCTCCTCTCATTTGGTATTTACTTGTACTGCCCACTGAATAAGTGGAAGAGGCTGGCTTGCCGCCTTTTACTTTCTTGCATTGTAATTTCCTAAGTCTCCGCCATATGGTCGCCTCCTATCCTTCACGGATCGAGTAGCACATACTTGGTGTTGAGCTATTTTCAGTATTGCAATAGATAGGGATCCTCTGACCGAATGCTCGTCGTTCGCCGGCGCATCTCTGGTTAGAGTTCTTGTTCAGTATTTACTTTGAGATCCTCTGACCAATGCTCACACCTTGCCCGCATCGGGATCCTGGTGTACATTCTGGTTAGAGTTACTTTCTGCATCGTTTTGGTTTATGCTAACCTTAACGGGTGCATGTTGCATTGTAATCTTTTATGAAAAAACAAAAAAAAAATTGCTCCGGTTCATTACAGAACCTGAGAATGAGGGGGATGACCATGGGGCTGATCCTGCAGCCCAATCTAGTTCCTTGGCGAGTGCAGCAGCTAGTACAGGTTGCCCTTCAGAAACCTTGGCAGAGTTTGCTAGGGGTCATTTTGATCCAAAGTCTCCTCTGAAACAGTTTGCTACAAGAATACAAAGCACATCAAGTTCAGGTGGGGGAACAAGGAAGTGGAAGTGCAACATTTGTCATATGGAATGGTTTGGTAGCATGACTCGAGTGAATGCACACTTTCTTTTTTGGACAGGAAAAGGTGTGGAGCCTTGTAAGTTTTTGAAGGAGGCTAAAAATATAAAGTATAGAATGGAGTTTAACAAGCTTTGGGGCATTCCAGAGGACACAAATATTTCAGTCCCTACTACTTTGACTGGTAGGGCAGCCCTTCAGCAAATCCAGCATGCATCAGTGCCACATACTTTTCAGACGGGAGGAATGATGTTTGGAACTTCATCCACTTCCACTTCTAGTGTCGCTAGGGGGACAGCCACAGGGAAACGCAAGTTGCAGACATCACAAAGTAACCCCATAGCTAATATGTTTAATGTGCAGTTGAGAGATGAGATAGATGAATCCATTGGCAAGTTCTTTTTTGCCAATGGAATTCCATTTCATGTTACACGGTCTCCTTATTATAGGGAGATGATGGCTATGGTGGCTAAGGGAGGAACATCATATGTGCCACCAGGTGAGACAAAAATGAGGACCTCGATCTTGGATAAGTGCTATTCCAAGATCGATATTTTGATGGAGAAGATGAAGGCATGTTGGGTGGCATCTGGGTGCAGTATAGTTATGGATGGGTGGACGGACATTAGCCATCGTCCACTCATCAACATCATGGTCACATGTGCAGAGGGCCCATACTTCCTTAGAGCAGTTGATTGTACAGGGCATCGCAAAGATGCTGATTTTCAGTTTCATCTCCTCAGGGAGGCTATTGAGGAGGTTGGGCCACAAAATGTGGTCCAAGTAATCACAGATGCAGCCCATGTGTGTAAAGCAGCAGGGAAACTCATTGAGGCAGCCTATAGACATATTTGGTGGACCCCATGTTGTGTGCATGCCATGAACAATGCACTCAAGGACATGGGGAAGATTGATTGGATTAGAGGAGTGGTCACTGATGCGAGAGATGTGCAGATGTTTATCTGCAACCACCACACTTCCCATGCACTCTTCAGGACCTTCGCGAAGAAGGAGTTCTTGAAACCGGTGGAGACCCGATATGCATCATATTTCATTCTCTTGGAGAGAATGATTGAGTTGCAAGAGGCATTGCAAGTCATGGTTATGACTAATGAGTGGAATAGGTGGGCCGAGGCCAAGACAGCACAGGGGAGAAGGGTGAAGGAGATAGTGAAGAGTGATGTGTTTTGGACTGATGCGAAATACATTGTCTCCATCATTTCTCCAGTATTCCAGGTTATCAGATATGGGGATGGGGATGCACCTAACCTTGGAGAGGTGTATGAGTGCATTGACTCTATGCTTGACCAGATGAGGGCTGCTGTGCAAGTGAAGGACCCCTCTCTAGCATTCTACAATGAGCACATCCGGCCAATCATTCAGCGCAGATGGGACAAGTTGAACACTCCTTTGCATATGGCTGCCTTTGCCTTGAATCCTAAGTGGTACATGGCTAGACCAGGTAGAGTGACACCGATTCAGGATGATGAGGTGAAGGCAGGTTTCTTTAGGTGCATAGAGAAGATGTATGATTCTACAGATGCCAGCACAATTCGCACTGAGTGGACCAAGATTTGCCACTCTTAGAGGCTATTCAGATGCAGCAAAGGTGGATATAGTTTCTATGGCACAGGAGGACCCACTTTTGTGGTGGAATTGTCATGGTTCGAAATCTTTGACCACCACTCTAGCTATTCGTCTGCTATCCCAGGTTTCCAGTTCTTCAGCTGCTGAGAGGAACTGGTCTACATATAGCTTCATCCACTCTCTTAAGAGGAACAGACTTACCTCTAAGAGAGCAGAGAAGCTTGTGGCTGTACACAGTGCTTTGCGTATCATGGACCGCAAGACAATTGTGTACAAGGAGAGTCCAGCGGCACGATGGGATGTGGAGCCAGAGGAGCCTTCACAGATTGATGAGGATGATCCTACCACTTCAGATGCAGGGCTGGTTGGTGTGAGCTTGAGGGATCTTGACCATGTGGAGTCCAGCAGTTCCAGTGATGGGGAGTTTGGAGATGATTAGAGGCCTCCATTCACTACATTTTGAGTTTCGACATTTTGGCATTTTGTCTTTTCAGTTTTCATTTTGTAATGCTACTTATTGTAATGAACTAATGATGAATCATGTAATCAATTAATCATCTTTATAGACTTTGTCATATCATCAATGTTATTCATATTTGGGCCTTTGGCGATATAATAGAAATCTCCAATTTGACAATTCAAATATCTTCGTATTTAGATTTAGTATTTCAAATTTTGCCATGTTATAAATTTACTAATTTCCTATAGTTTCATTTGAAATGTAATTCTTATACTGCTATACTATTATACATCTTTTCAAAACTAGTTTTTCAAGTACTATAAGTATATGTATAACTATATCAGCGCCACCCCCCCGCCACCCCCCCGCCGCCGTCCCCCCGCCGTCTCCCTGCCGTCCCCAAACTAAGGCCCTTTGTCCCCCCGTCTCCGAAACGCGTTTCCCCGTCCCCCCGTTTCCCCGTCCCCCAGGCCCGTGGAACACTGGTTTTGACTCACTATTTTTAGTAAAGTACTATATTTAGTAACTGGTCCTAGCAACAATGTAGTGCAGGGTTTCCTGTTTGGGCAGTGAGTGGCAGTTGCTAGGTGAGATTTAATGTTTGTGCCAGTTTGATGATTTTGAGTATTTACTATTTTTAGTAGTTGCTATAAATAGTAAGTCTATTTTTGGTAACTAGCACTGGCCTAAGCTACTTCAACAGTGTCTATTTCTAGTTTGGGCCTTGGCATGCCCAAGGTTTGATTTAATTGTAATTTTTATTTCACTTAAGTTATTTCACTTAAGTTATTTTATTAAAGTCATTTTAACTTAAGTGAAGGAGTCAGGGGATCATGTAAAAAGCACCTTGGAAACTAATGTGATAACTTAATGTTTTTTCAAAAAACAACAAAAGCAAAATAGTTTCCTTATGGATTTGGACGCCCAAGGGAGGTATAAGGTGTTTTTTAAATAATTAAAAAATAAAATGCTCATGAAGGGGGTCGTTGGCTTTTGGAGGGAAAGAGGATTTGAAAATGTTTTCCCTAATTTCCTCTTGACTCTTTAAAACTCCTTTTTGGGCCTCATTTGCATATCTTTGAGTTGACAACATAACATGATGTTGTTGGATTATTTCTAGAATATTGCTGTTGCGTGTTGAGGACGAAAACCCGCATCATTCGGAGCTGGTTTTGATGGCGAGAGATCCACCCTAGCTGGGTTTGGAGTGGTTCTAACTCAAGAATCACCTAGGGCTTCACGGTTTAATGGTTTATAGTATTTTTGGAGTGAAAAGATGAAAATCTTTGAGTATTTTTGAAGTGGGTATTTGGTATTTGGTGTGTTGGACTTATGGTTCAGATTTGGGTTTGATTTCGTGGTATTTTGGAGCTGTTACAGTGGTCTGAAACCTTTCTTTTTGAAATCTGGAAACATTTCTTACTAGGGTCTGATATTGGAAAATAGTTCATAACTCCGTGCAAATTCAGGGTTTCATTCTGGGTATTTCCCCAATGAATTTCCCACATCTTGGTGCCCTATTTCATTCATAAACTTGGATTTATTGAATTATCTCTGTTTTTTAAGGGCTGGTCACCCTACCTAGGGAGGCGTGCATGTTGGGAGACTTCATGGAGCTGATTATGGGCTTTGAGATCCAAGGGGATTGTTGGCCTTTCTTCTATATGGCGTATGATGCAAGTTTGAAGGTGTTTGCCGCTGTTTAAAGCTATTACCAGGTCTGAAAACTGTTGTTTATCAGGTCTGATACAAGTTGTTAAAAGTCTGATTTGAGTTGTTATCAAATGTTCTATTTATGAGATTGGTTTTCTTTTGAAATAGCAAAGTTCATTTCTAGTTTTTCCTTCTTTATGCTATATATGTTATGCATGCAATGAAACATATGAAAGACATCTGAAAATAAGCAAACCAAACCATCAGCAAAAACTACAATCAGCAAACAGGGTTATATTTCAAAAAAAAAAACTAGGATTGACCATTACAGTCACAGTGGTATCAGAGCACAAATCTTCTTGCTAGCCAGTGGGTGATGCAATCTTATGAGCATTAGTGATAGAGAGAGAAGGTACCATGAGAGATCAAGGAGACGAGAAGAAGATTTGTGGGAACATTGGCCTTTTGAGAGTGAAGAACAACACCTTGAAACACACACAATTGAATCAAAAAATTCAGAAAACATGGGTGAAAGGGGTGAAGAAGCTGAAAGAGCTAATTGTGAGCAAGATCGTTTGATGCTACTCCTAGATGCAGTGGTTAGGGATATGTCCATTGCAAAGCAAGTAGGAAAGCATAAACTATTTCAATTTATGCTCCCTGGGGATATGTCCCCTACAAAATTTGATCTTGCCCCCAATAGGTGACATTTTGAGGATAGGTAGGAAATGTCCCCATCTTGTACTTGATTTAAAAATAAATTGTCAAACATTATGGGGATGGCCTAGGAATTTTCATATTGATTTAAAAGAAAGACACAAAACTAGGAAAAAAGGGGATTGGACGCTCACAAGGACCCCCACACCCCTTTAAATAAACCCTAAACCTAAAAAGCCTAAAAACAACTGAAAAGAAAACAAAAAGTTTTTTTTTCACATTTTTCAATCTGTGAAGAAAAGAAAGAGAAAGAGCAATAGTGATAAGACAAGAGAAATAGTGGAAAGAAGGAAAGAGAGCATCAAATCCACATCATTTGAGGTAAGTTTACGATCCCTTATTCATTTTCTCAAAATCTTTGACTTCTTTTTTAATATATTTTTTTAAGTTCCAAACACTTAGGGAGGGCTTTTTGTTTTGTACTTGTAAATGTATTTAGAATTTTCAACAAAAAAATAGTGAGCAATAGTGAGGGTGGTGAGAGTGAAGAGGTTGAAATTCAACTAAGAAGTCATAGAAGTATTGTTAGAGGTTCTTCTGGGAGTGGGAGTGTTGTTGGGACTACGAGTTCAAGTAATCCATTTGAATGTGATATGTAATTAGAGGTTTACAAATTCAAATGTATTTAACCTTAATTACAATAATTTCCGACCAAGACAGAATTGTGTGACTATGTTGCTTAACTGTTGAAATTACAAACTAGGTTCACTTTTACATAAATTAATGAAATTACTAATTACTAAAAATGTTGTAATTAGAAATTCAATACTGAATTGAAAAATAAACTAAAATGAAATTAGAGAGAATGTAAGACAGGAGATAGAAGAAGAATGAGACGAAAGATAGAAAGATCAGACACAGGTTGATAATGAAGTTCGTCCTTCAAAGGACTATGTCTCCGGGTCTGCTTCTCAATGTTGGACCGCTTTCATTAATATCACCAAGCACCTGAAGATGCCTTCTTACAATATTCAAGCTTCAAAATCTGCACAAAATTCCTCACAATCTCTCTCTTTTACATTTTGGTGTATAATAACACCTTGTAATTCTTCTCCTCCAAAAATTCTCACACTGGAATTATTTCTCCAAGTAAACTTGAATGATTCCCAAGCCAAAACATCCCCTTTATATACCAATTTATTTGCTAATATGGGCTAAAACCATATTATTTTGCAAATATACCCATATCTCCAATATCTTCCATTTACATCCAAAATATTTCAAAATTCCCTTAAAATATCTTTGAAATAATTCCTAATCCGTTCAAGTAATCCTAACTTCTTTTAAAAATAATGGCTCTTATAATTTGAGCCTTACAAGATAATCGTTGAAATATTCTAAACTCCCCTTTTAAATCCCTTAATAATCTCTAATTATCATTTTGAAATATTATTTAAGCCCTTAAATATCTCATTTTATTGGGCTTTGAGAGATTTAAAGGTTAATTTATTTTAAGGGGGTTAAATGCTTAAATCATGGGAGATTCGGCTTCTAAACCTTGTTTAAAATAAACCGACGCTTGCTAAATACTCAACACCATAAATGGTGTGGTGGTTGTGCACAATTTTAGGAGTGGCGGGGTTGGAGGTTCAAACTCTGCCTCCTATTTTTATAACACAATTTCAAATTGTTCTTTATCAAAATTCACTGGCATCCAATACATATTGAAGCGAGATGCTAGGTGGATTGGTAGGCGGGAATAGTGGTGAACGAAGGGTCATGGTTTCAAATCCCATACCAAATTTTTTAGTAAATAAAATTGTCTCAAACCGACTCGAATTGAGGAGATAAAGGGGTGCCACGTGTCAACATGCAGTTAGTCGGAGGAGTGCCATGTATCAGTTGGTGATTTGCTTGGAGATGCCACTTGTCAACTCATGATTGATCCTAAACCTGCCACATCAGCATCCTCGTTAGCTGCCATGTGTCTCACTCAGATTTATCCACGTCATGTCTACTGACTGTACATGCCACGCCACTATGCTGACATCATCAAGTCAACCCATTTTGACTAAAACTTTGGCTTGGCATAACTTCGTCATACAGACTCCGTTTCTCGACGAAACGAATGGCGTCAGAATCATGGCGACAAGCTCTATTACTTGGTGTTGTTTTTGCCTCGTTTCGAGACGATCAATTTTCTGCCTTTTTCTTGGCCCCCTGATTCGCCTGTTTGACTGGACCTTTGACTGTGCATAACTTCTGCATACGTACTCCTTCTGAGCCCGTTCAAGTTGCGTTAGGACTGTGTTGGTGAGCTCTGCATGATGATGCTGGTTTCGTGAGATTCTGAGACTGTGAAATTTTCAGGTTTTCTAGATCCACCTGGATCAGAATGCCCTTATGAACTTCTCAAAACTATGCAAAAGAGCCAGTTAATCATATAAAACTTCTCTTACAATTTGTAACACACTTAGACAAAAAACAATTCAAGGGGGGGCTAGAATATGATTGTCATTTGTGCAACAAAGACTATAAAGGTAGCTATACAAGAGTTTATTCTCATATTTTGTGTATAAGTGGACTAGGGGTAAAAGGTTGTGAGAAAATAACTCTAGTTGAGAAGGCTAATGTGACTAGGTTGCACATGGAGGGGGAGGCAAGAAATAAATGAATTCCAACGAAGACTATACAACCTAGTGTGTCAGAGCCTACCCAAACCATGGATGTTGAAAGTCAAAGCGGAGAGGATTTTACTCCTACAAAGAGAAAGAAAAGAAATACTACTATTGCATGGTTGTTTAATGCACAATTAGAAGAGGTGGTTGAGCCATCCATTGCCAATTTTTTTTATTCCCATGCCATGCCATTTCATATGACACTTCTCCCTATTTCAAGCAAATTTTCAAAGATGTAATTTTTGTTGGTCCCTCATTTGCCCCCTTGTAGAATATAAACTATGCAACACCCTCTTTGATGGAGAATATTCTAAGGCAAGTGTGTTGATGGAGGAAATGTGACAACTTAGATAAGGGATAGTTCCTCGATCATCATGGATGGATGGACTGATATTAAATGCACCCACTCATCAATATCATTATCACATGTTCAAGTGACTTATTTTTTTAAAATTATTGATTGTTCAAGGAAGGATAGGGATGCAAACTTCCAATCTCAAATTTTGAAGGATTCTTTAGAAGAGTTTAGGGCCTTTGATGTACAAGTGGTGATTGATTCAGTGTGTGTATGTAAGTTAGTAGGCTTGATGGTGAAGGGTGTTTATAAACACATTTTTTGGACTCCATGTGTTATGCATTGAACAATGCATTAAAAGACATTGGGAAGATAGATTGGGTGAAGGTGGTGGTGTAGGAGCTAGATACATACAAATGTTCATTTGCAACCATCAGAACTCACTTTCTTTAAGATTATTTTGAGGAAGTAATTCCTCAAGCCCATGGATACTAGATATGCTAGCTATTTCATTTTATTGGAGAGGATGGTTGAGGTGTAGGAGCCTTTACAAGTAATGGTAGTTAATTTAGAATGGAGTAGATGGCTAGAAGCTAGCATGACTAAAGGAAAGCATGTGAAACAAAGATCCTTGATGATAATTGGTGGTCCACAATGAGGTAAGAAATTTCTGATTTTATTATTAAATTTTAAAAAGGCTAATTTATTACTATTTCTAACTCGTCAATTAAATTCATTTATTATAACAACATTCACTCTTTGTCATTTGAGTTTTAATGTTTTTTTAATTTTTAATTTTTGTAACTTGTTTACACTTGAACATATATTTTCTCTCTCACCTATTGTGCAAGTCATAAGATATGCAGATGTAGACTTACTTAATGTAGAAGAGATTTATGAGACATTTAATATCATGCTTGAGTAGATGAGGCAAACCATTTATAGCAAGGATCCTACTTTGGGATTTTATGAGGAGCATATTAAACATTGTGGTGGAACACTATGATCACCCTCCTTCATATGACACCCTATACTTTAAACCCCAAAGGGTATGCAGCTAGGCTTGAGAGAGTGCTTCCATCTCATGATGAAGAGGTGGAAGAAAAGCTTATAAAAGTCCTTTAGAAAATGTATATTGGCGAGGAGTCTATTATTTTCACACATAGTGGCTAGCCTTTGTCAATCTCCATAGTCCAACCTTCAACAAACTAGAGGTGAGGGTAGATGGAGCTAAATTAACTCAAACCAATCCTATTGGATGGTGGATGTGGCATGGTAAGGATGCACCAAAGTTGAGGATACTTGCCACTTACCTATTTTCATAGTCTGTTAGTTTGTTGCAAAGAGGAATTGGTCCACATATAATTTCATTCATTTAGTCAAGAGGAACAACCTTATGTCTAGACAAATATAGAATTTGGTGGCCTTGCATAGTGCCTTGCAACTATAGGGTCTACAAACTCTTGAGTATTGCTAGACTCCATTGCACTTTAGAATGTTGATTCCAAATATGCTATTAGGGACAACTATATATTTTCTACATTTTTGTCATTTTGTAGTTGAAACTTGTAGCATTTCAACAGTTTTTTGTAATTTTTATATAATATTAATGCACATGACAATGAAAGCAATCAAATTTTGTCAATTCAAATTTAATGTT
Organism: Sequoia sempervirens; assembly: GCA_007258455.2. Taxonomy (NCBI): domain Eukaryota; kingdom Viridiplantae; phylum Streptophyta; class Pinopsida; order Cupressales; family Cupressaceae; genus Sequoia; species Sequoia sempervirens. The sequence goes on from VDFB02270651.1 coordinate 618,166,028, forward strand.
ATTTATTAATGTTTTATAATGTCTATGATGATTTTTTTACCAATGTTATAATATGAATATTTGAAATATCTCTATTTTAAAAATTTCTCTATTTTTTGAATAGCCATCCTCTAAAAATGGCCTCCCAAAAAAGTTGTCTTGGAAACATGTCCCCCTATCCCCTACTGCCCCTATCTCAAAAACTTGTTCCTCATTCTCTTTCTGGCCCAATGCTCACCAATTTCTTCCAAGTGCAATTTTTAAGTTCCACCTAAGACCTGGGACTTGGTTGGAACTTGGAACCTAAGGTTCTTGGTTTAACTTGGCTCCTGCCACTCGTCTGGGTCTCTTTCTTCAACTAGAAAATGCCATTAATGTTCAATGACTCCTACAATTACCAAATCTTGATCTATGGAGCTCTAGAAAGGTCTTAAATACATTTTGTCTTGGATTGAGGGGAAAAACAATGCCTATACCTCATTTATGGATTGCAAAATATTTTTGTCAAAGGGCCATCCCTAGCCGCAATTTTCAATGGATTTTGTGGGTGTTTATGCACTCCAACCTAGGATTCATCAATGCTGGAACATGGTTGTGGTGTTGAAAATGTTTTATCATGCCTCCAACTCAAGTTTTTAGTGGACACATATCTACAAATCATTGGCAGGGTTGCGGCCAGGGTTTTATCCCCTACTATATGTTATCTTTCCCCTACACCTCTTTTGAAGGACTAAAAAAGAACCTTGTACTCTTTTCGAGGGGTTCTTCTTTTGTTTCTCTAGCAGAATACATGCACTTCACATTTTTTGCAACTATAAACTGACTTTAAGCCTCAAATTCAAGAAAGATTGCTCATTCGTACCTCTTCTATCTCTCTAGCATGTTGTATAATCTATTATCTTCATGTTTGGATGAATATTTACTATTTTCCTAAATATCTATGTTGTGTGAAACTTGGTTGCATGAGCTAACTATGTATTTTATTTCCTTCTCGGTGTTTGTTAATAGTGAACATCTCACCTTCATACTTGTAGAATTTTGGAAGTAAGAGATCTATGTAAACCTTTGGCAACCTTTTGTTAATTCTCTATGTTGTAGTGAGTAGGGAAGAAACTCTTCTAAATTTTGGCGTATCACCTATTCCCTTTATGTAGTCCTCCCTTTTCTCCCTATGTAAATTAGCAAAGTAGGGCTAGTGTTTTAGTTTTATTTAATGTTGAGTTGGATCAACACTTTGTATCTAGGTTTAGAGAAGAGATGGCCTTCTTTGGAAGTCCGATCTTATTCATAGGGTCCCCCACCTTGAGATCATTCCCATTGTGTCATTGCAATGTTGAACTAGTTTCAATAGGGTGCAAATTCATGTGACAATTTTTTTATAGTATTATAGATGCATAATCTCAATTGTTGTTGAAAGAGCTAATCCCAATATTTCAAGCCATACAGTTTGTTCCTTTCTATGTTGTTTTCAATGACATTGAATGTTGAGGAGGAGGATTTGAATGTTGACACCTAGCTATCTTCATTATAGCTGTGTCAATACCTATCATTGTTGTTGTACTAGTTTGGTTTCTCCTTTATTTCAAACTATACAAGCCTCTACTAGGCCGTACTAGCAAAAGATTCGGTTGTTGCTACCCAACCGCCACTATGGGAAGTATATTTTCTAAATATAAGTTCTTTTGTTCATCCTTTGTTTGTCCTTGGATTGTACACTAGTTCAGCTAAACCTTTTGAGTATGTGTAATGTCCCCTTCTCAAACCTAATCTTCTCAGTGACTGTTGGCCTTTTTCTGGAAACCCGAAGGCTAGTCGGAAGGTAAAATTAGGGTTTCCTATTTTTAAAGATGTCTTTGCTTTGAGTTGGTGGATTCAATGGCGGATTCTTTCTGGGTTTTCAGAGAGCTTCGCAGTGGCATTTTCATTTCGGCATTCTGAGCATTTCTTGGAATTTACTATTTTTAGTAAATTCTATTTCTGGCAGTTTTTCAGTTGGGTTCAGCATGGTTGACTTCCTACTTCAGTTTGGTCAGTTGACTTGGTCATTATTGGCTTCAAGGCACAATTGGAGAGATAAGTTGATATATTTAATTAAAAGTCACATTTTAATATTATATTCGAATGTTGACCCCTTGGCCTAGTCTATTGACTTTATGTTGTTTTGAAAAGTGGTCTTTTTGAGGGTGGCGCCTTCATTAAAGATTATTTTATTAATTTCCAAAGTCAAAGCAAGCTTAATGTGGGCGAATTTATCAAGGTATTGAATTTAATTAAAATATCAATATTGAGCTTGAAAGGAAAAGGACGCCATTTTGGAGAAAGAGCTAGGGTTTTGTCTTTGAGGTGGATTTTAGGGTTTCGAGAAGTCAATAGGAAGTTATAAAAGGAAGGCTTTGAGCATCATTTCTCATCTTTGGTCTACAGTATTGTTATGTTGCCGGTTTGGCTCTGGGTTTGCTTCGAGGAATGAAGGCCTCCTAGCTCGGGCATCGCTTCTTGTTTGCAAGACAACAACTAGGGGTGATTCAGTCTATTTGTGAGTTGCATTTAGTTTGTGCGTTGTGTTCAGCTTATTGCATTGTTAAATCTGATTTTGGTTTCAGCATTTTGCATTATTTGATACAACAGATTCATGTTTTTATTCATAAATCAAAAAAGACAAAAATATTGCATCTGGGTATTAACCCATTCCCATTGCTAGGTTTAGGCGCCCCTTTCCTATAATTTGCAGAATTTTTAGAGGTTGCTGTAATTTATTAGAGCAGATCGCCCCTTTTCATGAAGTTGTACCTTTTGCTTGCATTGGGATCCATGCATAATTAATCCGTGGCTTTTTGGTCTGTTTTCTGAGTTCTACCTTAGGCGCCTTTTCTATTAGAACATGTTGCATTTTGTTTCAAGTTAACTGGATGAGATTAGAGGAAGATATGAGCATATGAATGAATCTTCAAACTGCTGGTTTTAATTCAAAAAGTGCAGATTTGGCAGAAAAATCAGAATTGTATTTTGATCATTGAAAGTTTATTGGTTTGGCATTTCTAACCAAGCTAAGAAGAGTTCTTTGTGATGTAATGATAAGCTTTCGTATTTCCACGCTCATGGCAGACGAATGATTCTTATTTTTGTAAGCTGACAGTAGTACTGGCAGTCATTTCAATCTTGTTCAATTTCTGATCTGTAATGCTCACTTCATTGAAGTTATTGTAATAGTTACATCTCCGCCCTATGGTAGCTACTTTCCCATTTTGGGTTAGCAAGCACATTCTGGGTGTTGAGTATTTTCAGCTTTCAGCATTTCTTTTCAAGCATTGTTATTTGTAATCACTCCGCCATATGGTCGCCCCTCACTCCATTCTGGATTGGGTAGCACATACTTGGTGTCGAGTTCCTTTTCAGCAATTAGAGTAGAAAATCCTCTGACCATATGCTCGCCATCATCGGCGCCATTCTTGGTTAGAGTTCCTGCATAAGCAATTTGTTTTAGATCCTCTGACCAATGCTTACACCTTGCCCACATCGGGATCCTGGTGTACATTCTGGTTAGAGTTGCTTTTGCACGTTTTGGTTTATCTTCTAACCTTAACGGGTGCATTGATTGTAATTTGCAATTTGATAAAATCAAAAAAATTGGCTCGGAATATTTCAGTATGATTGAGTATTCTTCATTTTTTTTTCTAGTAACATTTTTTATTAATCTTCATCATTTTCAGGCAATTCTAGTTAGCAAGCGAAGGTACAAATTTGTTTCTTGTGATTTTTTGGTTGGCTACAAAGTGTTTGACGAAATGCTCATTTTTAAAATAATGGAAAAATGTGTCTAAGTATGGTTCAAATATGTTTGTAAATGAATATCAATCATTATTGTAATAATCCATTAGGTATTTTGCTAGATTCTTTATTTGCCAAGTACTGTCATTGTAAAATATCTTTTGACAGTAGTATCGTCGGATCCCATCTTGATTTTCTATTTTATTCTACCTTGCATGGCATGAATCAATATCAAGTGAGTTAATCCGCCATTTTGGCATTGATGCAACTTTTTTTGCACTCACTATCAACCAATTTGGCTAGAAAATTTCTATGATTGTTTTAAATTGTAAGCTAGTCAACTTGCTGCCAATACTTCTCAATTAAGTTTCCTCCGTCCTCTTTCTTACTCTGTATGCTCTCACCTTGGCCATTTTGGGAACTGGGCGATCAAAAAGAGTAGAATTCATTTGATTGCAAAAAAATTGTTGGGATTTGAGCTAACACCCTACGGGGGTTAGTACACCTCACTTGGAAAACAACAGATGATTATGTCATACCCATTCTTCTCCCTAGGATCCACTGAGGTGCCTTCAAGTCTCATTGTATTGAGATATTTTACTCTTTACAAACAATAGATGTAGCAAGTACAAGCAAAATCACATAAGAACACAAAAAGACAAGACATGCTTGTTGCCTCTCCAACCACAAAGAGAATAAGAAAGTTTGGCCCTGTCAAAACAAGATATGTACTTTGCACATTTCACTCCTCTTGTTGACAAATGTAAAGGAGCTTTACATGCATTGGATTATGATTTGCAGTCAATCAATATCAGCATGAAAGATGCAAAATTGGATGATAGAATATAATTACTAAAAGAGAGCAACAATTCGGTGGAACAAAAGAATTATGCCCTAGAAAGGAAGTTGAAGAAGAAGGATGTTGATCTAGAGCAAGTAAAATAGGACCTAAAGATTGCAAAGAGAAGCAAATCGGTGGCACACAAGTATGTTTCCCTAGAAAGGAAGTTGAAGAAGGATGCTAAGCTAGAAAAAGTAAATAGGCCTTGAAAATTGTAGAGCTCAAGGAAAATCCGTTAGAAAATTAGAGGTCACCCTCAGTATCACTGTATTGCAACAAAAAGAGAGGCAAGTTGAGGTAGAGGAGGATAATATTTTGGAGATTCAAGTAAATCTAGCAAAGGACAAAGGGATGATTGAATAACATAAGTAGAAAATTATCACCCTGGCAGCTAGAGAGAAAGAAAAGAAGCAAGAAGGCACTACATTGAACCTAAAGGTAAGTGAGTTGATGAGTCAAATGGTAACAAAAAAGGCAACACAAGAAGTACTAAAATAGTCGATTGAGGATTTGAAGGTGCAACTATAGCAATTGAAGGCTAAAGAAGATGCCTTGTATATTGAAATATGACACTCGAACAAAAACTAGCTGCACAAGACAACCAATTGGCCAAATACAAAAGCCAAATTGATACATGAAAGCTCACAGTGCAGGGATACAAAGAAAAAGAAATACCTTGAAGAGAGGGTCGATGCCTATGAGGAAGACTGAAAAATTTAGAGACCTAGTTGGGGGAGATGAAGCAATCAACATGATCATCGAACTTAACAAAATCCTTATGTAAATCCTGTTGAAAACCATCACAAAAGCAGCCATTTATATTGTCCTAGCATTGAAGTTTATAGATTCAACTCAAAATTTGAGCAGAAAGGTTCAAGTAGAGGTTGACCGTTAAATGTAGAGGATTGCGAATACCAAGGTATTTGTTCAAAAATTGTATGATAAGCTATATGAAAAATTTATTTTAGTGGGCATTATGAATAGAAGTAGTGTTGCCCAAAAAATCGATGATGTATTAGATAACAAATACTTAAGAGGACTCGGGTAGTAGTCTTTGGGCAAATGATCATGAGCATGAAGGCAACATTGATTAGTTAGCTCAACAAGCTCTAAACTCATCACTTGATGCAAATCAAAGGGTATTATCCAAAGAAGAGTTCTTATAGTTGATGGAAGAGAGGAAGCAAGATGAGTCAATGTTCCAAGGATGGTTCCAAGCACCTAAAGTAGAAGTACAAGGAGTCTTCAAGCCCTTGGTAAAATTAGAAGCCCAAGTTCAAAGAACTTTGGGAAAGGCACAAGGTATTTCCTACAAAGACACCGTTGAACTAGAGTGATGTTTCATAGCTCTTAAGAAGATAGAAGTGCCCGTGGATGATGAACGGAAGGATCTGCAAACAAATTTGGAGAATCTATGAGGAGTCTCCTTGTAGGTTTGAATTTTGAAATTTGGCTAAAAAGACTTTGTGCCCAATGAATGCAATTTCTTGGGTTTCTTATTCTTTCTTGATCAAAAGAATGAAATTGCCAAAATTGTATTGAACTATCTCTGCATTGGAAAAATCCCATCTTAGTATTTTGTTAGTTTTTTACTCTCCACTAAATAGTTTGAAGCCTTTGGAGGCTTGGAGAAACCTTGACCATTGATTTTCTTTGTCTAATGATGCACAGGGGTCGCATCTAACACAAGGAAGTTCTCAAAAAGCTTCAACGTGATGAAAAATTTGTATTGGTAGGTCCACAATAATATTTTTCTTTACTAATCTGTGTGAAGTTCTTTGCTATAGAACAAAGTTGACATGTAATTACTAGTCGCCATTCACTTAAGTACTTTGGGTGTGGTTTTGTGTTGACTTGTTACCAATTGTAGGGAACGTATGGGTGAGCTGGATGAATAATGCATTACTACTCGATGAGCCAAGATAGTCTATGTAAGCATAAGTTGGGTCCACAAATCCTTCAACTATTCTATTTGTTGCAAAGGCTTTGACAACTTGCCACATGTCACACTCTTAGGGCTTAAGGTGGAAAGAGAGCTAGGTTTTCATGAAATGGTAGCAAGAATCATCAATCTAGTCACATAATCTCAGATCCAACAGTTCACAATTAATGAAGCAAAGATATTAATGGTTTCCAAATGTGACAAAGCCTGTTAATAGAATTTTGATTGGGGAAGCATTCGAGGTAGCATTTAACTAACATTTGTTAGGCAGTTTGACATATGGCAAACCTTACCACTCTGTCCCCACCATGTATAGTTGTAGAGAGATTAAGTCAAGTAGGAATTTATGTCTTATCTTCAATTTTGTTGCACGACTCTCAAAAGGGATTTCCTTAGGCTTTGTGTCTTGACTGTTTGGAGGGATTTTTTGTCAGTTTGTAGGGGTTTTCCTATAAATAAAGAGCCATGTGTTCATTTGTAACCTAGATTTGGCTTTGTAAATTTTAGTTCAACACACCTTGTATGCAATTTTATTTCTTAGTTTTCTTTTCTTAGACCCTAGAGAAACCTTAGTTGATGTGTCTAGGAATCTACTAGATATTTATTATATGCAATTGTGCAAAACATTTTGAAATATTCAATATACGGAATTGATATTCTTGCTATCCCACTTCTAAAATTTGTTTATGGATAAGCTGCTTGTTATATTTTCATGATCATACTTTAATTTAGTTTCTGTTGACAAGTACTTGGTGTGCTAAAAACTCTATAAGAGATTATTAGGGAGATGTCTATTCTAGTGCATTGACTCATTTGATTCAGTCATTTACTTTCAGCATTTCCTCCTTTTTCTTTGTCAGAATTAGGTTTAAGGTAGAATAGATAAGGAGTGGTGTCTTAATTTGGAGATTGTCTTATGGATCAGTCCCACATCTATACAGACTTTCCATGCTTGATGCTCTGCTTGGTGCAGATTGTTGGAAAGGAAATTTAGACATCAAAAACACCCACATATATAACCAACATGGGCTAGGAATTAAAATACTTTAGATCTGGCGTTAATGGAGTCTATCAATAAACAGCATCTTGCAAATGGCCGTCTCTTGATGTTCAACACCTAGGGTATTAATAACTTCTGGATAAGATCCTAAGTTCCATATCTCAAAGGTACCTGAGAGCAGAGAAAGTGGAAAGAAGGCTAATGTATATTACAAATACATGCATGAAACCTCTCATACACTTTTAGTTAATACATCTATGAAATGGAAAGAACAGAAATAGTTGAGTCAGTAGATATTCTCATTATTTGAACCCATTAGTCCCATCTTTTTTATTTATCAATTACCGTGGAACACATTTCTTCAAAATAAGCAGACCAAGTACAGAATATATGAGTAAACACTACATGATTGCAATTTGCAGTAGAGTTCAAATATGGGAATTCCCATTCACAGCCTGCATCATGAGCAAAAAGAATGGGATATGCAGAAATTCTGTTATTTAAATACTCATTTTTGTTGACAATTGAGAATAAAGTATAAACCTTCAATACCTATTTACTTTCACTTCCCAGTTCTATGCATGAAGAACTGAATGGAGATGCAAACAGCTTTTGATTCTTTTCTCTTTGATATACTATTTACAGGCCTGGATGGAAGCACCATCTGTTGCAGGTGCATTTGTTGCCATGGCCCTACGATTAACTCGTCTCAAATTTGTAATTGTCACTCAGGGCCAGAAAGGTATCTTTTCACTGACTACAAGAGTTCATCTACATTCATATATAGTAGGATGTCTCCTTCGATAATTCAATAGCTTGTAGAATTAGTAATATGTTGGAAAACAGTTTTTAGTGCACCCAAATCCCTTATGGAGCATAGGTGATCGTATGGTTTCATAGGATGGTTTTTGTACAAAAGATACTGTTGCCTTTTTATATTTATTTGGTTCTCTCAGGATTAATCTATCTACCTCCAAGCACATCCAAGTTACAGTTATCAATAACAGAACATGATTTCTGAACAGCAAGCAGCAATTATGAGAAGTAAGATGTAGACATTATGGTGGAGTCTCTTCAGAAGAAAGGCTAGGAAATGAGTAGTATTTTAACAATTCTGTTTCCTCAGAGGTACATCACAAATTATTATGTTAATCCAGCATTTGATTTCTTTTCAAGTAACTGATGAAATTAACTATTGAATTTGAAATTTTGAGGTACTGTGATAATTACAGTCTTCTTTTAATATATTTTACACACTCCCTTCCCCTCAGATTTTAGAATCAGTATGCAGGTAGGAAGTCTTGAGCACCTGGGATAGGGAGCATCAATGGAAGACTGCTTCGAGGGACAGCTGAGGCCATACCTCCTCCAGAGCTTGTGGACACCACTGGAGCAGGAGATGGATTCATTGGTACCATGATACCATCTTATATGGTAAGTAAGTTTCAGAATTCATTGGCATCATCTAATATGGTGAGTAAGATTCATTTGTGTCATCTAATATGGTGAATGAGGCTTTAGAAATCCCTAGCTTAAAACTTTTCCAGATCCTTCCTAATTCAGAATTCTATGACACGAGTGAATTTTCTTAACATATGCTAAATACCATGGAATTTCAAGTCTTAAGCATTGCCAGTCAATTTTGGCAACTGATTACTAAACAAGGATCATATTGTTATGAGTTTCTGCCTGTTTCTCCAGTAAGTTGAGTGAAAGAGTTTCTTTTGCTAATGTGATAATAGAATCATATTTACTTGGTATTGACTTGGCAAACCAAAAGTATTGATTACAAGACTATAGAATGTATTGTTGAAGCTCGAGCATCCTGGTTCACCAGCAATCAATTGTGGGCATCATTATCTAATGGCTTCTCCAAGATGGGCAATTCCTCATCATCAACTATTGGTTCCTTATCAACAACGATTCATTCTGATTCTGGACCAATCTTGTCAAAGTCAATAGGCCAACTTCTTGATGCTGTCTAACTTTATCAAGGGATAAGTTTGTGATATAGTAGTATGCACATTATTCAAGGAATTCCAAATTCAATTTGATTGAAAATTTTGCAATTTGCAACTTTAATTGAAGTCACACTTTGTAATTTATTATGTCAGATTTTATTGAATTGTAATGATTTATAACCTCAGATTTTATTGAATCGTAACCAAAGGCTGAACCCCATCAAATTTTCTTGAATTATAACCAAAGGTTGAGCCCCAGGTTTATACCTCGTAACCAGGCTTTTGCCATTAAACTGAGCCCTTCCATTAGTAGGTACATCTGGAAAATAGTATAAAAAGAGAGGCAAATGCAATATCCCCATGAATTATGAAGCTATTTCATATGTATTCAAATACGCCAATTTTTTTAAAATTTTGGGTATGGTTTATGTTCAATCTCATGATTTCCTTTTGAAGGACTCATCTATCCAATATATTAATTGCATACTATGCAGCAGTTTAGATCAATTCTATCTACATCGTATAAAGCAGTTGGATCAATTTATAATGTATGTAGAGTTAGACATTCAAATAATATGTTGTAGGCAGTTGCATATTTGAGCACTACAGTCTCCAGAAATTAACGTGATTACTGTTTTTGCTCCTGTTCAAACTGGCGCTATTCTGTTGCGTTCAAGCACCATGACCTCGTTGTTAGGTCAAGGAGCAAGGTTCATAATTTGTCATGCTATTTTATTCCTGTGATTAAGTAGCGTGTAGAAGAATTTGGCTAGATTTAGGGGTTGTTTAAAGATTAGTGCTTTCAAAGCTTCAGTTAGTAAAACTAATTAAAAACTGATTTATCATTTTGAAATGGTCCAAGCTTGGTGCGTATCCTTTTGCAGGATTTTGGCATCATTATTAAAAAACGGCCTTATGTGATTAGTTAGGGAAGTTACTTATAGTATTTATCCTTTGAGTTGACTCTTGTGATAGGCATTGCTGCTGGTATGCTGTCAGAGAAAATGATTCTCTTTGCTGCTAGAGTAATATGTTATGACAAGATCCTTTCCCCACTATACAGCAAAAACTGTTCAAATTTATCTAATTCTTTTGATTGAAGGCTTCTATCGTTACTTATTGGTTGTGAGAAGTATTTCATATTTTATTTTTTATAATGTGCATACAGGCATCAGCAGGACGCAGAGCTCTTTGAGCCAGGTCTGGAATGCTGCCACACCGTAGTAATTTGTGCTTGACTCCATAATTGGTTTGAATTCTGTGTCAAGACAATGTTGTTTTGGATCGGCAAGAAATATCTCAATATTTTAGTGAATATTGTTATAAGCAGGATAAGACTGAGTTTTGCTGTCCTATGTCAAATAGCAAGTTACAGAATCTCTCATTTTCAAATGTTTATAAATTATGAATTTTTTTAAAGTGAATTTAGCTCTTCATGTGCAGCCATTATGGTCTGAACTTTTTTTTTAATTGAACAAAGCTGAATTTCAAGGAAAAGAATAGGCAGTCCAAAAAAGGGACCGCACAAAATAAGAACAGTACCACAACTAAACTATGAAATTAACATACAATCATCTTAAAGAAGAATACCAACAACTGTCCCAGACTTGAATAACTCAAGTGACCCAAAATAACATTAACTAATAGGTAACACCAACCATATACAATACAAAACAGCAGTTGAAACATTAATTATACACGAAATTTAAACAAGCTTTGGAACTGTCTAGCACATCGGATGTCCCTTTCATGAAGTTGCAAAAACTGATATTTGGCTTCCTCCAAAAGTTTGCTGCTTATAACATTCTCTTTCAGCTGAAAACACAAGGAGACAAACTGTAACATGATGTCAGAGTAAATTGTAGAATTTCTACTTTCTAATGAGAAGTATGATTAGAAAACACAACTAAACATCTACTTTTCCAAATATGAAGCAAAATAGCCTGTCTCATAGAATCAGCAACCACATTCTTATGGAACCCAATGCCCAACACTGCTTCTTTCCAATGTAACACATGCTCAAAAAAAATTGGGAAAAGGTGAAATATAGCATTCCATTTTATTTTGGCCCAAAAACAGTCCCAAGAAATATCTTTTAAGCTTTCAGTATGCTGGCAGAAAAGACACTTGGCTGGCTGAATCTTTAAATATTTTAATCTATCCACCACTGTTATTATGGTATGAACTTTTAATAGAGGGAGGGCTTATGTTTTCCTTCCATTTTTTATACATGGAGAGTGGACAAACCCTAGTACACAGATTAGGACAAGCGTCTTTCTATGTCCATCGATTAGTAAACATGTGTTGCACTCGCGAGCACAACCCATCTTAACTGATCACACTAGGCAGTTGGACATGAAAGGAGGGTTCCCTAGTTTCTAATTAGAAATGGGAGGCTAAGATGCATATGCTTGTAGTTATGGATTTAATATGATGAAAACTTATAATATTCAACTTTAAAGATAAGATTTTTTTTTTGGTCAAGAATTCAAAGTTTGAGGAGACTGTGAAATGATCAATTGCCATCTAATTTTTTTTCCTACAGTTATTTCTAATGAGAATTTCTTCCACCCAACACAAGAAAAAAAAAAAGCCTTTTGAGCTGGACAAATCACTAGAATCTTCTATTGTTATTGATTCCCATAAGGCAAACCAAGCAAGGGCCATAAGAAAAAGGACAAGCTTCAGTGCCCTAATTGTTTTATCTATGTGAGGATAAGTATTTGACAAAACCAAGCCTCATAGGTTGTGAGGTCCTTAAGCTCAATGTATATATGTAGACATTTGTTTTGATAATATTTGGATCTTACCGATGCCAAACATACACAAGTAAAATGACATCCACCCCCATACATGCCAATTAGGCAGCAAATACACACCTTTTGAACATCTCTAGACTGCTTTTAGCCCAAAGTCATGTTTGCTATGTAATTCTTGTAAATTTCAGATGGCCTACATCTTTCCTTGTGTAACAATTTAAAAAAACAATTTGACACAACTATATCTTATAACATATTGTTAAATATTAAAAAATAGTAGACAAGGTAAAAGGAGAATAATGCAAAAATAATCATATAAACAAGAGAAAAAAGTGGCAAACCTTAAAAATAAGCGTGTAACCAATGATGTAAACTCACATGTTTGAACATGTTTACAAGTGATCACATTTGATGTTGAATGAGTTATTCAAATACAAAAGAATAGATTAAATGTTGAGTAGCTTGTGGTATAAAGGTTTGAATACAATGAACCCTTTGGATGAAATATGGGTTACGTTTACTTGTGATATAGATCTTGATATTAAATAAGATTTTTTCCTAATAATGGAAGAGATAAAGTAACATGGGCATGACATCATTAAAATGGTTTTGTCATCCTCAAGGCTATGGAACTCAATTTTGATAGTGGTTCAAAATAAATATGGGTTACGTTTACTTGTGATATAGATCTTGATATTAAAGAAGATTTTTCCTAATAATGGAAGAGATAAAGTAACATGGGCATGACATCATTAAAATGGTTTTGTCATCCTCAAGGCTATGGAACTCAATTTTGATAGTGCTTCAAAATAACTCTAGTGGTATTGGTAAGAGCTGCATAATTAGGAATTTTGTTGGGTTTATGGTATTAACAACATTTTTGTTCGTACCTCGTGGAAGAAACAATGAGGTGAAAAGGCCTAAAAATGACATGATCTCCACCCCCTTGCTTTAGAGGTCATAAGGATTTCCATATATAGCAACAAATAATAATGAAATCTCTAAACCAAGGATCAAATAATATATTCTTCGAGCTCAAGTGTTTGGCTTGGAAATTTAAGACTATTAGCCTCTCCCATTGTTATTGGGAAGCAACCAAGCTTGTTGATTTTTGGTCCAATATTAGAATTGACAAAGATGCTTTCACAACTATAATTGCTTGGGAGGCAGATAATTCCCTGATCTAATTGCTTATCATGGTTGATGATGCATTGAGCCTAGATGCAAAATTGGTGATAAAGTAAAATAGAAAAAAATTAGGTGGGGACTATAAATCTATTGATACATCTACATCACAAGACCCTATAATCTTAAAAATAAAAGCATGTCTCAAATGATTACAACAATCAACTCATGAATTATGGCCCTATATAAAAGTCTCTTTTGGCATTGTGCACACATTTATTGAAGAGTAGAGAACTAGGTGAATCAGAAAGCAAGTGCATACATTTATCTAGTTTAGATTCGTAAGCTCTAAGACAAATTTGTGCTTGCAAAATCAACACAGACCTATAGATTGAATTGAAATTAGAGTTGACAAATTATTTTGATTTTGAGGTAGAATATAGATAGAGAAACCATTTGCAGTCTCTAGATAGGTGAAACTGCAATCCATCTGGTTACTACTTTTTTTTCTTGATAACAAACATTTTCCTTACACTCTAAATACCAATCTTCATTGGTCAAGCAACTCTATTTGTTAATGCTAATATATCAAGGAAAACACATAATAAGAACGCCATCTTGATTCCATTAATTAATAAAGAATGCTATGAATAGTTCATAAATTACATGTAAGGACATACAAGATCATCATTGTTTTTGACGAGTTATTATGTTTTTCATAGTAGTATATACATACTACTAGATTATAATAATTAGGGTAGGGATCAAGTGTACATAAGAGAACAAGTTACATCAAAACTTGTGTGCATTAGTTCTTGGAATAACAACATAATCCATCAAATAAAGCATTTTGAATAGTAACCATATACAAGCGATTTAAATGCCAACAATTTAAACAAGCAACACCTCATTCTTGGTTGATCATTGAGCTTGAATAGTTCCTCTATAAGCTATATTGGTTTTGGTTCAGGTGCAAAGGTGCAAGATAATTCCATCCAAGTGAATGAGGTATCACTACCTATCTCAACAAAGTAGAATTTGCCGGTCTATCAAAGAAGTGGTTCATAATGCCAATGCCTCAATGTACCTAGGTAAACATAGACTTAATTACACATAGGCTCATCAATAACCTATCCACAAAACACACACACATAGTGCCCAATTGACAATGCGAAGTGGATGCGACCCAACTACATTATCTAACTTCTCATTAGTTAGTTCACCGAAGCTCTTAATGGAGACATGATCTATTGGAAGGAGGAAAGCAAGTTCATCTCATATTGCACCATAACTCTTACCTTTTCCCAATTCATTACTAGTTGTGATGATGAAATTTAAATATCCTACACTACTTGTGGTCATCACCAATAAGGGTATATTTGCTTAGACCAACTAACATACAATGCAACTTAGTACTCTTTGATATGATATAAGGAGATATCAATTAATTTAACCACAACTTATTGAACCCCTTTTGAGATTTGTATCATGACGTTATCATGCTATTGGAAAAAGTTGGTTCAACCTTGTACAACGAGTAACTCTTGTCATTTATTGCATGCACAGTATAGATGAAAGCTAGCTATCCCCCATAATACAACTAGTTTCTCCTATTAGTAGAGCATGCTCAATGTCTTATATTATATCGGAAGCAACAATAAACTTATATGTGGAATGGATCATAAGATTTACTAGTATGGTGATCACCTCAGAAGAGGACAAGCTAAATTTTTAGGAGAACAATATTCCTTTATCCATCCCTTGTAGTGTCCCTATCTCAACATTATGTGTGTTGTCATAAAAGATGAATTTTATATCTATCTTGATTCTATTTCAATTTGGTGAATTATTTATGATAATCTAAATTTTAACTAAGTTATCCTTTGGATTTTATCACTCTACGTTAATTGATCATGGCATAAACTACCTAAACTAGTTTACTTCCTACACACAATCCTCCAAGTTCATGAGTTTGGTTTGCTAATCAAGCAATGCATTCATCCATACTCATGCATAGGTATTTTTACACATATAACCAATTCTCATGAATACTTATTTTTAGCATTAGATTACTTGTGATTCCTAATATAGGGAAAACACCAGTCAAAAATTATCCAACATTATTTCTCAAGATTAGTTCATAGTTCATTTTTTTTTTTCATTTCTTTAGTGAGTACTCATGCCTAAGTTTATTGGGTCCCCTTAATGAGAGATGGTCACATTCAATCGTTGAACCCTAATGTTCCCTAAGGACACTAAATGATGATGAATTTTACACACATTCTAACTACTTTAATGTCATTCAAAATAGTAATAATCTTATTGTCCAATCACCTCTTAATAACATCTCTAATATCTAATCTTCTGATTTTTTTTAAAAAAATTCTTCTATACCTAATACTAGTATTTTTATTCCTTTAGTCATGTATTATAATGCTTATTTGACTTATTACTATCCACTCTAATTTCTATTACCCTATAGTTTACTAATTTTGCTTTCCACTTTATATCAATAATTCTTATTATAAGATTAAATTGATTCCTTCATTTTTTAGGCATTGTTTCAGTCAGAGGTGCTCAATTATCTAAATAGCAGCTTGATTCTTGAAAGCTTGAGTGTATTCCTCAAAGCTTGGAGTTTTGAACTACTTTAAACAATTCTTGTCTCTGCAATGCTTTATGAAGAACTTAATAATTACATAATAATCAACTATCAAGAAATTCATTAGAATTAACATTAAATATAAATTCGTAGAACTGGTAGTTGAATTACCAATGAAACATAAATTTGTAGAACTGGTAGTTGAACAATCGTTTTTTTAATGGACTTCAGAAATTTTAACCATTTAACAATGGTACTCTCGGAACAATATTTTATCTTTCAAACAAAGATATTGTATTTCAGTATTCATATTGTTCTTTGGTGCTAATCATACTGTCATTCTCCAGAGGCTTTAGTTGGGTTAACCAGTACATTGACCCAACGTACTGTATCAGTTTTAGGATAGTGGCAACATGGACCCTCCACTCAGTCTCCGTCCCACTTGGTGCACCATTCACCTCTCTTCCACATTCTGCAATTAATGTCTTCTAAACTATTAAGTGTACACGCAGATTAAAAAGTGTACTAGATGGTCCGTTTGAACAATGAAGCAGGCAAATAATGGAGCCAAAGGAGCCTTACTAATATTTGAATTGAAGACATTAGATTTTCACACTTCATATTGATTAAATGTATTGTTTCTGGATTTAATTATGTGAAATTTATTTGCATCGACGTTTCAAATCACATTCCATGATCTGTCATTGTTCTCCTTCAACTCTTTTTATCCTGATGATGGATCATGAAGTGAGATTCGAGACGTCGATGCAAATATATTTCACACCTCAGCTCTCTTCATCCTGATGATGGATCATGAAGTGTGATCTGAAACGTTGATGCAAATAAATTTTACACAAATAAATCCAAAAACAATGCACCTAATTAATATCTGAATTGTAGAAAATAAAAAAAATATAAATTTTAGGCACACAACTTGCAACTAGAGCTCCAAAGAGACAAACAATGGATGGATAGAAGTACTTAGGTGTAGGTTTGTCATTTCTTCGGTATCAAATTCAAATAACTAGATACTGCATTTGTTTAAAAGTTTCCACAACTTGTACTCATTTTTCCTTTCGATGAAGGTAAGTGGCAATATTACATTTTTAGGAGGAATATTAATAAACACTAACAAATAAATTATAGTTCTTCACATGGTGTTATAGTTTTGGAGTTTATTTGGCAGTCTTTGTATCATGTTAGTTAAAGTCTTTGTATCATGTTAGTTAAGCTCGACTTAACCCTTTCTTGGTGCCAAATAATCTTCTGGCTGAACCGACCCTATAATTCTTTTTGAAAAGCCTAAGAAATAAGGGTGACATAAATATCAAAAGACTTGAAATGTGTTCCAAAAAAGCCTTTTCCTAAATGGGTTTTTGAGAAATGGTAGCCTACCTTAGTAAGCCAACATGTATATTTCTACTATTTCCAATATCGAGCGTGTAATGTTATAGTGGATTTGTATTAGAAATTATTAGTTAAGCTAAAAAAACAAGGTGTAGGAGAAGTTGACATTAAAGAAATGATAAGCCTATACTAGCTAAACAACCTCTAGAAATTGATTTCTAGGGTTGTAGAGATTAACCATTTGAAATACCATTTAGGGAAATAAGAGTGAGTAGTGGAGGCCAAAACTAGATAATGTCACATTCAATGGAACTCTAATTGTATGTTAGCAGGTCATGTATATTTGTACCACTTTGAATATGAGGTATGCGATAATATAATGGTTTTGTATTAGACCTTGTTAGTTAAGCAAAACCACAAGTAGGATTTGTGAATATAGAATGTGCACTAGTCTCCAAACCTTAATATTACCTTCCTGACATTCTCATTAGCTACATTATTATGCCTATGTAATATATCTAAATTGGATATAAATACTTTTTTACATTAATTGTATCAACAGCCATACTCTGTTAACTTTGACTTATAAAACATGTTTTTGGTAAATGTGCAAGTTATATTGATGATTGATGTATGGCATGCTATTGTTCATGATTACTAAATGTTGAATTTTTATCCAATATTTTAGAGTCCAATTTGCATGTTTACATCCATAATATGTTTGTGTAATAACTTATTGTACAATAGTCTTCACTTGCGTAACAAATTATTAACACTTGCATGTACTAATGTGCCACAAAATTATAAAAATATATACCAAATATAATTGCATCAACTCAATAATTGATAGTGGGATAACTTATAAACACATTAGGTCTACCCATAAAAGATACCAACTAAACCAAATTATCAAATGCGATATATGAATGTAAATTGTGTGTATGTTGCTCAATGCAAAAATTCTTATGAAATTAAATGCCTAAAACATAAATTTGAATAATGGGTTAATTGTCCTTACCATTGTCACTTTGCCCATGGTGATTCGACCATGGTTCTGGAGGTGTAGATATTACACCTAAATAAATTAGTTGTGTGTTGAAATAAATAAGTCTTTACTTATTGCACAATTGGTTCAACAAGTCTTCAATTTAATATCATGGTTCTAAATTAACTCTTGTAGAACAAGTGGATACTTGCAATTATTTAGTTACAACATAAGTGGCACAAAAAGTCTTCACACTAAACAATATGGTTCTAACATTGTTTCAACTTTTCAATTCACATAGATTAATAACATGGTTACAAAACTTCCTCACTTAGTGGAATTTTCTTTAGTTGAGGTGGCATGAAAAAATAATGCAGAGTTAATGAATGAAGATGCTAGGAAGACAATAGGGGGATTTTGAGAGAAGTATGCATTCTAATATTGTCAATCCTGCATTCTTCTCTAGCAATTAACTCCCACTTGTAAACCATATCCGCTACACAATAATTTACAACTAACATTTTCTCCAATATGTGTGACATTAAATGCCATTTTTTTCACATCTACTTCTAGCATGTTGTTGCATTACATCACGAGGTAGATTCTACACTTCTACCTATGACTGCCTTCCAAGCATCAACATGTTTGTTCAATGCCATTTTTTGTAGCTTAGCCAAAATAGATTCCACTAATTAAGGAAAGTTTGTAACCATGTATGGATTATGACCTTCATAGAGAATTATTTCTTCTATCCTTAGGTGGACATGGATAGCCTATCAAACACTCTCTAACCGAGCATGAATTGGCAATTATTTGTCAAAACAATAGCTCCTAGAGGATGACAACATTTTTTATATTGGTAAACAAGATTGAAAGGGCCCAAACCCTTGTAGAACAAAACAACCAAAAGGAAAATAAAATTGTACAATGAATAATGGGACAAACCAAAACACTTAATAAGACAAAGAAGAGTGAGATCGAACTACAAGTAAGCTACCAAAAACAACTACAATCAAAAGATAAAGCTAGGACTCTTGGGGTCCCACTTAGATAATACCAAAGCCTACTTAATTGGAATAAGAGGTTACCCTATGTGATTTCAAGGAGAAAAAGGAGTAGTGCATGTTAGAGCCACACTAGAAGCAAAAGGGTCATTCTTCTAAGAATATTTATCATCTTTAGAGGAATCATCCATTGAGGAATGATGGGCATGGACAATCAAGTGGTCTTTGTTGGAATTTCATGATGTAGTTGTGCCCTTGTACCAAGAGAGGGGACAATTGGTAAATAGGTGAATGATGGTAAAATATCATTTGCATTGAAAGGGCGGCCCTCATTGATGCAAGAGCATCCCTAATTGTAAAGCAATCCTATATCAACCAAAAATATTTCCTTCTTGCATTTCATTTAGTAGTAGTTTCAAAATTTCATTCCACATTTCACTGCATTATCATTTCTCAACTTGCAAAGCAGAATATAGTATCTACACGAGACCATCTACAACATATCCAAATTTTAGATCATTTGCATTTGTTTTCATAAATTTATCACTCTCAAAATTTAACAATAATTCACAATCAAAGGATTTGGGGCAAACTTGGTCCAAAATTCTTAGTGTGGACCTATTCCAAAGCGTGCGGAGCTTAAGGGGACATCATACAAGAATTTTGGGTCCAAGGGGATCTATCTTGGAGATCTGCAAGGCATTTCATTTCATGAAGGATTATCTTTCATATTTTGGAGGCCAACCTACATGCTTGATCATTCATCAGGTTTTGTAAACCTTTGTGGACAACATGCACCTTTGTTGGAGCTAGAGAATCATATTTAAGAGCATTTGTAATCATTTGGAAAGGGAGTCATGAAGTTAGTGATAGTTAGATAGTTAGACTTTCACATTTCCCCATTGAGGAACTGTAATAAGGCCTTTGGCCAATTGTAATGTTGAATTCCCTTACGGCAAGCCTGTGAACCCTGGTTATTTTCCCATGAGGTATATGTTGCATGTAAGATTTCTAATTCAATAAAGATTCATATTTGCAGAATACTTTCTTATGTTGTTTTTGTTGTGTTGACTCTAAGCTACGCGGTTTGGACTATTCTTCTTGAACCCTCAATCTGTGATTGCACCAAGTGGTATCAGAGTGAGTTTGCAAGTCTTGAAGGCATTCCTTGTGGTGAATAGATCATTGAATTGAGGCAAATTACTTGTGTTTTCAATTGATCACCGACTGTGAGGTAGTTGAAACCCTTGTATCCAGATCACCGAATTGAGGCAGTTGCACCAGATCCAAGGGGAGAGATGCTACTAAGTAGAGTTCCTCCTATGGTGAATGTTGTTAGAAGAATGGATGAAATGTTGGAAATGATGGATTGAGGCATGAAAATATGTGTTTTGAACTTTATAAAGACTCTTATGAACAATCAAAAGAATGGATAAAAACTCATGATTGTTTTGTTAGCCCTATGATAGGTTCAATAACTCTCCCACTCAAAGTGGGCCCAACATAGTTGGATGTCTCATTCACCATCATCCTGACATTAGAACAATTTTTTGTGAAGCTAGGTTATCCATGGCTATGCTCCATAAATGTAGTCTCGTCAGTAATCCACAAATACTAAAGTTTCCATTTGAAAATCAAATATATATAGTTCATCATAGTGGGTTTAAACCTTTGGCTTCCCATGAAAAATTTTCACTAGATTATTTTTGGCCTCAACCTATGGAACCTATTAAGCCTCATGAGGATTTCTTTTTCATATCATAGCAAAAGTTGAAAGCTAAGCATATAGCTAAATTATCCCTCAGTAGCATCCCACTTGAGAACAATCAGCCTATGGTGACTTTGATGGTTGTTCCTCCCACGCTACAGGTCGTGGATGAACCCTTGTCTGAACTAGATGTCCTCCTAATTACACCAAACATATATGTTGTGGTTCCACCTCCAATATCATATAAAATACCAAGAGATAACCATATAATTACCTTTATGCCTCCAAAAGAAAATAAAATTATATACCCAAGGATACGATGGTTTCCCAACCCTCGGTAGTCCCTTTCATTCCTCCTCCAAAGGAAGAAAAATTATCGATGGTAGAGAAACCCTCTATTACCCCTTCACAAATTGAAACACATGCAAAAAGAAATACAAGTACTAAGGAGTGTAAGTGTAGATGTTGTGTCATTGCTTGCTGGTTGGCTAAAAATAATAAAACATTACCTAATAACCAAAAAAACCTCAATGAATTACCACCCTCACCAAACCATGTCATTGAACCTTACATGTATCAACCTAAATAAAGAGTGAAACAAGAACATATGACTGATATTATCCTTAAACTACTTATTGTGATAAATTTGGATAGTGAAGATGAAGATGCTAAGATCAATCGACAAGTGCATAGTAAATTATTTTTGTTGTTCTCAAAGTCTATGGATTTAGATGGGGAAATTTTGATGATCCTCTTGATGAGAGTGATCCATCATGTACTGAACGTGGTGATACTCTTCATACAACACTTGATGTAATCCCTTTGGCTAGTTGTCCGCCTTCCATATGTGATGAGCAAGATTGGTATGCAAATTATTTGCTTTAGATCAACTCACATGTGCAGTACCCCTTGTGTGCGATTTGTGTTTTCTTGCACATGATGTAATATCTTATGTTGTGTTGCTTGATGTGTCTTTATATTTGTGAGTTTTCTTTGGATGACCCTTGTTGTTCTATTGGCACAAAGATACAAATGAAACAATTTTTTTGTGACATTCATATCTCAATTCTTTTTTATGTTGTAAACATTTTTGTTGTCTTGTGTTTTCCTTTTAGGGATGATGCAAGGCATTGAGACATTTAGGTCTCTTCCATGTTGACCCTAGAGTTCATTTATTCTCTTAATGTGACATTCTTCCATTGTGTTCACAGTTCCACAATTATATGGGAGAATGATGTCAATTACAAGCATAATCATATTATCTATTATCAAAGGTCTATACTGACCCTGGATCCGTGGATCCCTTATGTGACATCTTTGTCTTGTATGTGGCTTTATCTTGGGGGAAACCCCTTGTCACAAGTTAGCTTTATTTGGAAACATATTGTTGGAAAAATATTTCTAAATAGGCTCCCATGACCTTATCATATTGCATTTATCATTTTATTCTACCTTAAAGCAATTTCTCATAGATGGGTGTTTAGCAATTACTTTAAGGTGGGGGCATACATTCCATTATGTGATTCACTTTTTTCACACATGTTGGACTTAGTGATGTGTTGGCTTGGAAGTTTTGATCATTTTTTTAGCACTTTATCAGGATTATTGGGACTATAATTCTTGGTATGGTTGACATGGGTACACACCTAGTGAAAATTGGTCCTCACTAGCCCTTGTGTGTTTCTCATTTACTACTCTTTTAGAAAGCTTAGCTAGTGAATAATGGATCTCACTAACCTATGGTGCCTTGGTTCATGGTTCACCTAGCAAATATTGGACTTTTTTAGTGTATGAGTTATGAATGCATTGGGTATGGATACCAACAATATTTTTGCAGAGCTTGCTAGTCCATGATTATCATACTCCCCTTTTTGTATGTTTGCATCGTTTTATGCTTTTGTCATGTATACTTTGTGTTTTCATACTACATTACATTTCATACATGTGTATTCCTTTGTCCTCATGTTGTCTTGCCACGAGATCTTGAATTTTGGGGGCTTGCACACTCCCCCTAGATTCAGTCCCATCCTATCTCTTAAATATTTGGATGATTGAACCCCTCTTGACATATTCTTACTTTACTGTGAGTCTGAGCATAAGTTCATACTCTCACTAAAGTGGGGGCTAAATGTAATGTCGTAAATTGTCACCCTTAATTATTTGATGCTAGGTTTTGCTCCCCCTATGTGCTTGGACCTAATTATGCATTTAATTTCCTAATTGTGCTTGCAATTTCCCATTTTAAAATATTTATCGATATATCAAACTTGGAAAATCAAACAGTAGGAATTTAATATTTTCCCCCAACACTTTGGATACCAAAAAAATAGGAATCTAGTCTTGGGTGCAAAACACCCTAGACTACCTATTTTGGCTCCAAATTTAAATATGTTGATGTTGGTAATTTATTATTTGAAATTCAAATCCTAATTTTCAGCTATCGGGATTTAATTTTTGAGAAATTAGAAGAATTGCATATAAATACATAGTATTTTCACCATTTTAATTAAGGACAAGAACAAGCAATTTTAGAGAGAAATAATTATACTTCAAAAATAAATTCAAGAATAGTCAAGAGCAAAAATTTTATAATTACTACAACATTTCATCATTCAAACATCATGTCATGTTTTATGTGAGTTTTTTTCATGTTTTGCATGCATTTCATTTTTGAGCACTAACACTTGTAGGTCTTCAAATCATATCAAATCAAGAAACAATTGATCCTTTAAGGTGGTGAGTGTGACTTCAGTCCATCAAGGATATTAGATCTGAGTGGTGAGTTGTAGTGAATTTTCAATTCATTACTTATTTATCATTTAGCTTCTATCCCTCAAAAGGATACACTCTTTTTTATCATCAAATTTTCCATAATGGAGGTAGAAATACCAACACATGGTTTGATTGAGGAAAGCCCCTATATGTCATGACCCTTCCCCCTTTTTTTGTTTACATATTATAGATGTGAAGTGAGTTGGAGGAAGATTGAAGGATTTTTGTTCATTCTTGCACTTAATCCCTACAAGTTGTCTTGAGTCATGGAATCTACATTTTATCATCAATAGATGAAGTTTCAATAACAAGTCTTAGAAGACAGCTACAAACCAAGCACCTTAGGATTGTGAAATAAGTTTTCAGATATTAGGGCTTCAGTCTAGGGTGCAAGGCACCCTAGATTGGCTAAAATCAACTTAAATTTGAATCCCAAGTTCTTTTGTGTCTGCCCTCTGCACTTTTGGATTTCAATTATGTATGTTTGTTTCCAATTTCTTAGAATTCATAATAAAATGTTCAATTTCCATAGTTTAGCTAGTTACATCATTGCATCATACCAAAATACAATTCCAATCCACAAAAGAAAATCAAAATCTGGGGTTGATTGATTCACCTTTCAAGTTGTTAGTCAATTTCATATCCTTATTGATATGGAATTACACATGTTTATTGGAAAATGATTGATTTTAGTGATCTAGACATTAGACCTAGGATCCATTTTCCACCTAAACACTTCCATTACTGATTTTTCATGTTATCACCAAGAAAAATAGAGAAGAAAAGCTAGTTTATACTAAAATTTTATATAAAAATGGGACCATTTATAATTTTATTCCCTTTGGTCTAAATATTTCCCTAGTAGTTGTTGCAAGTATGAGCAAGTTTGGTGGTGTTGTGAATAATGTTGTCATTGATGTCAACATAGTTTAGAATGTTGTAGATTGTGCATGTATAGTTGAGATGTTCTTGAGATGTTGTGAGTACATGGTGCTATCCTTATGATGTTGCAAATTTTTCTAAAATGATGAGTTACCAAGTGCTTTTCATAAAATTAATAAAGAGTGAAGTCAAAAGTATGTATGTGTTTAGAATGTGCTCTGATATGTGCTCCATGTTTCTTCTATGTTGATCCTATGCTTGTGCGGATCTAAAGGGTTGTTGTTGGGGAGCTATTGGTGTCATCTCCTGATTTGTAGCTTCTGGTTTGATGGAGTGTGAAATTTGTGTTCACTGGTGTGCGAACTAGTTTTACAGAGTTGCTTGTCTGTGGATTGGGAGAAATGTTTCTGCTTTGCAATCTTCCACTAATTTTTTTCAGGTCTTTTGGATCTATAATATGTCTTGTAATAATGTTCTATGGGTTTTGGAAAAGATGTTCATGGTTTGGTACTCTGAAAGTTGAGTTTCAAAGTTGTTGTATGTGTTTGCACAATTTGAATGGACTGATGGAAGGTGTTCTATGTTTGAAGGTTGTTGCACTTGTTGTAGATGTATCTGAGGGTATATGTGATGTGTTCTTGTGCATGATAAAGCGTGTTATGTTGTTTGCATGTTATCTTCTTGTTGGGAAGTGTGTACTTTAATGTTTATTTGTGTTTTCATTAGGTTTGGTTGACCTGGTGTTTACACTTCATATGAAGAATTGAAATTTAATTAAGGAAGCATGTGGTTGATCCAAGATGTTGTTTTTGGTCTTGGTTAAATGTTTAATTGGTCCACTCACATTTTTTTCCACTGTGAGAATGTTGAGTTACCGACCTAATTTGAATTTATGAAATGAAGCGCACATAGTCGACCTTGGAGAATTTTTCTAAGGTTGAAGAGGGTATAAATGCAAGTCGAGTTGCTCAGGATTAAGACATAAAAAGTAATGAAGTAAGCCACAAGTGTAGAGTAGAGTTGTGTGAAAGTGAGTTGAGGTAGTAGTACTTTATTATGTTAGATTCTTGAAAGCAGTGAGCTGAAGGTTTTTAATCTTCTAATCAAGGCTATGGATGTGTGTAAATTGTTGTGGTGTATCTTTCTATTATCTTTTGTATTTGTAGGTAGTGAGCCTCCCTGTTGGATAGTGAGTCCTTTCTATAGGTAGTGAGCCTTTGTATTTGGGCAATGAGCTCTTGGCAGTGAGCCTCTTGTATTCGGTTTTTCTATCACTTTATATTGCGAGTTAATCCTCACCATGGTTTTTCCCTTATTGGGTTTTCCATGTAAAATTTGGTGTTCATTGTGTTGATTTTTCTTTCTATTATCTGCATTACATGTTCATACTTAATAACAGATTAGTGTGGTTGTGAAGTTGATCAATGCTTGAAGTTGTGTTTGAATTTGGTGATAACTGATTCACCCCCCCTCTCAGTTGTCCTACACCTTTTAACAATTGGTATAAGAGCTTTGGTTCCTTCATGTAGAGGTTAACCGCTTAAGGTAGATCCAATGGCGCATAAGTTGGTGATCCCTATGTTCGATGGATCTGATTATAGTTACTGGAAAGTGTATATGAGTGGATATATTATCTCTCTCGGTTACAAGACCTGGAAGGCTGTTGAGATGAAGTATGTTACACTGGCGAGTGGTCCTACTACTGCAAATGAGGTTTATGCTTATGAGGAGAATGAAAAAGCAAGGTATGTTATTTATAGTGCTTTATCCAAGACTAAGCAAACGAAAGTTATCTCTCTAGACACTGCTCATGAAGTTTGGAAGAAGTTGGAAGATCTTTATGAAGGGAATGATAGAGTGAAATTAACAAGGAAGTTGACGGCAAAGCGTAGATATGAGAATTTGAAAATGGAATAAGGAGAAGATATTGCAAGCTATTTTCAGAGGATTGATCTAGGAAAAAATGAAGTTAGAAATCAAGGGGGTACTCTGACTAATGAAGATATAATTGAGAAGATTCTAATGACCCTACCGAAGTGTTACAGTGACAAGGTTTTAGTTATTGAGGAAACATATGATCCTAAGAAATATAATAAAGAAGAGCTATTTGGCACCTTGATGACATTTGAGATGAGAAAGTTTGGAAAGGAGGAAAAGATAGAAACAACATTTAAAGCAACAAAGATTGAAGATGATCTGGATAGTGATGGTTTAGATGAGTTGGAAGCAAACTTTACAAGGAAGTTGAAGAAAGGTACTGGTACGTATAAAGGTATGTTTCCCTTTAAATGTTTCAGTTGTGGTAATATTGCTCATTATGCTTCAAGATGTCTAAATAGAGTTGTACATAAAAAGAACAAAGATCATAAAGATAGAAAGAATAAGAAATAGAAGAAGTTGTACTATGTTAGAGAAAAAGCTGGAATCTTTGACGATGAATCTGATTATGAGGGTGATGATAGTAAATTCTTGTTCTTAGCTTTGGAGAATAAATCTATGTTTGTTAACTCTAGAAAATTTGCAAGAAAAAGTGATTCGGAGAACAAGAAGGATGAGATGGAAGGTACTTTGGTCGCCGCCTTTCATGCTAGACAAGATGAAGACTATTGGGTGATTGACAATGGATATTCTAATCACATGACTAGAGATAAAAGTAAGTTCACTAAACTTGAAAAGTATGATGGTGGTTTGGTCATGTTTGGTGATGATTCTGGAGCAAAGATTGTTGGGAAAGGTACAATTAGTTTTGATGGAATACATAGTATTGATGATGTATATTATGTAAAGGGCCTAAGGCATAACCTTTTGAGTGTTGGTCAGATGTGTAGCAAAGGTTTCAAACTTGTGTTTTAGGATAATAGCTTTGAGATCAAAAAATGATTTGGATCTATGGTTGTTGCAGGAAGGAGAATTCATGGAAACATCAATCAGCTTAAGGGTGTTGATGGTCAGTGCCTTGTATCTCAAGTTAATGAATGTTGGCTATGGCACCAAAGAATGGGACATGTAAACTTTGATAATCTGGTCAGGATTAGTTCAAGAGATGTCCGAGGTTTGCCTAAAATCATAAAGCTTGCTAATATTGTTTGCAAAAGTTTCCAGTTAGGGAAACACACAAGATGTAGTTTCAAAGGAAAAGAGAAAACTATGATTGGAATGCTATAATTAATTCATACAAACCTCTGTGGTCCTACTAGAATAGGAAGCCTAAATGGTGACATGTATTGCATGCTCTTTATTGATGATTATTCTCGAATGACATGGATTGATTTTCTTAGAGAAAAGACTCAAGCTCTGGATAGGTTTAAAGTGTTCAAAACAAGAGTAGAAAATGAAGTGAACCTAAGAATCAAATGTTTGAGATCTGATAGAGGTGGAGAATTTACTTCTAGTGAGTTTAATGCATTTTATGAAGAGCATGGCATAAAGAGACACTTTTCTGCTCCTAGAATCCTTCAACAAAATGGAGTGGTTGAGAGAAAGAACTAGATTGTATAGGAAGATGAAATAACCATGATGAAAGAAGCAAATGTACTTGATGTGTACTGGAGAGAGGAAATACACACTATTGTTTATGTTCTTAACAGAGTTTATATCAGAGGCAACAACACAAAGACTCCTTATGAGTTATGGACTGGTAAGGCTCCTACTGTGAAATACTTTAAGGTGTTTGGAAGTAGATGTTACATTAAAAGAGATGATGAGAATCTCATAAATTTTGATGCTAGAAGTGATGAAGGGATTTTCCTTGGATACTCAACTACCAAAAAAGCATATAGATGCTTTAATAAAATATTTAGGAAGATCATTAAGAGTGCTAATGTGAAGGTTGATGAGGATATGCACAGACCTATTGAGATAAGTGAAGTTGAACCTAATGATCTTATTGGTGCACTAGTAACTGAAGAATATAAGGAAGAGGAAGAAGAACAGACTAAAGAAGAAGAAGAAAATGAACCAGAACTTGTTCCTAAGACTCCTATGTATGTCCAGAAGAATCATCCAGAGGAACAAATACTTGGAGATAAGAGTGAAGGTGTGAAGACAAGAAGTAAAGTAGCAGTCAAGGTAAATCCGTGTTTACTTTCTAAAATAGAACCTAAGTTTGTGTGTGAAGCATGTGAAGATGAGAGTTGGGTTAGAGCTATGAAAGAAGAGTTGCAGCAAATAGAGAAGAATCAGACATGGGAACTGGTTCCTAGACCTATGAATAAGAATGTAATTGGTTCAAAATGGGTGTTTAGGAATAAGTTGAATGAAAATGGTGAAGTCATAAGAAACAACTTGAAAGACTTGTATGCAAGGGATATTCACAAGTTGAAGGCATAGACTTTAATGAGACATTTTCCCAGGTGGTAAGAATGGAAGCTATTAGGATGTTTTTGGAATTTTTTTCCCATAAGGACTTCAAAGTATATCAAATGGATGTCATTGCATTTTTGAATGGTGAACTATAAGAAGTATACATGGAACAACTTGAAGGATTTCAGTTATCAGAAAAATTGGATATGGTTTAATGTAAATTGAAGAAGGCATTGTATGGAATGAAACAAGCTCCCAGAGCATGGTACACAAGATTGGATAGATATCTGACACAACAAGGATTCAACAAAGGATCTGTTGACAGCAATATTTACTTCAAAGTGCAAGGTAACAAAATGTTGATAGTGGTAGTATATGTTGATGATGTCATATTTGGAGGAAATGAAGGTATGTGTAAGAGATTTGCAGAGGAAATGCAAAAAGAATTTGAAATGTCCATGATTGGTGAGTTGAATTTCTTTCTTGGTCTTCAAGTAAATCAAACTAATAAGGGGATATTCATTCACAATCAAAATATGTGAAAGAGTTGTTAAAGAAGTCTATAATGGATGACTCCAAACTGGTTCATACTCCTATGGTGACTGGATGTAAGTTGAGTAAATATGATGAATCTACTAAAGCTGATAAGAGAAAATACAGATCTAGGATTGGTGGATTGTTGTATCTTACTACTACCAAACTGAATATCATGCATGTAGTATGTTTAGTTTCCAGATTTCAAGCAGATCCTAAAGAAGCACATGTTATAGCTATAAAGAGGATATTTAGATATCTTAAAGGCACACCAGATTTTGGCCTATGGTATCCTAGGGATACTAATTTCACTTTAAGTGCTTATACCAATGCAGATTGGGCTGGTTGTGTTGATGACCAGAAGAGTACCAGTGGAGGTTCTTTCTTTCTTGGTGGAAGATTGGTTTCATGGTTAAGTAAGAAACAGGAGTCAGTTTCTTTATCCACTACAAAAGTAGAGTATATTGTTGCAATATCTTGCTGCACATAGGTTTTGTGGATGAAGCAAACACTGAAGGATATTGGAGTGACATGTGATGAGACTATTCCTATCTTTTGTGACAATACAAATGCTATAAACATTTCAAAGAATCTGGTAATGCATTCAAGAAAAAAACATATATCTATCAGATATCATTTCCTGGGAGAAAAAGGTTTTGGAGAATAAAGTTAGGGTAGAGTATGTGTCTACAAAGGAACAAATTGTAGATATATTCACTAAGGCTCTTCCGAAGGATACTTTTGAGTATCTCAGGGAGAGGTTGGGGGTCATTGGCCCTCCAAACTAGGTGCACATGGAGGTGCATCGACCTAGTGGATCTGCATATTCTTCATTTATCTGGACTGTGAATGGGTCTACTCTATATGGGGAATATAAAGTTTTCATTGTTGTAGTATAATTTGTATGGGTGCACTCCTAAGGGGGAGTGATCAGGGCTTTTGATCTTTTCCATTGATATCAAAGGGAGAGAGAGAGTCATGTGAAAAATAATAGAAGAGGAAGAGAAGGACTTCTTCCATAATGTTGAGAATGCAAGAATGTTGTGCAGGTTTTCTAATCTAAAAATAAAGGAGAATGTTGTCTTTGATGGTTTTTCACATAATGTGTTTCCATCAATGACAAAGGGGGAGATTGTTGCAAGTATGAGCAAGTTTGGTGGTGTTGTCATTAATGTTGTCATTGATGTCAACATAGTTCAGAATGTTGTAGATTGTGCATGTATAGTTGAGATGTTGTGAGTACATGGAGCTATACTTATGATGTTGCACATGTGTTGAAATAATGAGTTACAAAGTTCTTTTGAGAAAATTAATAAAGAGTGAAGTCATAAGTATGTATGTGTTTAGAATGTGCTCCAGTATGTGCTCCACATTTCTTTTGTGTTGATACTATGCTTGTACAGATCTGAAGGGTTGTTTTTGGGGATCTATTGGTGACATCTCCTGATTTGTAGCTTCTGGTTTGATGGAGTGTGAAAGTTGTGCTCATCGATGTGTGAACTGGTTTAACAAAGTTGCTTGTCTATGGACTAGGAGAAATGTTTCTACTCCATAGTCCTCTGTTGATTTGTTTCAGGTCTTGCAGGTATGGAATATGTCTTGTAATACTATTCTCTGGGTTTTGGCAGAGATGCTCATGGTTTGGTACTCCGAAAGTTGAGTTTCAAAGTTGCTACATGTGTTTGCACAATCCAAATGGACTAATGGGAGGTTTTATGTGTTTGAAGGTTGTTTCACTTGACACAGATGTATTTGAAGGTATCTGTGATGTGTTCTTGTGCATGATGAAGCATGTTACATCATATGTGTGTACTCCAATGTTCATTTGTGTTTTCATTAGGTTTGGCTGACCTGGTGTTTACACTTCATATGAATAATTAAAATTTAATTAAGGAAGTGTGTGGTCGATCGAAGACATTGCTTTTGGTCTTGGTTAAATGTTTAATTGCTCCACTCTCATTCTTTTCCACCGCGGGAATGTTGAGTTTCCAACCTAATTTGAATTTATGAAATGAAGCGCACATAGCCGACCTTCAAGAAAGTTTCTAAGGTTGAAGAGGGTATAAATGCAAGTTGATTTGTGAAGGATTAATACATAAAAAGTAATGAAGTAAGTCACAAGTGTAGTGCAGAGTTGTGCAAAAGTGAGTTGAGGCAGTGGTACTTTATTGTGTTAGATTCTTGAAAGTAGTGAGCTGAAGGTTTCTCTAATCTTCTAATCAAAGTTGCGGATGTGTGTAAATTTCTATGGTGAATCTTTTTGTTATCTTTTGTATTTGTAGGCAGTGAGCCTCCCTGTTGGATAATGAGTCCTTTCTATAGGCAGTGAGCCTTTGTATTTAGGTAGTGAGCCCTTGGAAGTGAGCCTCTTGTATTCGATTTTTCTATCACTTTATATTGTGAGTTAATCCTCATCGTGGTTTTTCCCTTATTGGGTTTTCCACGTAAAATTTGGTGTTCATTATGTTGATTTTTCTTTCTGTTATCTACATTACATGTTCATACTTAATAATAGATTAGTGTGGTTGTGAAGTTAATCAATGTCTGAAGTTTTGTGTTTGAATTTGGTGACAATTGATTCACCCCCCTCTCGATTGTCTTGCACCTTTTAATAGTAGTATATAGTGCAATTATGGTCAACTCATTCAAATATTCCATACATAAGTTCTTGGAAGTCTATCTTGATGACTAGACAATCTATAGTTTAGTGAAGGATCATGCACATGTCTTAAGACTAATGATAGAGAGGTTAAGAAGCCTCCAAATAGAACCCAATCTAAATAAATTTATATTTTTAAATCCTTTTGGTACCTTACTAGGACACCTCTGATATAAAGAAGGTATGATCGTGGATCTTTTGAAAGTAGTGATAATAATAAATCTTCCACCACCGAATATTGTATTGGAGGTAAAAATATTCCTTGGATGTATATGGTACCATTATTTCTTTCTAATAGTACATGGTATCCAACTTGATATTATCAATCATATTGATATTGAATGAATAAGAATCAATTAATGAAAGATTGTTGTTTTGGATAAGCCAAATGAAAATGACTATCTTAAGAATAATACTATAGAGATTAGAAGTCTCCAAATAGACCTCAATCTAAAGAAATGTACATTTTTACTTCCTTTTTTACATTAATAGGGAACTTCATATATAAAGAAGGTATGATGGTGTATCTCCTAAAAATAGTGATAATACTAAGACTTCCAACACCAAAGAGTGTATTGGAGGTAAAAATGTTCCTTGGATATATAGCCTACCATTGTTTATTTTTATATAATACATGGTATCCAGTCTGAGATTAGCAAGCATATTGAGATTGAGTGAGGAAGAATCACTTAAGGAAAAAATATTGATTTGAATAAGCTAGATGAGAAATGACTATTAGTAGTACAATCAAAGTCAAGAGAAGAAGAAAAATATCATGGAATGATAATAATACAAAGATTAAATCATTCAAGATCGATGAAACTATCTTACTATATGATATCAAGTTCTAAAATCCTATAAAATTATAAATGTGTATGTTGGGACCTTATAAAATCATAGAAAAAACATACTTAGGGGCTAAAAGAATAGAAAAATTTCAAGATGACCTATCAAATGGGTATGTAAATGGAACAAGGTTGAAACAATACTATGTGGAGTATTAAGGATTTAAAATAAAGGAAGAATAATATTAAGAGGTACTTATACAATATATATTATGGTTTTTATTTCAATAAAAATAAAATAAATAAAATCATGAAAGGGCAAGAAACAACAATGCTAATACAATAAAAATATGGAGTAAAGTGACACAAACATAATATATATTAGTAAAAGAGACAAAACAAAGCTAACACTAAGATCTCTTCACCTTAAATAAAACAAAGGCATGATAGAGATGAAAAAAGGAAAAGAACCACTAAGGGTTTACAAATAAATATTGATTTTAAAGATAAAGGATATGGAAAAAATTACATGTGTGATAGGGGATAAGGAAAATATGACATTTATATTATAATGGTTGTAAATATTTCAAATCATAAAGAAAAAAAATGGGAGGAAAAGGAGGAAGTAGAATTCCACTTATAAAAACTAGAAGAAGAAAGTAAAGGTGGCATTGTCACCAAAAAGATGCAAACATTTATGTTAGAAGGTAGGAAGACCTACCCAAATCTATATGAGATTCCTTTTAGACCTATTATGATATAAACTCAATATCATAAGTGGGATATTGAATTTATTGTTCCTATTGAACCACCAACATAAGATTACCCATGCAAGGTTTATAAGATTACCCATGCAAGGTTTATAATAATAGGGATAGAATACTTAATCAAGTGGGAAAAAGTAGAGGCTAAAAGAGAAAAAAAAAGTGTTCACAAGCTTATATATGAAAATTTCATAACTTTTTATTTATAAATTTTTACTAGTGCAAGAAAATATATACCAAAATGGAAAGTTTCATAGACATGTGACATAACTTATAGAGCAACTTCTAAGATTTTAGAAGTTAGCTCTTTGTGTAGTGATTCATAGAAACCCTTCTACTTTGGGGATGAAAAGGGAAGGGAAATTATGAAAATATAATTACTCTAAAGGTAAATGTGCTAAAATTAGTGAATCCTAATGTTACTTGAATAGTAAAACATTTTTGCATTAATGGTGTAGGGGCACCTAGTAGATTTCATGCCTCCATGAAGCAATTTTTGTAATTTTTGAGATTTGGGTGTGTTTCTTTTGTAATAAGGTCTTTGTTGACCATTTCACATGTTTTTGAGTAATTTTTAGTTTGCTAGGAGGTTTGTGGGGTCAAGTTGTAAAATCTTGCAAAATGTTGTCAACTTTGAAAAAATTGTCAAATTGCAAAATTGCAAAAATGAGGAATATGAAAGGTCATTGTGGGAAAAGAAATTATTTGGTTGTTGAAACTCAAAGGGTAGTTGGTAAATTGATTTAATATGTTTATATTAAGTATTTGAGGGTCAAATCCAAGTTGGGAGAGGTGGTTGTTACATTTTTTAAGTGAAATCAATAAAAGACCTCCTTGTTTTCTGCATTTTTGAACATTAAATTGCTGTTTCAGAGATTGATATGGCTTTTTACAGAATTTTCATGATCTGAACATGATTTTTTGTGATATAGGATTTAGTTATCTTTCATTTTCAATTGTTTTGGTTAATTTTCATTAAGTTTTCTGTAAGTTATGATTAAATTGGTGACTGCCACTTTCAGATTTTTTTTGTAACCAACCTGTTGCAACATGTGGTATGAATTTGATATTCCATATCTTGATCTCAAACCAATTGGGATTGAAAGGAATGTGAATCTAATTTCTAATACACTTGGTATCATCAATTGTTTTTAGTTTGGAGAGAGATATTGTAATTTTGGCAAAAATAATTCAAAGCTGTCATAAGCCCTAGGTAGGGTAACTAGTGATTTTTGAAGGATTCCATACAAAGTAACCCCACTTGCATTTAATATATGTGAAGGTATTATGGGTATCCAAATCAGTTTTTAGATTGTGGGTTTGAGTTGTCTTTCAAAAATTATGTCAAAATTACCTTATTTGTTGCTCTCATCAAAGATAGTGGAAGATTGTGAGAAAAGTCATTTGATTGAAGTGTTAGAGTTTTGGTCTTGCAAAGTTCATTGAACTTGTGTTATTTTGGAGTTCCCCACCTTCTCTACATCAATTAATGGTGAAATTACACCATAATATTCAAGATAAAACACTATGCATGGTCAAGGTATTGTAGGCAAGCAACCATTATCCAAAAATACACAAACATAATTATTAGTATAAAAGATATGCATGATATTCAAAACCCATTTAATCACTCAATACTATATTAATGAAGAGAAGAAATGTGCATGATCATTACTTAGTAAATTAAATAAATTTATGAATGTAAATTAGGGCAATAAACAACAATATAATAACCAAAAAATAAAATTAAGAGATAGAAACAATTAAATTCATCCATTCATTTATTTACTATCAAAGAATATATGACAATCCAATCAGGAATCACATGCATACATTCTAGGACAATATGAAATTAAACAAATCTCAAAGTTCCGATGGTTCTATTTTTATCATCTATAAAAATATGTGTTATCCCTATAAATCCTCTCTCATTCTAGAAAATGAAGACCATTATATAATGACCCTTCAAGGTCCACTTTTTTGATGCAAAAGCATCCCTGGTTGTAAAGCAATCATGTATCAACCAAAAAAATTTCTTTTATCGCATTACATTTACTAGCAGTTTTTTACCACATCATTGTTTCTTAGCTTGTGGAGCAGGATATAGCATCTACACATTAACATCTATCACATATCCAAATTTCACATCATTTGCAAATTTCTATTGAAAATTATCACTCTCAGAATTTCACTATGTTACTAGTCAGAGCATTTGGGGCCGACATGGTCTAGCTTTCTTAGTGTGGACCTATTCCAGATCATGCAAAACTTAATTTGACATCATACAAGCATCTCGGATTCATTGGGACCTATCTTGGAGATTCACAAGTTAATTCTTTTCATGTGAAGCTAATTCTTCATATCTTGAGGTCAACATTCACCTTTGATCATTCATCAGGTTATTAACCCTTGTGGATGATGCAAACCTATATTGGATCTTGGGAAGCATATTTATAAGCATTGTAATTCATTGTAGATCAACAATTAGAGTTTATGATTATATAGTCATTATATTTTTGCATAAACCCTTCAGGGGAAAGTAATAAGACCTTTTATCCAATTGTATGTTGAATTCCCTTGTGGCTAGCCTTTGAGCCCTAGATATTTTCCCATGAGGCATATGTTGCATGTAATGTTATCAATTTAATAAAATTTCATGTTTGTATATCAAATTGTTGTGTTATTTTTTCCATGTTGACTCATTGCTACACGGTTTAGACTGTTCCTTCTGGAACCCTCCTATTGTGACTGCACCAAGTGGTATCAGAGAAAGTTTTGATTCTTGAGGGAATTCCTTGATGTGAACCAATTGCTGACCTGAGTCAAACTACATTCGTTTTCAATTGATTATTGATTTTGAGGTAGTTGAAACCGTTGTAGCCAGATTTCCAAATTGAGGAAGTTGCACTGATTCGAGGGGAGATATGCCACCAAGGAGAGTAATTGTTATGGAGAATGTTGTGTGAAGAATGGATGAAATGATGGAAATGATATGTGAGATGTGAGTTAGGTTAGATGTTATTGAAGAAGATCAAAGGAGAGGCCTAAACCCTAGGCAAAATGCTGAAAGTGATGATGAAGCAGAACATGTGAATCAAAATGCAAAAACCCTAGATGAAGAAGAAGAATCAAATCAAGTAAAAATGTTGAAAGCGATATCAAAGATTGGAAAGTGACTTAGAGTTGAAATTCAAAATTACATGGGAAATTTGAATCCAAAAGAGTTGATTGATTGGATAAATGAAATGTGAGAATAATTTGAATATGAAGAAATCAAAGATCCGGAGAGTCATATTTGTGAAAAAAATTGAAAGGTCATGCTGCATTATGGTGGAAAAAAGTTCAATTAGACCAAATAGAAGAGGAAAAGAAAAAAACATCAAATGGGATAGAATGGTGACAAAATTGAAGAAAAAATTCATGCCAATAGATTATGAACTTGGATTATTGAAGAGATTGCAACACTTGAGACAAAAAGAAAGATTTGTGAAGGAGTATACCGAAGAATGATAATCAAAACCAGTCATAGTGAAGCAAGAAAGGAAAAGGTTTCTAGATATATCAATGGACTGAGAGAAAAAATTCAAGAAGAGTTGAGCTTGGAAAAGATGACATCTATTGAAGAAGCATACCACTTTGAATTGAAGGTTGAAGAGAAGCTAAATAAGAAGTTTGAACAAAGGAAGAGAAATGCAAGAGGAAGATTTCAAAAGAGTGGACCCTAGTCCAGAGAAAGAAAACCATATGTGGAGCTAAATAAAGATCCAAAACCATATTAGAGTGAAGAAAAGGATGCTAAATCATACCATAGAGGGAGATAAGATAGAAATTTCTACCATAGTAATAGAGGAGGTCATAATTCTTACTGCAATGATGGATACCAAAGAGATGTCATGAAGATATGAGAGAATACCATTCAAAGGAACTTGTTTCAAGTGTGGAGGTGAAGAACATAGAGTCGAGTGTCATCAAGGAAATACCAGAAAGAAACCTAATCCTAAGAATAGATTATGTGGAAGAGGAACATGTTGGATCCCTTAATTCAGTTGGGAAACCTAAGAAAGGAGAATCATTAGTGATGAGAAGAGCTTTAGTGCACAAAGAAGTAACTAAGGAACCACCACAAAGGAAAAGTCTATTCAAGACTAGATGTAAGTCCGAAGGAAAGGTATTTAAAGTTATCATTGATAGTGGGAGTATTGATAATCTAGTTTCAAAGGAGATGGTAACCAAGTTGAACTTGAAGAGATTGAAACATCCAAACCCCTATAGAATAGCATGGATTTAAGGTGAGCATAAGATATTGGTGAATGAACAATTTTTGGTGAAATTTCATATTGGATCATATAGGGATGAAGTATTGTGTGATATTATGCCTATGGATGCATGCCATTTACTATTAGGAAGACTGTGGAAAAATGATAATAAATCAAGTCATGATGGAAGAAGGAATACTTATACTATGATATCAAATGGAAGGAGAATCAATTTGATACCTTTGGAGGAAGAGGAGAAGACTGAATTTTGTGGCACTACCAGAATATGTTTGGTAGATGGAAGAAAATTCTTAGATGGATTGAGGCATGAAAACATGTGTTTTGCATTAATTCCAAAGAGATGAAGTAGTTTGGAGACAAAAAAGAGTGAAGGTCTACCACAAAAAGAAGTTATAGAACTGTTGACAGAGTATGAAGATATCATGTCAGAGAATGTACCAGGGGATTACTGCCTATTTAGAGTATCAATCATCATATAGATCTTATATCGGGAGAAAGTTTTCCAAATAAATCAACACATAAAATGACATTGACAAAGAATGCAGAGTTAAACTGACAAATATAAGAGTTGCTAAAGAAAGGATTGATCAAAGAAAGTTTGAGCCCATGTGTAGTACCTGTTGTACTTGCACCAAAGAAAGATGGAGAGTGGAGAATATGTATAGATTCAAGAGAAATCAATAAGATCACTATCAAGTATAGATTCCCATTTCCAAGGATGCATGATATTATGGATTTCTCAGGCTGAGGTGGACCATATTTTTTTTCCTCTTAGCCTTGGAAAGTGAGGGACTCACTTTTCTTCCAACCTCAGTTGTCTGATGTAGGAGCATCCCTGGTTGTAAAGCAATCATGTATCAACAAAAAAAAATTATTTTCTTGCATTGCATTCAGTACCAGTTTTTTATCACATCATTGTTTCTCAATTCATAGAGTAGGATATAACATCTACACATCAACATCTATCACATATCCAAATTTCACATCATTTTCAATTGTCTGTTGAAAGTTATCACTCTCATAATTTCATTATGTTACCAAACAAAGCATTTGGGGCCGACCTAGTCCAAATTTCTTAGTGCAAACCTATTCCAAATCATGTGGAACTTAATTGGAAATCATACAAGCATCTTAGGTTTATTGGGACCTATCTTGGAGATTCACAAGTTAATTCATTTTGTGTGAAGCTAATTCTTCATATCTTGAGGCCAACATTCACTTGTGATCATTCATCGAGTTATTAACCCTTGTGGCCAACATAGACCTATATTAGAGCTTGAGAATTATATTTATAAGCATTGCAATTCATTATAGATCAACATTTAGAGTTCATGATTAGATAGTCATTATATTTTTGCATAAACCCTTTAGGGGCAAGTAATAAGGCATGTTGGCCAATTGTATGTTGAATGCCCTTGTGGCTGGCCTTTGAGTCTTGGATATTCACCCATGAGGCATATGTTGCATGTAAGATTATCAATTCAATGAGATTTCATGTTCACATATCAAATATTGTGTTATTTCCATTATGTTGACTCATTGTTGCACAGTTCAAACTATTCCTTCTAGAACCCTCCTACCGTGACTACACCATTTTTATTGCCAAAAGGTTACCATCCTATAATTTAAAATAATCATTAATTTTTTTCTTTTGGTACTTAACCATTATAAAATAAAATAAAGTAGAAAAAATACTTCTAACATGCACACCTTTGGAAAATTTAATATCCTTTGATCAGAGGAATCAAATGGCTCCTGTGCACTTGAGTTGGCTCTAGTAGCAATACATCTCCTCCAATGGTATACCACATATTGATCTCAAATTTCAAATGAGATCATGGAGGTGTTGCATGTCTTTGATGGGGTACACTTTTATTCTTTTGTTTATTTGATTATAGTGATCTAATTGTGTTGCTCATCTGTATTCATAGAGGTAATCACATAATATTTAATTATTATAAAAATAATAACCCTTTGAGATTGAACAAGCCATTAGTTTTATCATATATCTAATCAATCCAAGGACTTTCTTCACCTTTTATTTATACTACCTTTCACCTTGGTGAGCATCCACCATATTGATGCCAATATTGATCTACTAATGGTATTATGTATTTCCCTATCAAAATTACCAATATTTTAGGGTTACAAGAATGCGACACAACTTATAAGGGGCCTATCTCTTACTACCTTTTATTAAAAAAACTCATCATGATCCCATTGAGTGATAACTCATTTTAGACTGGACCAATGACATAATTCCTATAGGTTGTTAGGACTATCAACCTCTTAGGATTGTGTCAGTCATTGATTTATTTTATTATATAATAGATTGAAAGTCCATTACTTTAGAACATGTCATAATTCAAATTAATATATTGCAACTTCAAAATTATAGGTGAATACACCAAATTTAATTGTATAATAATAATGGCTATTGTAGCCTAACTTACACAATATAGAGAAAGGATAGCCAAAGATGGTTTAAATTCATTATTAGATTTTTAAGGA
The DNA here is from genome assembly GCA_007258455.2 of Sequoia sempervirens. NCBI lineage: Eukaryota > Viridiplantae > Streptophyta > Pinopsida > Cupressales > Cupressaceae > Sequoia > Sequoia sempervirens. The sequence continues at coordinate 618,206,535 of VDFB02270651.1, forward strand.
ATGGTAATAATCTTTGAGGGTGAATTAGTAAGATTAAAATTTCTAAAATAATAATATTTGGGTGTCTAATGAGCATCACTAGTGATAGTGTAAAATACTTTGTTAGTAAAATAATTATAAAACTACTAAGAAATCATATGGTAAATCAAAACTAGAGTAGCCCATTCCATCCAAAAGTGAATGGGGTTAGTGAATCCTTTAACAAAATATCAAGCACTAAATTGAAAAATATGTGTAATGAAAATGTAACATACTCCTAGAATGTCAGAAAATAGCCATCTTATGGGATTATAGGAAAACATATAAAATACTAATAGATATAGTGATTCTTAACGAGTATAAAAATTTGATACAAATATTACTATATAGTACATTGTACCCAACCTAAGATTAGTAAGATTATTACTATTGGACGAGGAAAAATAAATTAAAGAAATATTTTTTGGGAAAATGTGTCTCAACCTTGCAATTATATAAAGGCTATTGTTGATAGGATATATAGTTACACTGATATGTGTAATATACAATGGCAACAAAGGGGAGAGTGAGATGCATGTAAACAATTTTTTGTTAACTTTTTTAGTAAAGTCCTAAAATGGCCGACATACATTAAGTAAATGATACATTGTAAATCTAGACCATTAATTATTAGGTTTTAGATCTAATGGTGGATATTTTGTTGGCCTGTCTTTCCCTAGAATGTAATCCTATTTTATGAGGGTGTTGTACTATGATGGTAGAGAGACGGTAATGTATTATGAGAGTATGATAGAAGTTGTGTTATCTTTGGACCTTTAAGTGGTCATACTTTTGTGAGAAGCTTGCTCTGCAAGTATATTGTAATCATTTTGATTTACTGGATAATATATTGGGTGAATTTTGGAGTGTGGGTTTTTTCTCCCAAAAGGGTTTTCCCCACATAAATCACTGTGTTGTGGTATGCATGATATTTATCCTTATTTCTATTTAAGTTTATGTGACTGTTAAGATCTGTAAATTTTTTTATTTATTATCCTCTCAAGATTAGTGTAGGAAGTTGTTTTGCTACCTTAGCTTCTTTACAAGTGGTATCAGAGCCTTATCACCTTTGGTTTTAGTTGTGGGTTGTTGGACTTTTTGAACTAATCCAAATTTGAGTGGGAGCTTGTGTAGAAGATACTTTGTGATCTTGTTGTAGGAATTTTTAGATGGCAAGTTCATTAGGAAGAATAGAGGTGGAGAAATTTTATGGAAATAATTTTGAAATATGGAAGCTCAAGATGGAGGATCTATTGATAGATCAAGATCTATGGGATTTTGTTGATGAGAATGTTTCAAGGCATGCATGTCCTAGTCAGGTTGCTCAATATGATGTTATGGACCAAAGCCAAGGGTCTAATCATATTGTGTTTGGTAGACTCTATTTTAATTAATGTCCATGAGGATACCTCTGCATAGAAACTATGGAAGAAGCTTGGTGAGATGTATCAGGCCAAATATTTAGTGGACAAGATTTTCTTGAGGAAGAAATTGTATCCCTTGAGAATGGAAGAGGGTGGATGAATCATAGACCACCTGAAAGAATTCAATATGTTGGTGGCTCAATT
>VDFB02270651.1:618208220-618465784 GCA_007258455.2 Sequoia sempervirens
ATGTTTCTCAATTCTTCCCGACCAAAAGTCCCCATCTTACAAATGTTGAGAAGGAGGGCGTCCTTGATCTCTTTCCAATTTGATGAAATTGGATAATATGTCTCCCTGCAATTCATTACCTTCCTCCAGCTCTTAACTCTAGCCTTCACCAGCTCTGCTACAGAGTCTTCTACTATTGCTTCAGCTTCTCTCGACCTCTTCTCAAAACCCACGTTGAAAAATCTCATCAACTTCCATATAAATGAAGGGCAGAGAAAACGGTAAACGCAGCATTCAGTAGCTTCATCAAAGGCCAAAGCAAAAGTTCTACTTCCTGTTTCCTTCCCAAAAATAGCCATAAAGAAATTATCCGTAGTGAACTCAAGGAGAACATGTTGCAGATCAACCGAGGCTTTTTTCTCTTTTGCTTCTTCAAGAAATGGCAAAAGTTTCTGCTGCAGAGCTTTCTGCAACAGACTTAAATTTCTGTCTTTAAATGTGCTGCTGCTTACTGCCATTACTGTTGGCTTTCTTTGGCGCTTCCACAGTTGATCATCTGAAGTAAATATACCATCGCCAAATGTGTGAAAAAATACTTCTTTGAAATTGGGTCCTTTAGGGAAATTGCTAAAATTCTCCTTCAGAATATACTCTACATTATTGGGACTAAATGTGACTACTTGGAACAGATTGCTTCTCAAGAGCCAGGGGCCTCTAACTATGAAAGTCCCACCATGCTCAAGTACCAATTTGCACCCGTCCTCAAATATATTGCTTGAATGCCACACCATCCATGGTATCATACCTACTACTGGCCAATTTAGCGGTCCTTTCCTGAAACATATTCCCAAAATGCTCAGGAAAATCACTACCACTGTGGCCACTGTACTCATGCAACTTCATCCATAACTTGGTTATCTTTATTCAAATCTAATGCAGAATAAACACCAAACAAATCATATTTGTAAGAAGAGACTTTAATGAAGCCACCAATAACAGTTTGGCTATTTATTGAGAAAAAACAGTTTTACCAAACCACTGTGCAATACAGAGGAGCTGAATAAATTCATTTGGTAGGTTGCCTTCCTGAAATCGGTAGTCTAGCCTATTGCTACAGACGGTTCTCTAAAAGTCGAAGTCAGAAAATCTGTGTTACAAAATCAATGAAACATTTAAGATGGTGGATTAATTCATGTTAATGGGTTTCTGTAAATATGTAATCACTCTGTAGGCAACTTTATATATTTTTTATAATTTTTTTTTTATGTGAAACAATTGTTAATAAGTACCCTGCATATTATGCTAAATTGTCACAAAATTTTCAAGAGAACAATAATAATTTGAATTAAAGAGTACCCTACATTTTACATGCTTAAAAAAATTGAGAGTAAAAAATATTATTTTTATATGAAAGCCACATTCCTTGAGTTTATGTGAGTGTTGAGATATTGGTGTGTTAATTCACATACAAACAATTTTGCATTGAAAAGAATGTTAGGATTTTAGAGAGCTTGTATCATGTCAAAGTTTGATTATAGACAATACAATAGTAGTTGGAAGCATTTGCAATAAAATGAGGTGGGAATTAAACTTTACAGTATGGCTTGGAGGTGTCTTGAATCTTGGTGAAGCTATGGTAGAAACCGAATTATTTTTTGTTGTGTTATGATTATTACATCAAGGTAGGTAGTAATATATTCCTTAAGTATGTTTTGTAATGTTGGAACATGTGCAACATTGTTGTAGTGCATGCAACAAGGAATATGATAGGTAAATGTTTCAAAATGCGCTCTGGAGTTCTGTAACTTATAAGAGTGTTATGTCTACTACCATAAGTCATGAAAATGGTCTTGATAATGAATGGAAGAAAGGTATGAAGAAGTTGTTCCTAAAATAATCTTAGAGGAGAGTGTTGTGTAAATTATATATCTTTACAATTATGAAAAGGAGAAAAATATATAAAACATAAGTAAAGTCATAACAAAATACAAGTGTACTTGGGAAAAAGCCTTCCAAGAGAAAATCCCCACACTCTAAATTATTCAATGTATAATTTGCTAATCTAAACATAGCTACATTACACTTGCAAAGAAATCATTTATAAGAGTATCACTAACTAGAGATCTTGAGTAATTTTGATAGTATAACAGTACCTATAAAATCACTAATTAATAACTTCGTGTAAAGCATCCTATAAATAGGTGAACTAGTACATGAAACTATCAAATTTTAATTACAAAACCATGATATTAGAAAACCCCAAAAAGTGGTTCCTAGATACCTAGTTAAAAAACAAACACTCAAATCCCAAGATGACTTCATAGGCTATAAATAATACTTTTCTTTCACTTTTCATAAGTTTTTTATAACCCACTCACCAACTTGGGCATTCCATTTTGGCTTCGTTTTCTTCATTTAGAAAATCTCATAAATTGGTCAGCAAGTGCAACTCCCTCTTATATCTCTTTTCTATATGTGAATTTATTTTTACATTTCTAATGTAGGAGGTCCAACTTCTATATTCCATATTTTTTTATCTAGGAGAGCATTGGGGCCCTTTTTAAATTGTAGATTTCAAAAATATCTATATAATAGGCATCCCTAGAAATAATATTGAACAACTCAATTTTTTTGTTTTCTTCAAAAATAAAATTATATAGCCTAAAAGTTGAATTTTTATATTTCATAGTTCAAAAATGGCATTCTTCATAAACTCAACATTACAAGAAAGGTTATACTTTGCTCCAAATAATGATGTGGATGTGAACGGCGAAGGGCAAGAAGCAGCAACAGGGGTCATTTTTGAAAATCTCTGAAGTTGCAGATGTAGACAAGGATGATCCGTCGGATGGAGGCTTGGAGTGGCCGTTGTTTTCTCTGGCGGAGCTTGTTGAGAAGTGGAGGCGTTTGTGGGTGTTGGGTCAGGCATTGTCATTGGTGGAAGATAGATGGTTGGCTCCTGCAGGAAGGGTTGCTAGTGTTGAAGACAAGGAGGACATTGTTGGTGCTTGCCATCTTGTTTGGATCAGATTTGGAGAATGTTTTTCTTTGCCTATAGTGACTAGAGATGGTTCTCTGGCTTTTACTTTGTTGGATGCTTTCTTTTGTAGGTCTCGTCATTTTCTTCAAGCAGGCAAGCAACTACCACCCACCAGGATGGCCTTTGCTGTCATACTTTTAGATTTTATTCATGAGGCAAACTGCCCTCCCAGTGCTGCGATTGTCCCTCCGCTTGATTCTCCCCCAGAGGGCCGGGCCCTGGAGCTCCGCCGAAGAAGGCCATTCTATTCCTGCAGGACGGAATTTCATTTGCTGTCCCTTTCCTCATACTCTTCCGTCTACTGCCTCCCGCATTCAACGGCTGAGGCCCCACTACCAGGATGAGGCTCCCTGGCCAGAGTGGTGCTGCCACTCTGAGCTCTAGTCAGCCAGGGCCTTACTGCCCTGGCCAAGGTGGTAGGGATGGCTTGGGGGCTTTATTTGTTGGACCTTTCTTCTTCTCATTTTTTTTGGGGTGCTCTTTGCTTCTACGCTTCCTCTATTTGGTGGCTCTCTTCTAGGGGTTTTGCTGGCATGGATGTGGTTTCCAAATGGCTAGTGGATTTCTTTGCCTATTATCTTTGTTTGGAGACTGTTTTGGGTTGTTGGCCCATTTGGTGGAGTGGTAGCGTCACTCAAATCTGGGTATTTTCTTCCGTGTGCTCTGCTGGGTTTTGTGTGGACCTGCACTGGCATCTCCAAGATTTTTTCAGGATGAGAGAAGGTGTATTTCCTAATCCCTTGCTCATGGTGAGGCCCCCGTGTACCTTGTTGCTCTTTGTTGGTGTATGGGAGTTGGTGTTTTGGTTGGACCTCCTTGTGGGGTTGGAGTTGGTGTTGTATCAGCTTTGTTCTGTGATGAAGGTTTTGAGGGTTGGGTGGATTTTAGAGATAATTTTGAAAACCCAATTGTTACTACTATTGTTGCTTGCTTTGGTTCTCCTCCTTACTGTAGTCCCTTCTTTCTCTTGGAATACTAGGTCTTCAATTGAGGTGAATACCTCTCCTTTGGAGGTGGAGTCCTCTCCCTCTTGGGTTGAGGTGTATTCTATGGTTGAAGGCCTCTTTCAGATTTTCCCATTGAGGGGGTTCCCATTTCTATTGTGGTGGAATGGTGTTATGTAGGAGTGCTTTGACTGCGGTGGTTTGGATGAGCTGGATTTTGTCTCCTATAGAGGTAGAGAGAGCAACTAGTTTTTATGGAACACATTTGGAGCCTTGCATTCTTGGAATGACCTCTCCTATAGAGGGGGAGATGGTATGTTGATGGGAAAGAACCTTTTGTATACTTTTGGGGCCTGCTAATGTAGACCTATGTCTTAGTTGTTTCTGCTAGTGGTTTGGAGAGACTAATTTACTTGAGTGACTAGTTGTTGTAGGCTTCTCTCTTGGGTTTTTGGTCCTTGCCAAAAACTGGTTGTCTTGGGTTATTGGTCCAATCATGATGCAGGAGCATCCAAGGTGTAAGAGCAATCTTGCATCACCCAAAAAAAAAATGTTGTTACTTTTCAATAAGGGCTAAATTTGGTAGGGTTACTATTTTTGTAAGTTTGCATTTATGCATAGTTGGACACAAAATTTGACACAAACCTCTAGAATGGTAAATTGATGCCAATGGTGAAGAAATCACTTCAATACCATTTGTCATTTGAGAGATATTAAATTTTTTTCAAAATCCTAGTAAAATCTTCAGGGTCAATTTTGAAGCACTTAGAGGCTCCAGATGGGCCTGAAAAGTGGTGGAAAATGAAAGTGTATGGCCTTTAGGCCCTACTTTCTAGCACAAAATTTCCCAAGCCATTTCCGAAAAGGTATTATAATAGAAAATCCGATGGTCAGATTAAAAGTTATGACCCCGCGAAGTTGTAATACCAAAATTGATAAAATTTCAAAATATCTTCCTGAGGAAGTTACACTTTCCAGAAGTTTCTAATGTGGTTACACCTTCCAAAATAAAAGGATGTAAAGGGGGACTATAGAGAGGAAGCGTGAGTAGCGTAGATGGTGGCTTTAAGTTGCAGATTTGTAGATTTATGTGATCAGAAAGCCCATGTGATGGCAAATATAATGTTGTAATTTCATTTTCAGTGATAATAGAAAATATTTGCTTTCCTTCTTGCATTAGTTTGTTCCATTATTTGTTGTTTCTGTGATTTTTAGATTGTAAGGGGAGTACCCTTCATCACATCAAAACCAATGGGTTCTAGATCTATGTAATATCTAGGTTCTTTGTTGGGCAGCTAGGTTAGGCTGTTGGTTTGTCTTTGTTTTGTTGTGGGGATTTTTTGACTTTTCTTCTGGCAGCTTGACCATCCTTGGTTGGGTTTCAGGTCCCTTCAAAACCTGATGGTTTCGGGTCCATTCAAAACCTATTGTAAATGGTTTCGAGTCCATTCAAAACCTATTTTTTCTCTTTTTCAAAAACATTACAAGAAAGGTTGGTACACATTTCAAGAATTCTCTGACTTATCAAAAACTTTACAATCAAAAAGGGAGTATCAATACTTTTAGACTAATTCCTAGGGGTTAAGGGGCTCATAGAATCTAAGCCCCACCTAAAAATTTATATGCTCACTATCATTGTCAATGCATTTGCAATATTTCATAAAGTGTCAAATATACCTAGCATCACCCTATCATTCTCTATTATGGCTTGAACAAAATGGTACTAGACATCAATATCTATTTTCCTCAATGAAGGTTGGGTTCTTTGCTAGACATATTGGATTGACTAGATCACATTGAACTATAATAGCTCTTGGACTCAACCTTGCATATGAATACAATCACTTAAGTTAAATTTCTTCTTCATAAGTATGAGTAGACACCATGTGCTCTACTTTTATAGTGGAAAAATCAACCACAACCTCTCACTTTCTCATCAAACTAATAGCACAAAAAAACATAGTGAAAATGTAGGTAGTAGTGGATCTCTTGCTATCAGCATCCCCGTGTGATCCCACAATAGTGGTTTACAATTTTTGGCCAAACTGGACACTGAAATTATTATTTTTAACTAAATCTTCACATTCAGGCACTTATAGCGGCTAAACCGTGAGGAATTTGAAGATGATGCAAACTAGAGACTCCTCACATTTTGTTTGTAGATTCTAAAAATATTTTTTTCAAAATTTTTGGAATCAGATTGTACTTTTTTTTCATCTCCTACGAAAGCTATTTTTTTTCAAAAAATAACATTTTTAAAAAGTGACACACACCGTATAATGTATAACTTTTTTTCCATGAAGGATAAAAATCTAATTCTTTCAAATTTAGATTTTTAACTCTGATATCTAGTGCTTCCACTTGGTTAGATAGTTTTTTATTGAATATTTTTTCTTTAATCAAGTTTTGAAGTCAAACCAATTACAATTCAGACATAGCGCGACCGTATAATGCATAACTTTTTTTGTATAAATCGAAATTCAATTTTATTTTATTTGTTGGATGAAGGCCTTCAATATCTGAAGTACTCATATTTTTCAAATATTTTTTTTGATAATATGCTATTTTTCCACATGTGCAGAACAAAGACCTTCATTTTTTATGAAAAACCTATGTTTAATAAAACTAAAAAACAAATACATAATGAAACCAAAACATATTAAAATTATATTCATTGGATAGCTCGTTCCAAGGACTACCTAATTCTAGTTGGGTTTCTGAAGAATTCTCCATTTTCATCCTCAAACCAACCTTCGAAGCATAAAAAAATAGGTTTTTTTGTGTCTGAGGGGGAGAATCAGGGTTTAGGGGGGTTCGAACGAACCACCCTGGTTACATGTATTTTGATTGTTTTTTGAGTGGCAAAAGCATTGAATGGGTTCACTTGAATCCTAGTTCAACCGAACCCATTTTTGGTTCATGAGAACCTTCAAGTTTGTACAAACCCCCAAAATCAAAAAAATTGCCATGGGGTAGTTTTTTCTCAATTTTCCTTCCTCCATCAAATTGTAAACCACTATTGTGGCTTCACCCCCCCACACCAATTAGAATAAAAATTTCCATGAATGCTAAATGAATTTTGGTCCCTTATATATTTACCTTGATAAAATGAGTACTCATAGGTACCTAATAAATACCTAAAGATTGGGTCTCCATTATATCCTAGTGTACATGTCTATGATTATACATTAAATGGGTAAGGAATTCCATTTCTTGTGTAATGTATGGTCTTGTATAGATAAAAACATACATTAAGCTCCCAAAAATACTAGCATAAGGTACTCTAGCCATATCCTCTATCTCACTATGTGAAATAAGGCACTATTCAATTGATAACTTAGTCCCCACTAAAATAAGAACACACAAAGGTCTACAATATGACACAAAGAACTTTTATGACACTAAATTTACATACTTACACTAGCTTAATCAAATATTTTTATTAGCTCCATCTCTTTTGATCTCCATCCCTAGGATAAACCTAGTTACACCTAACTCTATCATCTCAAACTATGCTAAAACTTGATACTTTAATTCATGAGTCATATTATCCCTATTACTAAAAAGTAACATATATCATCATCATATAATGCAATCATAAGGAAGTGATCATCTATCTTATAATAGATACAATGATTCAAATTGGACCTCAAAAATATTAATCCCAACAAAAATATATCAAATTTTTGGTACCACATCATAGGAGATTACTTAAGTCCATACACATATTTTACAACATAGAAACCAAATTATTTTTACCTTTTTCAATATAGTGCTCTAGCTAGGATATATCAATCTCTCCCTCTAAATCACTAAGAAGGAAAATTTTCTTCTTGTCCATCTACTCAACCTCATAATCAAATGCTATTACAAAAGATAATAGAACTTGAATGAATGCCCACTTATAAACTAGGGAGAAAATCTAACCATAAATAACACTTCGTAACTGAAACATGGAAAAATAGGTTTTATCAAAATGTGGAATGGGGAAAATGGGGGTTTTGAACCTATCTTTCCTTTATTTCATTAGGAAAAGAGATCCCCACAAAGAATTAACTTACAACCCTTAGGTGAGCCAACTCAATGGGGGAAGTTGTTGGTTTCCTTATGATTGAGGACAAGGGTATCAACCTGAATAACACTTTTGGGAGAAAAAATAAAAATAGTAAATCACCACAATTATGCAAGCTAACACTTGGATCTTTAATTTAAAGCATAATATAGACAAAAACAACAAATTTTTTCTTGATCATCTAGGAAGGTCTGAATATTGTGCACCTATCATAAAAATCTTGTTTCAAAGGGCTAACTGGGACTAATTTTCCTATAGGTGAATGGGTCTTTTGTTAGGGATTTCAACCAGCTTTCAGGAGCCTTTGATGTTAGTTTGTAGCTTCTTTTTGATCTAGGTTTTAGTGTTGAAAATTCAAAAATCATATTTGTAAGTGAGATTTTTTGAATTGACAAAACTTTGATAACTTTTGCAACTTTGACTTGTCATCCCACAATAATGGGTTACACTTTTTGGCCAAACTTGACATTGAAATCAACATTTTTAGAGAAAAATTCACTTTCTGACACTTATAGTAGGTAAAATATTAGGAATTTGAAAATGATGTAAACTAGTGATTTGTGAGATTTTGTCTGTAGATTTTAAATGTATTTTTTTTAAAAAAAATTGATTTTTTTTTTTTTTGCGTCTCCTTTGATAACTAGTTTTTAATAGTAAACAACATTTTTAAAAGTGGTGTGTACTTCGGCTCGCATAACTTTTTTTCTATAAAGGATAAAATTCTGATTCTTTTGAATTTAGGTTGGTAACACAAGTATCTAGTGCTTTCATTTTGTTTCATAACATTTTGTTGAATATTTTTCTTTTAATTAAGTTTTGAAGTTAAAACATTTATAATTTAGACATAGGTGCACTTTGGCTCGCATAACTTTTTTGGTATGTATTGAAATTCAATTTTTCTTTTTTTGTTGGAACGAGGACATCAATACCTAGTTCGTATATATTTTTCATTTTTTTTTCCTCAAATTTACTATTTTTCCACAATGATTTTTCACCGAACTTGATGTTCGGTGAAAAACCTATGTACAGTAAAACTAAAAAATAAAATATAAAATAAAAACAAAATATATTAAATTTATAGTTGTTGGAAAGCACGTTTCAATCACTACAATCATCCAGCTTGGTTTATCAATTTGACTCCATTTGCACCTCCTTCCCAAGCTTCGATAATAAAAAAAATGCATAAATTTTGAAATGGTGGAGGGGAAGGTGAAAAAAGGGGGTTCATTAGAACCCCCCTTCATTAGGAGGGTTGATAGAGCTATACCTTGTTTCAAGAGGGTTCATTATTAGAAGAGGGGGGGTTCATTCGAAGGGGGGGTTCATTAGAAGGGGGGTGGTTCATTCAAACCTCCTTCATTAGAAGGGATAAACCATTTTAAATTTTTTGATGGGCATTTCTAATTTTTCTTCATTTGAAAAATTGTAACCCACTATTGTGGGTTTACCCACAAATTTTCCAACTTTGACAAATTTTCCAACTTTGCTCTTCAAGAGATCTTCAATCCTTCTTCAACCTAAGATATACGACACAAACACGAGGAAAAAAATGTTTTTTTTTGGTGAATGGGGGTTTGCCTTGGTCAAACCCATTTTGGTAGTTAAACCTTGACATGAAATAATACAACATGAAAGGAATGATGAATGAACAATATAGTGTTGCAACTCACCAAACCCTTGAATAAACCTTTGGAAATATAAAATCTTGATCTTGATCTTGCATGAAATGGATTCAATGGATTTGGATCTTGATGCTTGAAATATGACTTGAATTCTTGACTCAAATCTTTGAAACAGGTACATCATAATGTTAGCTCCAAAAATATGCATGATGATAGATAACTTTGACATGATGCTTGAGATCTTGAATGTTGCAACAAAATTCTTGAGGAATCTACTCTTGAATTCTCTTTACAATAATATTTTCTCTTGTTAAGGGGTATGTGCAGGATCATCATGGAAAAAAAAGACCCTTAAGTGGTGAAAAAATCAGAAAAATCAAAGTTAGGCAACTAGACGTAAAAAATTGAATCTTATCTATATTATTTCAAAAATATGTAAGAATATAATTTGTAGAAAATTGAATGTAGTTTCTAAACTACTAGGTTTATTTTAAAAAAAATCTATTTAGTGAAAATTTGAAATTTCAATGCAGTAGTAATTTAATTTCAGGGAAAAAATAAGAAGTAGGTGTCTGTCTGACCACCCTAACCACAATAAAATGATAATATTCTTTTATAATATTTTATATATAAGTAGAGGATTCATGTCTGAATGTGATGCATATTTTTTTGTAATTTTTTTTTTTCCAGTAAATGAATTAATTATGATTTTTTTATTACAAACTTTTGAAAATACTCCTAAAGAAACATATATACGAAAACCACATGCTTGGTCAAAGGCCATTTAGAATTCATTTTTTTAACACAATCCTATAGTATGTGAAGCATAGAATGTGACACATGTTTCAGATTCAAAAAATGTGATCTTGTTTGAAAGCTATAGATATTTATCAATCATCCTATCAATTAGGACTTTAGTTGTAATTCAAATAGAAAATGAATAATAATTATTTATTAAATTCAAAGAAAAGCGTAATTTATATTGGTGGAAAGTTGGGAATCTCCTTTAAAAACCATAGCACATTTAAATCAGTTTTGGGTAAAAAATTAGTTAGCACATACCCTACATACGCATCATATCACCACTTTTTGGCCCACCATGATCCTGCACATACCCTAAGTTCACCTCTTGCTAGATGTTTTGTATTTGAACATAGCACCATTCTAGCATTCTTAAAATTTGGAGACTAGGGGTAGCATATAGTTTTATCGTTTACTTGCATGAAAGTAACTATAAAGTTGTGATGTGGGTATGTGCAGGATCATGATGGGCCAAAAGTGGTGATATGATGGGTATGTGGCCAGGGTATGGTGGCGACTTTTTAAAAGTCAGTGAAGTGAAAAAGGGTTTTTAAAGAAGATTCTTAACTTTCCTCAATAAAATTGCTCTTACTATTAAATAAATAATTATTCATTTTCTACTAATAAAGAATCTGATTGATAGGTGGATGAAAAACATCTATAGCAGCGGTATCATTTTGAATCAAAACAATCACGTTCGCTAGCTACACATAATATAGGATTAAAAAAAAATTGAATTTCATGAAGTTTTCTTAAGGATGGTGGTCGGTAAATGAGTTTTTATGTTTTAAAATTTGTAATAAAAATTCATAATTGATTATTTACTTGAAAAAATTACAAAAAATATGCATCTTTGCTCGGACTTTGAGTCCTCTCTTTATATCTAAAATCTTATAAAAATATTATTATTTTATTGTGGTTAGGGTGGTTAGACAAACACCTACTTATTTTTTCCTTGAAATTTAAGTACTACTACATTGAAATTTCAAATTTTCAACACATAATATTTTTTTTCTTTAAATAAGCCTAGTAGTTAAGAAACTACATTCAATTTGATATAGATTCTATTCTTACATTTTTTTAAAATAATATAGATAACTTATTCAAGTTTTTATGTCAAGTTTCCTAACTTTGTTTTTTTTTAATTTTTCGCCACTTAAGGGCCTGTTTTTTCCATAATGATCCTGCACATACCCATGTCTCTAGCCTATTTTACTTTTTAAAAGTCCTATAGGGGTCAGGATTGACTAGATGTGGAACAGTATGCAAGATATTATTTTTTCTGGTTGTGTTTTCTTGAACTTGGTGGTGGGAAGGTGGGCCTTTCAATTCATGACCTAGTAGATGATAATATGTTTAAGTGAGACATGGCTATGACTGTTTATGGTGTTTTTTTTAGCCCTATTTTACAATACCATTCTTAGTTCATTGGAGAAATGCCTCCAACATTTTCCAAATTAGTGAGTCTGAAAGGATTGTACATAGCTATTCTCTTTGATACTTATTTCTACAATACAAGGATATTATAAAATTAAAATATTATCAAACAGAGAAATAGTTTAATTGTATCTATATGCTTTTCATGGTTGATATAGTTTGGCATCTAGAAACAATTTTAACATGGTAAAATACCATATTTTCTTGGAAACTTGGACTCACTAGAAATATTGTGAGATAACCTACCTCCTCTATAAATTTCAAGCTATTAGATATTAGATCCTATTCTCCTCCTTAATGGGAAGATAAATCCAATAAAATAGCATAGCAATCTAAGTGTAATGTTTCTCTCATTTGTGTAAAATTTACCATAGTGGATGACTCTGAGAAGGTTGGGGTTGAATGATTTTTCTTATAGGATGCTTCAAGGAACTTCTATGAATGGACCAATTCCTTCAAATCTTTCAAATTAAAATTAATAATATACATGTAAGAACATGTATTGTTCTCATGGTTTTATTTTAAAAAAGAGGAGTATGAGAACTACTAGCATGGTACCTATCTCTGTTGAAATCTTATGTATTTTGAATTATTAAATCTTTGTTTACACCTACGAATTTAATTTTTTACTTTCGTTTCATAGAATGTCTTTGCATATATGTTGATTAGTGATTCAATTTCAATCGTATTTACATTTTAGACATTCACAGGAAGATAAGTGAGATAACTCAAGGTGGTTCTTCTTTGACCTTCATATTGTTTCTGAACAATCTGAAAGAATTCTAAGTGGAAGAATTTTTCTTCGAATCCTTTTTTTTTTGGAGTATATATATAATTTATATTTATGATGTTTATACAAGTATGTGCCTTATCATAACTAGGTTGGTTGTAGGGTTCTAAGAAACAACATCACTATAGAAATTCCAATAGGCATTAAGCTAAACAAGTTGGAATCTTTGTAAGTAAATCCTACATACTTGAATTGACTAGTATTAAAATTCACCACCATGTTAAAATATTTTATTAGATCCAAGATTCACTTTTTCCATTTGTATCTATCTTCAAGCATCAAGTAGTTTACAAAGTTTAGACATGCCAATAAATATTCAATCTTCTTTGTGAGCATATATGATAGCTGTATTGAGAATTGTTTGTAGTGTTGATTTGATGGTTTGGGAGGATCTTTTGTTTTTAATAAACAAATGCTTTTCCCTATTTGATTTTTTTAAGGAGGATTTTAGCATGTGATTTCAAAATTTAGGCATATATTTACATCTTTTCTACCCATTTTCCTTTTTCTCGCTTTATCATATTTGTCATGTTTATTTGGTTGTATTTATTCAAAACTATTGTTTGTATCATGTAGATGAATAATATTGCTAGACATTTATTACATTATGCCATAACAACTTTGGGATTTGCATATTTGATCAAATTGAAGTCTTTAGCTACAGTTTATTGTTCTAAAGAAATTTTATGTAACAATATGTTGATACAACTTGATTACAACTTGATTTATTTGTGAATCTTGTCTCCTTAGATAAAATAATAGCAGTAACAATACCTGTTAGCATATTCTACATAGGAGACCAAAATGGGTCTATTTTGTGTCATCAACTTGGTCAACTTGATCAGAATGCTTAGGATATTGTACAGTATGAAATTTTCAATTTATTGCACTTGCTTTTGTCTTTCCTATATGTCAGTTTAATAATTGATTATTCTTCCATAATGTATCTTACTGTCTTGCTCATATGCCAATTTAATAACTTATTATTTTTCCATCATGTATCATACAACTGTGAACAATATTTATAGTTTTTGATCTAGAAAGGCATGCCATTTACATTAACTTATTAATTTTCACTCTATGTTATTGGGTTTGTTTAGAATCCAACTTGAGTCGGGATTGGTTCGAACTTGGTACAAATGGATTGATTTAGTTTAAAGCTATATAATAGTTGTGGAGTGGAATTTAACCTTGAAGCTTTGTTTTGGTGCTTTGATGGGTTGATCTAACATTTCTTTGAGCCACATTAATTAGCTTGTGATTTAAGCTTTTCGATGCATTTCTAAACCTTAAATTTTGAACTATGTGATATTCAGTTTGCTTCTTTGGCAAAACATCTTTCTTTTTTTGCTTGCCTAAAAGCTTTTGGCTTAAATTTCTCTTTAATATCCTTTGTGTATAGTATATGCTTCATCGCTAGAATTCATCAATAGGAACTTGATGCTATGTGTCACTTGTTTGTTTATGATACATATTATTTTAATTAGAAATTTTTATTTGTGTTTAATAATAAATTATATTTTGTTTAAATATATATGATTTGTAAAATTAAGATGATATTTTAAAAATAAACTATTTACAATTGAATATATGTAGAGTTTTATCTTTTATTAGAACTTAAGGATAATAATGATTGATGTACAAACATCACAATTACAAGTAGAATATCATCATTATAATAATTATTGATCTACAAACATCATAATTACAAGTAGACTATCATCATCATTATTAAAAAGTGGTCCTAGATTATCTTAGGTTAAATTGCTTAGAGAATCTCTACCAAAATGTGTGGCCATATAAAGTTCTTTAAATTTTGTTAATTTTTATTCTATTTTATATAGATAATTATTAGTATTTTCCTTCGTAATTATTATTGTAATCACCATTTTTAATTAGTTAGTAGATACTATTACAACTATAATTATTTATCTACTTATTAATTTATGTAGTTGACATCTATTATATGTTGTAATTTATCATGACTAGAATTTAAATTTATTATAATGAATGTAGGCATGCACAACCTTTAACCAAAATCAAGAATATAAAATAACTAAATTGTAGTACTCATGATATACCATATCGTATCAATTAAATATTTATAAATCTTAACAATAAAAATAATAAAAAATAATTAGTGAAATTCAAAAGTGAGTTTAATCTAAAATAATGCTAACTCATAGAGGATGTGCAATGTGTACAAATTTAGATCTAGCAAGAAGCTTAGACCAATGTTCTAGTGGGGCACAACCATGCACATCTTAAAAATATACATTTGTTACAAGACATGGATATGGATATGGACTTGGATTCTCTCTTGTAATTGAATGTATGCAAACGTCTTTTACATATAGAGTAATATATGTCATATAGTTTACATATAAAAATAATATATCAACATCTTTTACATATATTTTTCTAAAGATAGAAGTGCTAATATAATTAAATTTATTAAATATTTTTTTTAATATAAAGAATATTAAATTTATTTTATCAATAATATTTTATTAATCAAGATTATAAATATAAACAAATGTTTGAGATTATATAATGAGATTCTTCATTTTAAAGTGTTTTTATTTAAAAATAAACATTATGATTGTATTCAACACAAAAAATATGAAGAAGAAAACTAAATTCATCCGAGAGGAAAAAAGCTCTGCAACTTTTGGTCATGCATGTGATATTCTGGTGTGAGAGTTTCCTCGAACACCCATGGAGGAGGCTCGACCCTCCTCCACGATCTATTATTATTCTCCCTATGTATGATTGTGCTCCTTTGGATGTGGGGCTACCCTTGGTAATATTTGGTGTGTTGTGGGTGTGACGGGCTCCTCTCGTCGGTTACCCTGGTTGTATCTTTGCATGTGTGGCTTTGTGGTGGTGAAAGGTCATGATGGAGGGGGATACGAATCCCTAGAAAAATCTCTTAAAGGCTCGACCTCCGGTGTTGAACATAGCCATTATGTCAAGTCATTTCGGGATATCGTTACAGGCGAGCGGAGCTGGCTTCCCCAGGGCACTAAGTTTGTGGCTGAAGTGGTTGAATCTTTGTTAGATGATGGAGATGAGGGGCAAGGTAAGAAATTTTCAGCTCCCCTCTTGAAATATGCTTTGGTTGCGAACATAGCCTTAGATGAAGCAATCTCTAAAGAAGATTTAAAGCTTTCAAAATCTGCAATATTTTTTGTGGTCGTGGACACCAATAGGGTTCCAGCTAGAAAGTACATGGATGAATGGTTTAAAAATGTTTGGGAATGAAAATTAGGGTTTCATTTCTATTATTTCCACATGGTTCAAAAAGGTTTATATGTAATTTTTTTCAATAACCCTAAATCTCAGCAAAAAGTAATTAACAAGTAGTTTTGGAATGTTAGGAAAGCCATTTTTCGTGCTTTGGCATGGCGGCCAGAGTTATTGGAAGAGGAGGTTTTGGCATCATCCAACCCCAAATGGTTGGTAATAAAACATGTCCCCCCTGTTTATGGAAATTTGTTCCACTGATGATGGAGCCATATAGAAATGTTTTGAGAGTAGAAGATACTAAATCTCCTCTCCCACACTCAGATGCGAGGGTTTTGATTTCCTTGACCCCTGGACTGGATCTCCTAGAGATTTTGGAAATTAAAATGAGGTTGAGAATTATAAATTTTGCTTTGTAAATCCTCGGCAGACCTAATGCATGTTATCTCTATCGTTGGGAGGGGCATATTAGAAGGAATTTTCCTCTAATAAAAAATAAAACTAGTAAATCTTCTACCTATGGCAGAAATAACTCCATAATGTAGCCCCCGCTAGGGACCGGGAGGGCTAAAAATAACTCAAGGAAGACTGAGGAATGTAGCCTATCCCCAGAGAAAGAAAATCAAAATAAAGAAGGTAATCACTAGTACACAAACAACAATATATGACTAAATAAACTACTAAAAATTGCATACAAATGACTAACTTTAGTCACGTGACTACTAGTGGTTTATTTGTAGTCATTTATAACACCACTAAATTTATGACTAAACAATTTTAGTCATTTATTTGAGAATCATTGATTTTAGTCATTAATTTGTGGTCATTTGATTTGAATAAACTTTATTTACATTCATATTTTTTGATCATTTAATTTTAGTCGCATTGAGGCTATTTTTAATTGGTTTATTTGTAGTCATTTTATAACTTTAGCCCTAGGTTATGACTAGAGCTATTTTAGTTATTTGTTTTAGTCATTGATTTCAGTCATTGATTTAGTCATTAATTTAGTCATTTGTTTAATTCATGGTAGTGATTTTTTTTAGTCATATATTTAGTTATTGATTATTGTTAAATGGTCATATATTTAGTCATTAATTTAGTCATATATTTAATCATTGCTTTATTCATTTAATTTTAGTACTGTTTAATCATTAATTTAGTCATGTATTTGGTGTTCCGCTTTTCAGTCATTACAAATCAAATCTAACCCAATTAATCCTCACAAGTTTATTCATATAAACTAAAATTATCATAGATATTCAAATGTTAAAAACTGCCATGAAGACTAGAGGAGCCACAACACAATATTTATGAGTGAAGAAAAAACCACTTTGAAAATTTACTTCATTAAGCCTCATTGGTAAATCAAAATCTCATTGGTTACATTCAATGTCTTAGTGAGACTATACAACTTACAGACACTATATAAAAAGAATACTCCTATTTTCATATACTTATATTGTTTTCCCCTTCCTTAACTGCAGTCCTTTTGGAAGGGCAGTGACCTCCTATAGGGGCTCGACCCATTTTAATCCTTACGAAATCTGTGGCTTTCCATTATTGGTTTTGGCTCCTCCAAACTCTTCCTCCCATTTAGTATTCACAAAGCTACTCAATTCGAGGCTGCAAGTTGCGGCCCCGCAATAAACTTATTAATTAGACTCAACATCTAAGAAAGAAAAAGAAACTTCAAACATTGTCAATTTAGTAAAAAAATCATCAATTTCAAAGATCAAAGTAGCCAATGTTTCACTCTCTACATCCTCTGCTACAATCAAAAGAGGCCTTTGTTTCTGTGATAAATGCAACAAGAAAAAAAAATTCATGTGACAAATCTCACATACATCTATGAAAATTTTCTTAGAGAAAATCCATCTTAAAAGTTTCTTACCAACATTCTTTTATAGATCTCTATAATGGTTGAAGGTTTTGCCTTTGTCTTTGCATATGCATCAATTCCATCTATAGCCTACATTGTTTAGGAATAGTTATAAAGAGTTCAACAAAAATTTTAAATCCAAATAATGAAAACTAAATTTTCATCAATTTCTTTGGTTAATACATGCATATATAAACTTCTTTCACGAAACATGGCATGTACAAATCAAGAGTATGTTTGATTTAAGGATTGTTTATGGTCAACATGTTTTGTTTGATTCTCTTATTTCTTATTTCATAAATTATATTACAACCATAAATTTTTTGTAAGTATCCCATATATCATTCTATACCAAATATGATAAGAGAAAATGTATTTCATCTTCTACTCTATTTAAATTTATTCACCATAAAAAATCTAGTGAATAGTATGGAACACTATCTAAATAAGTAGGACTATAAGAGTTAAATTAGGATAAATGGGATCTTGGGAACAAAAGAAATTCAACACTATTAGTATCAATATACATCAAGCAAGAGAAGGAAAAACATCTTAGCACAATTATTCATGAATAAAATTATGAGAAAAAAGGTGTACTACTTATTACCATAGAATAAAATCTGAAAGAAATATGACCTTCTAGTCCGGAGTTTCAAAAACACAATAAAGGATACATAAAAATTACTTTCTAGATGAGAACATGTTGATTCAAAGAAAGATGAGAATATGTTGATTCAAAGAAAGGTGAAAACGCATTATTACATTCTTTTAAGAAATTTAAATAGGATCTTGACTTAATCAATCATCTAGCATGTCATTCAAGTAGGGAAAATCCTCTTTCCTTATGCACATAGGTGATAGAATTAAGCTTTTACATTCAAAAATAAGAAATATTATATATAGCAATGGAAACCCCTTCTCTCATCTATGGTTGGAGGGTTTTCTAGGTCAATGGGACCACATTCATTTTAGGTGTGACCACTATGATAACACATATTGGGAGTGGTAATCTATGGTGATAGCTTTGAAAGCCTTATTGTTGTTTGTGGTTCAAAGTTGGGCATTCTAAAAAAATGAGTGCAAGCATGTTAGCCTTGAGAATTGGCAACACAAAATCATAAACATCTAATCTTTATTAAATGGTAAAATATAGACAAATAATTACCTAGTTGAGTTCTATTAGACTAATTTCTATATGAGTGAGAATGTTGTTGGGATTATTTGTACAAAGAATCCCTCCTAAATGCCAAGATTGACTTTCCCCTTCACAATTTCTCATAAATGCTTAGTCATGAACCAATTTTTTTAGCTTTCAAAAGAAATGTTAGCAACTCAAAAATACATCTACAGACAATAGCAAGAAGGAGCCAAAAAGAGGCTCCATAAAAACTGAAAAACTAAAAGGATATCTAAAACTAAAGCAAAAACTAAAAATTAATCTAATAAACAAAATAGCCTAATCCTCTCAGAAGGGAAAAAACCTATGAGACCAATTGGATGACTATAAATAGTCTAACAAATAGAAAAAAAATCCAAGAGATAGGACTCATCACCAAACAAGATGAACCAAGGATGTTGGAATGCTAGATGAACTAGATCTAATCCATAGCACTAGAAGAGAAGCCTATACCCTCCCCGATGACAGTAAAGGCATCAATCATAGTTCAAAAAATTTCTAGTTACTCACATGATTCATGAGTACTTGCAAGTCAATTAGGGCCTGGAACTAACTCACCCATTAAATTGCAAGTCCAACCATAAAACTTGTCGATGTTCATTTCCCCCATGGATGGAAACTTCAAACTGATCTTTTCCCTTTTCGAGGCATCTAAGGGACCACAAGATTTTTCCTGCCAATTTCCACCTCTCTCATCGATGAGTTTGAGTGTTGTCAGGCTATCGGTGGGACTTTGACATGACTCCCAGTGACACCTTGATGATTGCTTCATAACTACTCAGGCTATTAGTGGGACTTTGACATGACTCCCAATGACATGCAAGAGTTCTCCCGATGGGAAATCAAGCAGATTGCATCTAGACTCCAAATCACACGATGTGCTCAAAGAGATGATCACACAATTTGCAGATAGCCGAGAGTATTGAAGGTTGTCAGAGATACCATCTCATGGAATACGATGATTGCAGGATATGTACAAAATGGATTTGTTGAAAAGGCTTTAGAAACTTTCAAGAAAATGCAATTAGCAGGTGTGAAGCCAAATTCCACAACCTATGCTAGCATCCTCCCTGCCTATGCCAAAATGGGAGCTTTGGAGCAGGGTATGAACATCCATAAGAGCATAATAGATGGGGGATTTTTATCAGATATTATGGTTGGAAATGCTCTGTTAAACATGTATGCAAAATGTGGAAATGTACACAAGGCACGTGAATTCTTTGATGGAATGCCTCAAAGAGATTTCATTGATGGATAAATTAAGTCTAGTTTTTGAGTGCTTCCCACCTATTCAAATGGTATGTCTTAAAATCCATCTATCTAATATATAAGTAAATTTTATAATACTCTGGCAATGTGCTATGAACTAATAAAGAAAATCACCAAAAAAAATCACAAATGAACAATAGACAATTGAATTACTAAAAAAGCATACATCTCATGAAGACCATCATTAGGAAGCTTGCATCAAACATTGAAAGTGAGCCATTGTGATATATCTCATCTCCAGGAGGATGTTTAAGATCAAACTTCCTCTGCAAAGCCATCAATAAATTAGATAGACTTATAGCAAGTTTCCTAATCAGTAGACATCATTTTTCAAAAATTAAATCACCCCTCTAGATAATTTCCATTAATAGAAATTCTCAAATGTGGTTCCCTATAAAAAAATTTGTGATATTTTGTACACAAACTATGCACCCACATATTTGAACCAATTGAATCATACCACTCCCAAAAGAGTTTTCACCATTTGTAAATTGCGTTGCATTCAAACCATAAGTAATAATATGATTTATATTTAATTTGTATAAGTTCAAAATCATTCCAAAGATATGTTATTCAACAGGGTAAGTAGCCACATGCTAAAGTTGATAGGTACAATATGAAATGCATAGTTCAAAACCTAAATTAAGTTTCAAATGTTTGATCTTTTACTAGAAGAAAGTGATCTCTATGCACCATTTTGAACTGAAAAGAACTGCCAAAAACCAAAAATGACAAGAGAAAAGTATGGTTTTCTATTAGAATCAAGACACTGACCCTTTTTGCAAGATCAAGGTAGCCTGTAATTGTGGGGATTTCCAAGAGGATAGTAGCTCACAGCTTATCATCTACTAGTTGTTTTCCAATGGCTAAAGGAATTTAATTTATTGATCTAAGGTGTATATGTGCAACAATTTTGAAACTGAATCTCTTATGAGAGGAGACTAGTTATTAACCATGTACAATATGCATAAGGTTCTTATGAAATCATTAGATGTATTGAAGGCTACTTTCATCATCATATGGGATGAATGTGTTGAACAATTCAAAACCTAAAATAAGCTTTTGATGTTTGATCTTTGCCTTGAACAAATTGATCTCTATGGACCATTTCTAACTAAAAGCATAGGAGGTTGAATGATAATAATCCACTTCCAACAACTACTCATACATTTAATCACTAATGGAAATGAAGTCTCTATCTCAAAATTGAGAGTTGATAGATGGGTTCCAGAGAACCATGCAACAAATCTACGATGGTAGTGAGGAAGCAGCTATAATGAGGGAGCAATTTGTGGTTTTTGTTCTACTCAAAGTAAGTTTGGATCAGTGAATAACTTATATGATAGAACTTCAACCACAAATCCCACTAGATGTTGGGCATGTTATGACAATCATGTACCTGAGTAGCAGAGATTTTCCACACAATTGATTTCATAGATTGCTAGATATTCTTTTCATGGGGAACTTGGAGTATTTATGGATTCCATTCATTCTATGAAAAGAAACAGATTGGATTCAAAGAAAGTACTGAAATTGGTGTATGTTCACAACTTCCTTATCTTTTGTATAATGGCAACAAAAACTATATAGAGAGACAATTCAAGAAACAAGGCCAAAAGGTTGATAACATTACCTTAGGAAACAAATTTGAGAGAGATGGACTTATAGAATTTGCCTCTCTTTGTGGACTGCCGAGATGAACCAAAGCTAGACAGTAATGTTTATCCTATGATTTTTTTTGTTACAAGATGCATTTGATCTTGACAATGAAATGGTTGTAAGTATTGGTGGAATACTAGGCATAGTGTTATTACAAATGTAGATTCAAGGTCATGATATCCTTTCATGACTTATGAAATAGTGAACTACAAATTACATGTAGGGCATATGTGTCTGTTAGTTTCACACATATTCAATTTTGATATAATGATGAAAATGAGTAGTTTAATATTCTGATGAGTCTTTAAAATGCATGTTTGTGATAATCATAGATTCAAATTCATAAGAAACAAAACCGTATAATACACTTGAAACATACCTGCTAACTAGGGTTAATTTTAAGGGAATAGCCATTTTCAGAAATGTGGAAATCCTGGCAAATTTTTCTCAATATTGAATTATCCAGATCTACCATTGGAACAAAGAATTTTCATCTGTAGTATTGCATTCATTGGATGAGACAGACATATCTAAGACATGTACATTACCATCCAATGCTTCCAAGATGTTAACACACCATTTCTTTGTGCTTGTAAAATCTTTTCCTCTCCACACAATGTATCATATCTTTTTATAATATTATTCATTCTTATCTTCTTTAGTTATAACTTATAGATTGCATAAAGATCCAATAGACTAGATGCGAACTCAAAAAGTCTACAATTATACAAGAATCTAAGAAGAATAAATGTAAACAATAAAGAGAGAAAACACCAAAACTGACATTATAAGCTCTTCATAAATATACTTGCATAAATTATGATGATGAGGACAATAACGACTAGAAAAATCAAATAGGGAATTATTTTCCTTGATTTGTGATCTGACAGAAATGAAGGTCAAAAGATATTATGGTTGTTCTCAGCACTAATTGGACTTGTTCCTAATGTCAACTACACCCCCAAGTTGAAATGTCATTTGCAAATTTCACCAACTTTTATTAGCTGCTGAAATCTTCAAGAAATACACTATGATCTAGCTGTCACTAGCATGAGCATGCCTAAGGCCTATGAAATAATGAAAGGAAACCTATCTCTCTTAATCAATCCAATTTGAAATTTTCACCTACTTTTATTAGCTACAGAACTCTTCAAAAAATACACTGTGATCTAGTTGTCATTGGCACAAGCATGCCTAAGGCCTATGAAAGGCAACCTGTCTCTCCTAATTTATCCACTAAAGATGCTCCCAAATTTATGTCTTGTAGCGATAGTTTTCAGTGAACATATATCACATCATAGTTACCAAATATGTCAAGTTTTCAAGAACACATATATTTGTGTAGTGAGAAACATTTAGTATGGTTAAAGATCAAGAGATTATAGCTAGTGCGAGATTGCATTCTAGTTTTAGAGACACATTTTAACAATATAAAACTTGGAAACTTAATATGTAAGAACACCATTTTGATTTGTATGGTTAAAGATCAAGAGATTTGGAACAATTTCTTTTTCATAATTATGTAGAGCACACACTGCAATAAAGTAGTGTTATATTTTGTTCTTATTAAAAAATGGGTAAGATAGCATGAAAAATACCTATTCTCACTAGAAATATCGTAGAGCTTTCCTTTGCTATAGAAAACAATGAAAGCCACCTCAACATCACATAACACAAAAATTTCATGGGCTTTCTTCATTGCAATGAACTCAGACACAAGATCGTTGAACACAAGTCATCCAAGCTTCTTGGTTCATTTTCAGTTCAATTGTGGAGGATAGTTCATAAGGATGGAAATCAACATAGGGGATCAGGTCTACCAAGATTATGGGACCATTATCCAATTTTCAAACAAACAAGATCAAATCACTTAAATGAAATATAACCTCCTATAACAAGTCAATGAAAGAATATAATAGAAAGGTATAAGCCAAATTCCACAACCTTTTCCTGCATCTTTCTTGCCTGTGCCAAAATGGTGGCTTTGGAACAAGGTATGAACATCCATCAAAGCATAAACAATAGAGGAATTTTGTTAAATGTTGTAGTTGCAACTGCCCTAGTAGACATGTATGCAAAATGTGGAAGCATAGACAAGGAATGTGAACTATTTGACAGAATGCCATCGAGAGATGTCATCTCATGGAATGCGATGATTGCGAGATATTCAAAAAATGGATTTTCTGAAAAGGCTTTAGAAACTTTCAATCAAATGCAATTAGTAGGTGTGAATCCAAATTCCATAACCTATGCCAACATCCTCCCTGCCTATGCCAAAATGGGAGCTTTGGAGCAAGGTATGAACATCCATCAAAGAATAATAGATGGGGGATTTTTGTTAGATATTATGGTTGGAAATGCTCTGTTAGACATGTATGCAAAATGTGGAAACAAGAAACAATGGCATGCACACCCATTCAGCATACCATCTGGCTTAATTCTTGAGAACATAAAACATAGTGAAATAAGGTATGACCAAAATTTTGAATTACCTGATGCGTCCCAATCCAAGAAGTGCATTACACTTATTTTACAATGGACATGATATGATGATGAAAATTAATTACAAAACTACTAACATAAAATAATTTATTTCAAAGCAATCCAAGGATTAATCACAGACCTTGAATCAAGCTTGAGAATCTATCTCGAGTTTATGATAGAATTCACTCTTCCAAAGAAAACTCAATTTTTTTCAAGGTAATAGTTTTCAGTGGTAACTTTATAATAGGCTCTCCATCAATGAAAGTACTTAGAAAAAAAAAAAAAAAGCATTACAAGCTTTCTTAGCACTGAATAAGAGACAAAGTTCTAGCATGTAGCTTGACTATATGCAGTAAGTTGTGACATGTTCATAGCCATACATAAGTTAGAGACAAGTTAAATCATATCAAGCACACCTTAAAATATTTTGCAAACAACAACTAGCAATAAATTTCATCAAATGTATTTTGAAAGTGACACAAAATATAAACAAGAATCATAAGGACAGGAACAATGCTGACAAACATCATATAATGAAACTATTGCTATGTGGGCACTAGATAATATAATATTGATATACTAACACAATTTCTTAAGGTTGTAGACCAACCACATCCTATGAAAAAATATATACATGAAATACAATGTACTCTCTTGATAATAAGAAAAAACTAACTTCAGATTAGTCAAGAAATGAAAGCAAGACAACTATTAGCATAGAACTTGAACCTATTCAATATATCATCTATGGATATCTCATTGCTTCCAACAACCACATAAATATCTTTTAGTGATGAGTATGGAAGTGATTTTAATCAATCATTTACAAGATGGTAAAAGTGTTTGAAAGGTCCTATAGGGAATTTGGAACTCTTACTTGCACATTTGAGTACTTGAATTGAGTTTTTGTGAAGGAAAGGTGAACTATAAATCAGTAGAAAATAAAGTATGTTGTGGGTTTGGTCCATTGAATTTGAAAAAGTGTGTTTCTTCCCTCTGTCTTGCATCAATGTTCGATAAAATGCCTCAAAGAAATGTGGTATCATGGACTGCAATAATTGTAGGATATACAAAAATTAGATCTGTTGAAAAGGCTTTAGAAACTTTCAAGCAAATGCAATTTGAAGGTTCAAAGCTAGACTCTACAACCTTTGCCAGCATCCTCACTGCCTATTCCAAAATGGAAGCTTTGGAACAGGGTATGGACATCCATCAAAGCATTATAGAAGGGCTATTTTGGTTTGATATTGGATAGTTTAGAAACTTTCAAGCAAATGCAATTTCGTTGCCACTTTGGATAGGGTATGAACATCCATCAAAGCATGTGGAAGCAGACATGTATGCAAAATGTGGAAAGCATTTGAAGTTTTTGACAGAATGCCTCAAAGAGATGTCATCTCTTAGACTACAATTATCATTGGATATGCACAAAATGGATTTTTTGAAAACGCTTTAGAAACTTTCAAGCAAATGCAATTGGCAGGTATAAAGCCGAATTCCACAACCTTTGCCAACATCTTTCCTGCTTGTGCCAAAATCAGGGCTTTGGAATAGGGTATGAACATCCATCAAAGCATAAATAATAGAGGAATTTTGTCAGATGTTGTAGTTGCAACTGCCCTAATAGACATGTATGCAAAATGTGGAAGCATAGATAAGGCATGTGAACTATTTGATAGAATTCCTGAAAGAGATGCCATCTCATGGAATACAATGATTGTGGGATATGCACAAAATGGATTTGATAAAAAGGCTTTAGAAACTTTCAAGAAAATGCAATTAGTAGGTGTGAAGCCAAAGAGATGCCATCTCATGGAATACAATGATTGTGGGATATGCACAAAATGGATTTGATAAAAAGGCTTTAGAAACTTTCAAGAAAATGCAATTAGTAGGTGTGAAGCCAAATTCCACAACCTATGCCAACATCCTCCCTGCCTATGCCAAAATGGGAGCTTTGGAGCAGGGTATGAACATCCATTAGAGCATAATAGATGGGGGGGTTTTGTTAGATATTATGGTTGGAAATGCTCTATTAGACATGTATGCAAAATGTGGAAACGTACACAAGGCACGTGAACTCTTTGATGGAATTCCTCAAAGAGATGTCATCTCATGGAATGCAATAATTGCAAGATATGCACAAAATGGATTTTGCAAGGATGCTCTCAAAATATTTGTTGTTATAAAGTTTTGTAAATCTGATTACTTAAAACTGAGATAGAAGATAGGTAAACCCACATTCCAACATGCTCACCTATTGAAAATGGCTACCAACATAAAAAAGATACCTACTCTAGTCTTATTTGAATTTTTCTATAAAAGATGCTTAGCATCTGGTAACTAAATGCTTTATAATTGAGTAATAAAAACTCAAATAAATACTTTCTAATCAATGAAAGTTATTGAAGTGAAGCTTACACCAAAAACAAAATGATCTTTATATTGCCTCATATATTCAAATTGTATAATGAGAGCGCAACTAACTCTACAATGAGAATGATAAGTAAAATATACCTGACAACAACCATAAAACCACCAAGATACAAAGTTGGTTTCTGCAAGAACATAACATGTTTACATAAGCATCAAATGAATTCTAATTTTTGACACATTTTTGAAGTCCAATAATAAAATATTAGGAATACACATGTTGTTATCAAGTTAAAAGTAATTGCATAAGCATACTCCAATATAATTTAAAACCATAAACCATTAGAGAGAATATGACCTTAACTTGGCAATTCAAATGTGTGCATCTACTTGCAACATCAAAAGATACTATTAAACTAATCTTTATGGAGAAGCTTTGATGTTCTCTTTTGCAAAATAAATATGTTGTAACAATCTTCTCAAATTTGTTTGCAACAAACTGCTTCCAAAGAAGACATGTTATAACTTATAAGAAAATTTATTTTCTTTGAACTTGTAGAGGAGCTAAAGAAGGGGAAAATTTTATCAAATGCATCAAATCAACTCTATAAGGGAAACTCCCAGTAAAATTTAAATTTGTGAGATTCGACCCCCAGATGAGACATTGATCAGAGAAACATTGGATAGTCTGGATGCATTTGAAGGGAGCTTGGAGTGGCTAAAAATGGTTTTTGGTTCAAATGTTGAGTTTCCATCGCAATGCGTGTGTGAGATTGTTTTTAAGCACTCAAAGAGTCTGAGGGATAAAATTTTTGAAACCCTATTTGTTAGTGGGATGAAAAAAATAATAGTTGATGGATTTGCAAATCTGTGTGAGAAAGTTAAGGTTGGTAAATGCCTTGAATCCATAGTTACATCTCTGGAAAGTTACAAAGATGTTGAAACCCATTTGCACAAATTAACTACTAATGAGGGTTGGCTTGTCAAGAGAGGGGGCCTAAAAAGTGTCAATTTACCTTGGTTGAGTTTTAGATTTATGATGATAAATGATGAAGATTGGTTTGGTCGCCTTAACGCTTATTTTGGAACTGAGGTTAGTCAAATAAAAGATACCATAGATGAGGGGTCCAAGAATATTCTGGAAGACCTCCTAAGTTTTCTTCATGCACATAAATCTCCTTCAAGGATAAATGATTTACCACCTTATTTGCAAGATTAGTACTTCCATTTTATCTCAACATTTATTTTTGAGATTGAAGACAATCTTGCACATCTTTCAAAAGCTCTCTATCAAGAAATGAAAAATGAGGAGATGCCAGAAAAATGGACAAGGAGACACTAGAACCAACAGTTATAGTGGAAAGGGAACTTTTCTTAGGAAGGATTTTAGTTGCTCTCAGTTTTCATTCAACTTCCTTTCCACTAGTTCTTGGCTCATCTCTGCTATAGTTTGTCAAGAACAAAGCTTTAGTTTCAGGGAAAGGATCTTCAACTTTCAGATATTCCAGTACTAATTTTGATTACCCTCTTCTAGAAAGTTTTGGAAGACAAATACTAATGAGAGGGGTCAGTTTGAAGCCTGAATCATAGGATAAAAATAATAGCACCAAATTGAATAAACTGAGAAGAACTATGTACAATCTTTATATCAAAGCTAAGAGGTATCACTTCCAATGTATGACAAGGTAGTGTCATGGGCTCTTCCAACATATGACAAGGTATAAAACTTGATGGTTTTTTCTTCCAACCTTAGTTGCAAGCTTTAATTTTCATCAACTCTAGACTCTTTGAGGGATCCTCCCCTCACACAACTATTTGTACTTTTACTTGTTTTAGGATTAACATTTTGGGCTTACCCCACTCATCCATTTCTTTATTCTTTTCTTTTCTTTGCTTTATTTTATTTTGTTAGCCTTGCTTCTAGGGTCCATTTCCCTAATACTTTTCTATTGCAATAGGAGAAAATTCTAGTCTCACTAACCTATTCTTGGACACTCATGGTGATGTAAGCAAGGTGGTTGACACTTCCAAACCAGCACAAATGATCAAACAAGATCAAGAAACAACTCTCACATCACTAACCTATTTCCCTTTTCCCCAAAACTCACAACTAGAGGTTTGTAGCCCACACAAACTCTCTTCTCACAATATCTTTTAGAGAAGGCCATCTTGAAACCTTCTTGTCACCTTTTGAGACTCACAACACATTCCAAAACAACTTATGAATATACTTCACAAGATTTCTTTGACACAATTTGAAATCCTTAAGACTGCCCCTATTTTTAGGTCACCAAAAAGCCCAAATTTATAAAGGTCCCTCCTAAACACCAACTATCACCCAAAATCAACAAACAGTCATTAATTGTGTCTCAAAACAACCAAAACAATCACCATTTCTTAGATACTAGACTCCTAGAACGCTATTCCACAAAACCCTCACTTTGCATACAAAACTCAAGGGTTTACTCAATCTCACATCACCTAGGCTTATCAAACTCCAAAAATGCATCCAACAGACTATAAACGGCCTAAACAAACTAGTGTAGGAGCACCTACAACCATAATGCAAAATTTGATTTGGTAAAGTGTGTCAAGGTGAATTTGAGTGAGTCTAGGTTGGTAGAGGGGGTGTTCAAGTTTTTTTTGTATCAAATAAGGTTTCAAAGACCATTTTGTTATGTATTTAGGTGTTTGGGAGTCATTGGAGTTCAAATATGAAAAATTGCTCAAAATATGTAATGTTGTCAATGACAAGAAAGGTTGTCAAATTACAATTTTAGGAGAATATGAAAAGTCATGGTAGTTTAAAAGGTAGGTATGGGCATTGGGAAGTTAGAACTTGGATGGAAAATGTATTTAAAGGACTAAGGCTCAAACATAGGTTGTTAATCATTTTGTGAAGAATTCCAATATAGAAACCAATGTTGAAAAGTAGATTTCACTATGTTTGTCATCTTTTCTTGTTGTGTACTATCCTGTACAAGAACTTTATGATCTTGAACTTGTGGTAATTTGTGGTGATGTGTCTTAGCTTTCATTTCCATCTATTTTGAGGGTCCTCAATTAATTTTTGTGAAAGAAACCTCCATTTTTCTTGGGACTGCCTGTGACAAGCCAACAAGGTTTGAGTTTGAGTTTTAATTAATGTAAATCCATTCCTCCTATTGTTGTTTGATGTTACTTAGAGGAATTCCATGTAAGATGTTATTTTAGGTGTTATAACAAGTTTGGAGTCAAAATCAAATGGTTGGGTAGCTTTGGAGTGATTCCCTAAGACTGGGTAGAGTCATTTTCATGAGAAATTGAGTTGTTGAGTGAGGGTTTTGGAGAAATGTTGAGAGAATGGTATATGTAAGGGTTTATTGAGTGTGTGTAGGTTATATGTGGGGTATTTGAAACATTGGTTTGGTTGGGTAAGCACTGGAGTTAGGATTTTCATTAAAACCCTTGTGTATTGCATGTAAATGGAGGGTTTTCTAGTTTGGCATTGTAGAAGCCTTGAATTAGCAAAAAAATTGTGGAGTACTAATTGTTATTCTATGCCTCTACTTCTAGGACACAAATTTTAGTTATGGGCCTGCTTTGAGTACAATGCATCATAAGTTGCACTCAAGCATTTGTTGCTCAAGCAATGATGACTTATGTGGTGTTAAATATTGTTTCTTCTTCAAACCAAGTTACCTCAATGTGATAAAAATGTCTTAATATCACACATGGTTGATCATAAGGGTGGTTGTGACATTTTCAAGGATTTCCTTCATTTTTAATACTAATATTCCATAACCATTGATCCCAAACTTCATATTCCATGACAAACCACAACAACCTTAGATTTCTTCTTAAAATATAGAGATGGACAATAGGAATGCAATCCAAGTAAAACTCTTTAAGTCAAATTATTTGTATCAAGGTTTTCTTGATCAAAACTTTGGATCATGTGTATTTGATCAAGTTCCTAGTTTAGTCTCTCTCTCAGTGATCAAAGCTCCTCTCATTTTCAATTCTTCTCATTTTTACTTTCTTTTTTTAATCACTTAGTGTTCATCCAGAGGATAAGTAATGCAATTCAATACAGTATCTCTTTTCTATTAGAAGTTACCAATTTTTGTTCTCTTCACTCTTCAATCTTCTCTTTTTGCCTCAAACTTTCTATTTCCTATATCTCTATTTTTACAGTCTCTATCAGTTGACTAGAGAAAAATGTATCTAAGAAAGAATCATTACACTCTAGAGGTCAAGCAAAGGGATATTCTCAGGGCAATCCTATATACAACCAACATTAACTCTTGAGATCCTAAGGTATGCAATCTACTTCACCATTCCTAGTCAGCCAGCAAATTAAAAATGAATTAAATATTGTTTCTTTCAGAATTATCTTTCATTTTCTCTTATTGGATAGCTTCTTTCATCCCAAATATATTAGTCTGATTCCAATAGCTTTGGTTCTGGTCTACTTTTCCCAGCCTTCTACTCCATTCAAAAGTGAAACACTTGCCAAGCAAGAATGGCAAGGTGTCATTATATCCCATCCCTCATTCCATATCCATTCAATGTATAGATGAAATATTATTACATAGATGAAGTTGTATCAATGTACACTTATCATGATCTATTAATTTTTTTAACCTTGATGTGCTAAGCACTCCTCTCTAAAATTATATTATAAATTGATACAATCAGTGGTCTGGTTGCCCTAACTTATTGTCTATAAACCCTGATGTATTTTTCTTCTTTTCTTATTGGCATTCATACTTTGGCTTCTCAATACTCAAAGTGTGAAAAAATGCAAAGAAAAAAGCCTGAGAGATGCTTATCTTTACCATCAATGCAAGCAATTGCTAATTGAGATTTGACAAGCTCTTTCACATCGACACCAGTTGGCAATTTAAGAGCCTTGTAATTTGCAATGTGAGGAAACTTCCCAATAACCTGAATGATAAATAGAGAGCTCTAATTAAGTAGCTACAACCATCATGGAATCCATGATCCCAATATACAACATTAAAGACAAAACTCAACATAGGCTATGGGAAGAAAATATTGCTTATTGTACCATGTAAGCATACATAACAGGATTTACCTCTCTTGGAAGACTGTCAGTTTCCCTTTCAAGTTGAGTCACTTGATCCTCTCTTGTAAAAATAGGGGAATCAGAAGTCTTTAGGTAGTTAAGAGCATATTTAAATAAGGTTTGATCTAACTCACGCATTTAGATCACTACAACCTAAGACATCAAGCACTCACGCATTCAAAACTCACGCATCAAGTCACTGCAACCTGATACATCAAACACCTCTAATCTAGTGTTCATAGATTATATGTTATCACATATGAAGAATGCAAGTGTTCATAAATTATCTGTTATCCATTTTGGCGGGCTACTTCGACTTTCACTTCTCCATTTTAGCAGGACGAAGGTTTTAGAGCATGTTTATTAAATTGAAAATTTTAGCGGGCTACCTTGAAAATACTCCAATATTTTAGTGTACTATGCTTGTAGGTTTTAGAGTATGTTTATTAAAATGAAAATTATGACAAGATTTTAATAATGAGAAAATTTTGATTTTTAATTTTTCCTTCTCCTTAACATTTATGTTATAGTGTAATTTTTTATAATTAAATTATAACATAAATGCTAGTGCAATTTTTCAATTCTTTAATTCTTTTTATTGTATAGTCTTTTTAAATTTAAATTTTATAATTTTATAATTTTTATCCTTTGTTTTAATATTTTGCAATTGGCTTAAATTTATTCAACTTGGTTTTTATTCTCTTTTTTGTCTCTCTTTTCTTATCTATTGTCTTTTCTTCCCCCTTTTATTTCCCCCTTTTTTCTTATGTTGTGTTGTATTTTCTATGTCCTTGTTTTTCTTCCTTTTAATTGGTTTCATTAATTTGTTACTTCTTTGTATCCCTATTGTTCTTTATTTATCTTAATTTTTAAATATTATTTGTCTTGTCTTCTTTGATCTTAATTTGTGCAGCCTTCCCTTCTCCCTCCTTTCTCCTTCCCCTCTGG
Organism: Sequoia sempervirens; assembly: GCA_007258455.2. NCBI lineage: Eukaryota > Viridiplantae > Streptophyta > Pinopsida > Cupressales > Cupressaceae > Sequoia > Sequoia sempervirens. The sequence goes on from VDFB02270651.1 coordinate 618,241,015, forward strand.
TTTTCCTATTTAGGTTGTTCTTGGTCTGCAACAAAATACTTTTCTCCTTGAGCTCTTTCATCTTGATGATGGATCACGGAGTGTGATCCAAAAAATTGATGCAAAAAAATCTAACGCAATCTAATCTAGAAACGTATGCAAGATTAATTGATATGGATTGTGGAAACTTGATCTCATTAACATTTTGACATGTTAAATATATATATAAAATTATTAGTAGCAATTGCACCTTGGCGTGCAATAGGTACACCGAAGAGGTATGAAAGGTCAATTAGAGAAAATTTTGGTGTATTTTTGAACATATGTGTGATGCGTAGAGTCAGGTGGTAGGTCATTTGGCAAATGATGTTTATGTAACAAGGTCACCGGTGGAAGGATACGATTGAAAATAAAAGAGTCTTGACAAAGGTTTTAAGGTATGTTTATTAAAATAAAATTATGGCCAAGATTTTTAATAATGAGCACATTTATTTAGTTATTTATTTGATGGTATTTATGCGATATTGAGTCATTTATTTAGTCATTTGGTTGATTTTTACTCAATGACCAAATTAGTCACTTATAGTAGGCCAAATTAGTCATGTATTTTCCAAATACTACTAGTGTTAGTCCGCATTGACTAAAAGTTTTGATCATTAGTCATTTATTGCTTTAATTCTACTAGTGGGTACCCAGGGGCATGTGAATGATGTCTTGTGTTGATCTTCTTGTGCTATCCTAATTTGGTTATACCCAAAAAATCCATCCATAAGAGACATCTTATGTCTAGCCAGAAGATCTGCTATAATATCAATGTTAGGTAACAAAAAGTCATCCCTAGGACATGCTTTGTTGAGGTCTCTGAAGTCCGCACATATATGTATGCCCCTAGTGGGTTTTGAAATGGGTACTAGATTTGAAACCCACTCAAGGTAGTCAATAGGTCAAATGAAGCCAACATCTAGAAATTTTTGTAGTTCTACCTTGACAAGTAGTGCTATTTGAGGATGCATCTTTCTTAAATTTTGTTTTACTAGTTTTTCTTTAGGATAAACTATCAGATGATGAACCACTAGTGATGTGTCCAACCTAGGCATTCCTGCATAATACCAAGTGAAGTTGATCTTTCGTTCCCCCAAGACTGCTGCAAAATTTTGTTGTTCGTTGGGATCTAAAGATGTTGCATGAAATGTTATATGAGGGTTGTCGATTGTTCCAAAATTTATTTGTTGTGCTTCTTCCAAGAGTACTTCTATTTTTTCTTGATATGTAGTGATGTTTAGGAGATCAAATCCTTCATCCTTGGGCGCATTAGAGAGGTTTTCACCATTAGATACATACTTTATTTTGATTTTTTCTCGATCTCAAAGAGCCACATTGTGGTTTTCTCTAGGGGATCTACTTTTGATTTTTAAAATTTCAATTGTGTGACAGAAGGATTCAGGTCTCCCCTATAGTATGATTTTGAATCAAGTTCTATGTCAAAAAAAAATTTGTGATCTCTTGAGGGTATGCCATCTCTGAGTCCTATGAATTCTACAATAGCTTTGTTTTTTTCAAATAAATCAAGAATCAAAGCTTGTTGTTGGTCCCAATCAATAAGTTGGGGGTAAACAAGTTGGAGGCTATTGCATTGACTAGCAGGGTGAATGATAGGGTTATGATGGTGTAAATAGATGTGTGTTCAAATAGACCAATGATATATATAGGAGGTTCATCAATGACATCATCATTAGGTGAATTAACCACAAAATAAATTAGAGCTTCCTCACTAAAGATACCTTTGATTTTGGGAGTAACATTGTCTTATGAACCATACCCAAGACCTTTATTTTTTTGTCACTTTTTCAAAAGAATAGGTTCTCTTATACCTTGTTAATGTAGACCAAGACCACCATAGCCTATAAATCCCATGTTCTTCATCATTTGGAAACCCTTAATTTTTTTTATCAATAGGAAGAGGAGCTTCTTCTTGCTCATCTTGATACAACCATTTAGAAACATCTTCCTCGTCTATAACCTCTTTATTGAGTTCAACCCACTTAGAAAAGACCGTGGGCTCAAACTTCATGATGGTAGAGGTTTTGTCAATATGTTGTGGTTTCCCATACATCTTTGGAGAAGATGGAAGTTGTCCTACATAGAAGGACCCTTTGAGATTGTAGTCACTGCAACCATTGTCTCACACTTGGACCTTGATTTTGAGTATTGGTTGATGAGATGTAGATGAGGCTAGTGTAGATGGATCAATATAGGAAGTGGAATGTGTAGCTATATCATTGTTGGGAACTTGGAGTAACTTGTTATATTTCTCTTCCAGGTTCTTGCAATAATGGAAGGGTTCAAGATCACCATAAATAGTGACCTTAATCTCGTTATACAAAAAATTTATGTATTGATGATAAGTGGATGGGATGACCTACATGGCATGTATCTATGATCATCCTAAGAAAATTTTGTAGGGTAGATCAAGGTCTAGTACTTGACATGTGGTTTCAATGATTTTAGGACCAACTTGGATAGATAATCTTATTTTTCCTTTTGATTCTCTTTCATTATCATCATAGGCTCTGATAGTGATACCCTTTTGTATTTCAATAACTTCCTTAGAGTATCCAAACTGTTGAACAAGTTTTAGAGTGCAAATATTTAAGCCCGCACCACTATCTATCAAAAATATTTTGATTTTATGTTTAAGGATGAATGTAATGCTTGAGGAGCACCTACAATTAGTTCATGCCTCCATAAGGCAATTTTTGTATTTTTGAGTTTGGGTGTGTTTCTTTGTAATAAGGTATTTGTTGACCATTTCACATGTTTTTGAGTAATTTTTAGTTTGCTAGGAGGTTTGTGGGGTCAAGTTGTAAAATCTTGCAAAATGTTGTCAACTTTGAAAAAATTGTCAAATTGCAAAATTGCAAAAATGAGGAATATGAAAGGTCATTGTGGGAAAAGAAATTATTTGGTTGTTGAAACTCAAAGGGTAGTTGGTAAATTGATTTAATATGTTTATATTAAGTATTTGAGGGTCAAATCCAAGTTGGGAGAGGTGGTTGTTACATTTTTTAAGTGAAATCAATAAAAGACCTCCTTGTTTTCTGCATTTTTGAACATTAAATTGCTGTTTCAGAGATTGATATGGCTTTTTACAGAATTTTCATGATCTGAACATGATTTTTTGTGATATAGGATTTAGTTATCTTTCATTTTCAATTGTTTTGGTTAATTTTCATTAAGTTTTCTGTAAGTTATGATTAAATTGGTGACTGCCACTTTCAGATTTTTTTTGTAACCAACCTGTTGCAACATGTGGTATGAATTTGATATTCCATATCTTGATCTCAAACCAATTGGGATTGAAAGGAATGTGAATCTAATTTCTAATACACTTGGTATCATCAATTGTTTTTAGTTTGGAGAGAGATATTGTAATTTTGGCAAAAATAATTCAAAGCTGTCATAAGCCCTAGGTAGGGTAACTAGTGATTTTTGAAGGATTCCATACAAAGTAACCCCACTTGCATTTAATATATGTGAAGGTATTATGGGTATCCAAATCAGTTTTTAGATTGTGGGTTTGAGTTGTCTTTCAAAAATTATGTCAAAATTACCTTATTTGTTGCTCTCATCAAAGATAGTGGAAGATTGTGAGAAAAGTCATTTGATTGAAGTGTTAGAGTTTTGGTCTTGCAAAGTTCATTGAACTTGTGTTATTTTGGAGTTCCCCACCTTCTCTACATCAATTAATGGTGAAATTACACCATAATATTCAAGATAAAACACTATGCATGGTCAAGGTATTGTAGGCAAGCAACCATTATCCAAAAATACACAAACATAATTATTAGTATAAAAGATATGCATGATATTCAAAACCCATTTAATCACTCAATACTATATTAATGAAGAGAAGAAATGTGCATGATCATTACTTAGTAAATTAAATAAATTTATGAATGTAAATTAGGGCAATAAACAACAATATAATAACCAAAAAATAAAATTAAGAGATAGAAACAATTAAATTCATCCATTCATTTATTTACTATCAAAGAATATATGACAATCCAATCAGGAATCACATGCATACATTCTAGGACAATATGAAATTAAACAAATCTCAAAGTTCCGATGGTTCTATTTTTATCATCTATAAAAATATGTGTTATCCCTATAAATCCTCTCTCATTCTAGAAAATGAAGACCATTATATAATGACCCTTCAAGGTCCACTTTTTTGATGCAAAAGCATCCCTGGTTGTAAAGCAATCATGTATCAACCAAAAAAATTTCTTTTATCGCATTACATTTACTAGCAGTTTTTTACCACATCATTGTTTCTTAGCTTGTGGAGCAGGATATAGCATCTACACATTAACATCTATCACATATCCAAATTTCACATCATTTGCAAATTTCTATTGAAAATTATCACTCTCAGAATTTCACTATGTTACTAGTCAGAGCATTTGGGGCCGACATGGTCTAGCTTTCTTAGTGTGGACCTATTCCAGATCATGCAAAACTTAATTTGACATCATACAAGCATCTCGGATTCATTGGGACCTATCTTGGAGATTCACAAGTTAATTCTTTTCATGTGAAGCTAATTCTTCATATCTTGAGGTCAACATTCACCTTTGATCATTCATCAGGTTATTAACCCTTGTGGATGATGCAAACCTATATTGGATCTTGGGAAGCATATTTATAAGCATTGTAATTCATTGTAGATCAACAATTAGAGTTTATGATTATATAGTCATTATATTTTTGCATAAACCCTTCAGGGGAAAGTAATAAGACCTTTTATCCAATTGTATGTTGAATTCCCTTGTGGCTAGCCTTTGAGCCCTAGATATTTTCCCATGAGGCATATGTTGCATGTAATGTTATCAATTTAATAAAATTTCATGTTTGTATATCAAATTGTTGTGTTATTTTTTCCATGTTGACTCATTGCTACACGGTTTAGACTGTTCCTTCTGGAACCCTCCTATTGTGACTGCACCAAGTGGTATCAGAGAAAGTTTTGATTCTTGAGGGAATTCCTTGATGTGAACCAATTGCTGACCTGAGTCAAACTACATTCGTTTTCAATTGATTATTGATTTTGAGGTAGTTGAAACCGTTGTAGCCAGATTTCCAAATTGAGGAAGTTGCACTGATTCGAGGGGAGATATGCCACCAAGGAGAGTAATTGTTATGGAGAATGTTGTGTGAAGAATGGATGAAATGATGGAAATGATATGTGAGATGTGAGTTAGGTTAGATGTTATTGAAGAAGATCAAAGGAGAGGCCTAAACCCTAGGCAAAATGCTGAAAGTGATGATGAAGCAGAACATGTGAATCAAAATGCAAAAACCCTAGATGAAGAAGAAGAATCAAATCAAGTAAAAATGTTGAAAGCGATATCAAAGATTGGAAAGTGACTTAGAGTTGAAATTCAAAATTACATGGGAAATTTGAATCCAAAAGAGTTGATTGATTGGATAAATGAAATGTGAGAATAATTTGAATATGAAGAAATCAAAGATCCGGAGAGTCATATTTGTGAAAAAAATTGAAAGGTCATGCTGCATTATGGTGGAAAAAAGTTCAATTAGACCAAATAGAAGAGGAAAAGAAAAAAACATCAAATGGGATAGAATGGTGACAAAATTGAAGAAAAAATTCATGCCAATAGATTATGAACTTGGATTATTGAAGAGATTGCAACACTTGAGACAAAAAGAAAGATTTGTGAAGGAGTATACCGAAGAATGATAATCAAAACCAGTCATAGTGAAGCAAGAAAGGAAAAGGTTTCTAGATATATCAATGGACTGAGAGAAAAAATTCAAGAAGAGTTGAGCTTGGAAAAGATGACATCTATTGAAGAAGCATACCACTTTGAATTGAAGGTTGAAGAGAAGCTAAATAAGAAGTTTGAACAAAGGAAGAGAAATGCAAGAGGAAGATTTCAAAAGAGTGGACCCTAGTCCAGAGAAAGAAAACCATATGTGGAGCTAAATAAAGATCCAAAACCATATTAGAGTGAAGAAAAGGATGCTAAATCATACCATAGAGGGAGATAAGATAGAAATTTCTACCATAGTAATAGAGGAGGTCATAATTCTTACTGCAATGATGGATACCAAAGAGATGTCATGAAGATATGAGAGAATACCATTCAAAGGAACTTGTTTCAAGTGTGGAGGTGAAGAACATAGAGTCGAGTGTCATCAAGGAAATACCAGAAAGAAACCTAATCCTAAGAATAGATTATGTGGAAGAGGAACATGTTGGATCCCTTAATTCAGTTGGGAAACCTAAGAAAGGAGAATCATTAGTGATGAGAAGAGCTTTAGTGCACAAAGAAGTAACTAAGGAACCACCACAAAGGAAAAGTCTATTCAAGACTAGATGTAAGTCCGAAGGAAAGGTATTTAAAGTTATCATTGATAGTGGGAGTATTGATAATCTAGTTTCAAAGGAGATGGTAACCAAGTTGAACTTGAAGAGATTGAAACATCCAAACCCCTATAGAATAGCATGGATTTAAGGTGAGCATAAGATATTGGTGAATGAACAATTTTTGGTGAAATTTCATATTGGATCATATAGGGATGAAGTATTGTGTGATATTATGCCTATGGATGCATGCCATTTACTATTAGGAAGACTGTGGAAAAATGATAATAAATCAAGTCATGATGGAAGAAGGAATACTTATACTATGATATCAAATGGAAGGAGAATCAATTTGATACCTTTGGAGGAAGAGGAGAAGACTGAATTTTGTGGCACTACCAGAATATGTTTGGTAGATGGAAGAAAATTCTTAGATGGATTGAGGCATGAAAACATGTGTTTTGCATTAATTCCAAAGAGATGAAGTAGTTTGGAGACAAAAAAGAGTGAAGGTCTACCACAAAAAGAAGTTATAGAACTGTTGACAGAGTATGAAGATATCATGTCAGAGAATGTACCAGGGGATTACTGCCTATTTAGAGTATCAATCATCATATAGATCTTATATCGGGAGAAAGTTTTCCAAATAAATCAACACATAAAATGACATTGACAAAGAATGCAGAGTTAAACTGACAAATATAAGAGTTGCTAAAGAAAGGATTGATCAAAGAAAGTTTGAGCCCATGTGTAGTACCTGTTGTACTTGCACCAAAGAAAGATGGAGAGTGGAGAATATGTATAGATTCAAGAGAAATCAATAAGATCACTATCAAGTATAGATTCCCATTTCCAAGGATGCATGATATTATGGATTTCTCAGGCTGAGGTGGACCATATTTTTTTTCCTCTTAGCCTTGGAAAGTGAGGGACTCACTTTTCTTCCAACCTCAGTTGTCTGATGTAGGAGCATCCCTGGTTGTAAAGCAATCATGTATCAACAAAAAAAAATTATTTTCTTGCATTGCATTCAGTACCAGTTTTTTATCACATCATTGTTTCTCAATTCATAGAGTAGGATATAACATCTACACATCAACATCTATCACATATCCAAATTTCACATCATTTTCAATTGTCTGTTGAAAGTTATCACTCTCATAATTTCATTATGTTACCAAACAAAGCATTTGGGGCCGACCTAGTCCAAATTTCTTAGTGCAAACCTATTCCAAATCATGTGGAACTTAATTGGAAATCATACAAGCATCTTAGGTTTATTGGGACCTATCTTGGAGATTCACAAGTTAATTCATTTTGTGTGAAGCTAATTCTTCATATCTTGAGGCCAACATTCACTTGTGATCATTCATCGAGTTATTAACCCTTGTGGCCAACATAGACCTATATTAGAGCTTGAGAATTATATTTATAAGCATTGCAATTCATTATAGATCAACATTTAGAGTTCATGATTAGATAGTCATTATATTTTTGCATAAACCCTTTAGGGGCAAGTAATAAGGCATGTTGGCCAATTGTATGTTGAATGCCCTTGTGGCTGGCCTTTGAGTCTTGGATATTCACCCATGAGGCATATGTTGCATGTAAGATTATCAATTCAATGAGATTTCATGTTCACATATCAAATATTGTGTTATTTCCATTATGTTGACTCATTGTTGCACAGTTCAAACTATTCCTTCTAGAACCCTCCTACCGTGACTACACCATTTTTATTGCCAAAAGGTTACCATCCTATAATTTAAAATAATCATTAATTTTTTTCTTTTGGTACTTAACCATTATAAAATAAAATAAAGTAGAAAAAATACTTCTAACATGCACACCTTTGGAAAATTTAATATCCTTTGATCAGAGGAATCAAATGGCTCCTGTGCACTTGAGTTGGCTCTAGTAGCAATACATCTCCTCCAATGGTATACCACATATTGATCTCAAATTTCAAATGAGATCATGGAGGTGTTGCATGTCTTTGATGGGGTACACTTTTATTCTTTTGTTTATTTGATTATAGTGATCTAATTGTGTTGCTCATCTGTATTCATAGAGGTAATCACATAATATTTAATTATTATAAAAATAATAACCCTTTGAGATTGAACAAGCCATTAGTTTTATCATATATCTAATCAATCCAAGGACTTTCTTCACCTTTTATTTATACTACCTTTCACCTTGGTGAGCATCCACCATATTGATGCCAATATTGATCTACTAATGGTATTATGTATTTCCCTATCAAAATTACCAATATTTTAGGGTTACAAGAATGCGACACAACTTATAAGGGGCCTATCTCTTACTACCTTTTATTAAAAAAACTCATCATGATCCCATTGAGTGATAACTCATTTTAGACTGGACCAATGACATAATTCCTATAGGTTGTTAGGACTATCAACCTCTTAGGATTGTGTCAGTCATTGATTTATTTTATTATATAATAGATTGAAAGTCCATTACTTTAGAACATGTCATAATTCAAATTAATATATTGCAACTTCAAAATTATAGGTGAATACACCAAATTTAATTGTATAATAATAATGGCTATTGTAGCCTAACTTACACAATATAGAGAAAGGATAGCCAAAGATGGTTTAAATTCATTATTAGATTTTTAAGGAATGGTAATAATCTTTGAGGGTGAATTAGTAAGATTAAAATTTCTAAAATAATAATATTTGGGTGTCTAATGAGCATCACTAGTGATAGTGTAAAATACTTTGTTAGTAAAATAATTATAAAACTACTAAGAAATCATATGGTAAATCAAAACTAGAGTAGCCCATTCCATCCAAAAGTGAATGGGGTTAGTGAATCCTTTAACAAAATATCAAGCACTAAATTGAAAAATATGTGTAATGAAAATGTAACATACTCCTAGAATGTCAGAAAATAGCCATCTTATGGGATTATAGGAAAACATATAAAATACTAATAGATATAGTGATTCTTAACGAGTATAAAAATTTGATACAAATATTACTATATAGTACATTGTACCCAACCTAAGATTAGTAAGATTATTACTATTGGACGAGGAAAAATAAATTAAAGAAATATTTTTTGGGAAAATGTGTCTCAACCTTGCAATTATATAAAGGCTATTGTTGATAGGATATATAGTTACACTGATATGTGTAATATACAATGGCAACAAAGGGGAGAGTGAGATGCATGTAAACAATTTTTTGTTAACTTTTTTAGTAAAGTCCTAAAATGGCCGACATACATTAAGTAAATGATACATTGTAAATCTAGACCATTAATTATTAGGTTTTAGATCTAATGGTGGATATTTTGTTGGCCTGTCTTTCCCTAGAATGTAATCCTATTTTATGAGGGTGTTGTACTATGATGGTAGAGAGACGGTAATGTATTATGAGAGTATGATAGAAGTTGTGTTATCTTTGGACCTTTAAGTGGTCATACTTTTGTGAGAAGCTTGCTCTGCAAGTATATTGTAATCATTTTGATTTACTGGATAATATATTGGGTGAATTTTGGAGTGTGGGTTTTTTCTCCCAAAAGGGTTTTCCCCACATAAATCACTGTGTTGTGGTATGCATGATATTTATCCTTATTTCTATTTAAGTTTATGTGACTGTTAAGATCTGTAAATTTTTTTATTTATTATCCTCTCAAGATTAGTGTAGGAAGTTGTTTTGCTACCTTAGCTTCTTTACAAGTGGTATCAGAGCCTTATCACCTTTGGTTTTAGTTGTGGGTTGTTGGACTTTTTGAACTAATCCAAATTTGAGTGGGAGCTTGTGTAGAAGATACTTTGTGATCTTGTTGTAGGAATTTTTAGATGGCAAGTTCATTAGGAAGAATAGAGGTGGAGAAATTTTATGGAAATAATTTTGAAATATGGAAGCTCAAGATGGAGGATCTATTGATAGATCAAGATCTATGGGATTTTGTTGATGAGAATGTTTCAAGGCATGCATGTCCTAGTCAGGTTGCTCAATATGATGTTATGGACCAAAGCCAAGGGTCTAATCATATTGTGTTTGGTAGACTCTATTTTAATTAATGTCCATGAGGATACCTCTGCATAGAAACTATGGAAGAAGCTTGGTGAGATGTATCAGGCCAAATATTTAGTGGACAAGATTTTCTTGAGGAAGAAATTGTATCCCTTGAGAATGGAAGAGGGTGGATGAATCATAGACCACCTGAAAGAATTCAATATGTTGGTGGCTCAATTGGCATCTATTGGTGTCAAACTGGATGAGGAGGAGAAATGTTAGACCTTGCTTTGTTCTTTGCCTGATTCATGAGATTCTCTTATTATGGCTATTAAGAGTACTTCTATTATTTTGAAGACTGAAGATGTGGTGGGTTCTTTTCTTTCTAAAGAGATGAGGAGGAAGGTATCCATCACTGCGAAGGATGCCCTAAATATTCATGGAAGACCTAATGAAAAAGGTAAGAATAATGAGAAGCATGACAAATCCAAGTCTATGGGGAGATCTAAATCTCCTAGAAAGTCGAAAGTTATTTGTTGGAACTGTGGTAAGCCTGAACATCTTTGTAAGGAATGCAAAGAAGAAAAAAAAAAGAAAAAAAAGAAATTTGATTTTGATTTTGAGTTTGAGAAGGAAGATGGTGACACATTTATTGTAGCTTTGGCAACCCGTGCAAGTAATAATGCTTGGTTAATTGACTCAAGTGCATCTTTCCATATGACCTTTAATAAAGATTGGTTTTCTGAATATGAAGAATTTGATGGAGGTAAGGTGTACTTGGGTGATGATTCTCATTTAGACGTTATTGATTGTGGTAAAGTTAAAATCAAGTTTCCTGATGGTAGAATACAAAGGATTAATGGTGTGTTGCATATCCTTGGATTAGCACAAAATCTATTATTTGCAATCAAACTAATAGATGCAGGTGTGCAAGTAGTATTTTCTGATGTAGGATGCAAGATGGTCAAAGGTGCTATGGTGATTGCTAGAGGTGTTAGATATGACACATTGTATAAGCTTGATGCATGCACTGTTGAGTGCAATAGCACTTCTGTGAAAAGCAAGTATGTGGAAGAAGTGAGGGTTTCACCTTCAATAGATGGTCATGGATTTTGGGTACCCAAGGGTTCTTTTTCTTCTGAAATAAAGTTACCTACAAAGAAAACTATGTTATGGCACCAGAGACTTGGCCACATTAGAGAAAAAGGTCTAAGGACCTTGAAAAATAAAAACCTTGTTGAAGGTTTGTTTGATTGTAAACTTGAATTCAATTTTTGTGAGTATTGAATTTATGGAAAAAAAAACCACATTCAGTTTTACTCAAGTTCTCATAAATTTTGTGGTGTATTGGATCTTATTCATTCTAATGTGTTTGGTCCTATAGATGTTCCTTCGATTGGTAAATCCACATATTATGTTTCATTTATTGATGATCATAGTAGGACATGGGTATATTTTCTAAAGAGTAAATCCGAAGTTTTCAGTTGATTTAAAAAATTTAAAGCAATGGTTGAATTAGAGACTAGAAAGAAAATAAAATGTTTGAGGACTGATAATGGTGATGATTTTTTCTCTAATGATTTTGATAGATTCTATAAATATTGTGGTATTCATAGAAAAAAGACAACTCCATATTCTCCACAATAGAATGGAGTTACAAAAAGAATGAACATGACACTAATGGAGAAGGCTAGGAGTATGTTAAGTGGTGCTAATCTAGAACAAAGGTTTTGGGCTAAAGCTATTACCACTACCTGTTATCTAATTAACAAGTCTCCTACATCAACTCTTGTTGATAAGACACCTATAGAGGCATGGTCAGGTCGCAAGCCTTTACTAAGACATCTTAGAATTTTTGGATGCGAGGCATATGCACATGTGCCAAAGGAGAAGTGAAAAAATTTGGAGAATAAGATTGTGTTGAATAGGCGCAGGACAACTGAGAGGGGGGGTGAATCAGTTGTCACACAAATTCAAACTTAAAACTTTATCTCTTATCAAACCTTCAACCACTCTATTCTGTTGTTAATTATGAACATGAAACACAAATAATAGAAAGTAAATCAACACAATGAACACCAAATTTTTACGTGGAAAACCCAATAAGGGAAAAACCATGGTGAGGGTTAAATCACACTATATAATATTTTAAAAGAGGCTCACTGCCAAAAGAAGGACTCACCGTCCAAGTACAAAGGGTCACTGCCTACAAAAAGGACTCATTGTCCAACAAGAGGTTCACTGCTTACAAAATGATTATACAAAATAGAGTAAGGCTTTACAACCCAAAAATGAACTGGAAAGATGCACCTAACATGTGTTGATATAGTTTCGGATATGATCACAATTGTTTCTTTTTTATTACACCTTCACATTCATTAATTCTTCACTATTTATTCTGTCACCCTTTTATAGACTCATTGCACTTCCACACATATACTTGCACACACATACATTCACACACCTATGTCACTGTACACACACCACACTCACTCTATCAAAATGTTTGCCATATACTTATATATATACCTAATCTCCATCGCAAGCACTAATTAGGTCAGCCTAATTAGATGCAATTTTTTTATAAAGGATAACAATAGTCGGCTCCACAAAGTATTTTCAAAATGCTTTAACTGTTAGTACATTTCATTATGTCGGCTCAAACCAAGAAATTGATCACACGTAAGTTTTCAGATCAAATCAAAATTATCTTAACAAGTTGGCTAGGAATAGTCTTCAACGTAACCAATCAAAATAATGTCACTTCATTGTACAAGCACTAGAACACAAAATAACCCGATCATGCATGCCTTTAATGTCCATCAGTAGTTTCCCAAAATTGCAACTAGGGATTACCAAACATGGAGAAGTGTAGAATAGAATATTGGATGTGCAACCAAAAATACCGAATCAATAACCAGAGAGGATAAGCATCGGTATAGGAGTACCAAACCCAACTACCAACATGGTGACATCAATGACAACAAATAGATAACTTACTCATTTTTCCAACAATCTCCCCCTTTGTCATTGATGTCAACATGTAAACAGAAGATTCTCTCTCCACTATCTCCAACACTATCCATCCCAACACTCTCCCCCTTTGACATCAATGGAAAAGGGCGCCAAAAACGAGTGTAAACATGGTGACATCAAAATTTCAAAAGATTTCAAAAAATTCCAACAATCCAGATCTTTTTAAGCAAACATAAATTAAGTGAAGATGAGATTCTTCACCTGAAACACCTTCTTGTACCTTTCTTTGAGAATTGGATACAACTTCTTCCAGTTAAAAAAAACATACTCCAATTTTGTGCATGTACTTTCTAATAATCCCAATAGAGTAAAAGAGGGTGACCAATCTATATCAGAACATTGTTTCTCAATATCTTCAACATCAATCAGAATTCTGGAAAGATTCTCTAACTAGACTTCAGCAATTTCTTTATGGAGCCAAAAGGTCTTTGTTACATCATCTCTCTGTCTTTGTGTAATGATTAGTTTATCCTATAGTTCACTAACTCTTATCCTTTGCTTCCCTTCTTTATTTGCAAATATATCAAAATTATTTCCAATTTCATTCACCTTGGCTTCAATTGCTTCAATTCTGCTTCTGAAGTTGTCTATAGCAGTAGGCCACCAAAGACAATACTTGTAAACATCTAAAATTTCTTTAACACACTTCTTAGTTTCCTTAATCAATCCAGACAATCTCTGCATAGCCTTTTTGCATCTCCTTTCAACCAAGATTCCCATTTTGTGTCCTTCCAGACCTTCAAGCAACATCCTTTCTTCAATAATCTCAATCATATTTTTTGGTAAGAAATTAGAAATAGCAAATACTTTGATACCTTTTCGAAGTAGATAATCTACTAGCACATCATCAATTTGCATTCTATCAATAGGTGAGGCAACATTCCATAGTTCACCAATCTTCTTTATTTTTCCTTCAATTATCATAGACTGGATATCATCAGGATCAGGGGATTCAGTACCAACCGAAGATTCTTTCTCCTTCTCATCTGATATATCAATGATGTCTTCAGTCATTTCCTTTCCTTTCTTCGATTCTGAAGGGGAATCACTGATAACAACCTCCATTTTTATTTTTCTAGAGGAAGAGCCCACTTTGAATCGACTTAATGCAGAAATACTGGAGCAAGGGTTTGCTTGCAAGGATGAGAAATATGATTTCCACATATTTTCATTATCTTCCAAAGACTCTAGATATTTGTAAATTTGTTTTCCAATAGGGATATCGGATTCCCGCGACACAATATCTTTTCCCGGTAGAGAATTTAGAAAGTAAAACACCAGACATACTAGCAAGGATCTGAAATGAAACGGATAATTCTCAACCAATGACATTCGAACATTTTCAAGAAAATTCTCAAGCAACAAGCTACACAAGTCAAGTTGTCTTTTCTCCTTAACCATCATGTGAGCAATATGTACGGTAATAGCCGAAGTTGAGCTTTCACGATTTCTAAAATAATTTTTTTATGAGATACCATATGCAACATACCTAACAGTCAAGTCAACAAGTGTATCAATTAGCAGTGCTCTCTGATCTCTACCAATGCCAGCTAGCTCCACCACATCCTTATACTTCACCATTTTCTTTCTAGGAAGTTCTCCAACACTGCATAATCCAGTGATCACTTCAATTTCATCCTTCAAGATCAATTAGGGTTTGTCCAAAACAATGTTTCCATCCTTAAAACAATTCAATAAGAACAAGATGACTTCCTTATAGGGTTTTTATATTATGTAATTCAACTTCGCTCAACCCTAGCTCAATTTCCTTCATTTTCCTATGATCATATTCTTCTACTTTGACCCTTTTCAACTTTAGAGAAGTAACACCTCACGAACTACTGTCCATTGCTTTGCTTTCTTGAAATTTAGCAAAACTTCTTCAATTTTCTTCTTTCGCAAACAGAGAGAAGGTTTCCAGATTACTTGAATCAATATTCAAATTTCCTTCAAAAACACTTCTAGCACGCCTCAAGAATTCCTCAAAGAAACTTCCAATGATTTCAGATTTACAATTAACCAAAAACATTACAAATTTCTACTTAACCATCGTCGAGTTTTCCCTAAGCACATTAAATGCAGAAAACACAAAAAGCTGCTAAACACATACTGCACTTAGCACAAAAAACCTTCAAATGGTATGCAAATCCTCATACCAACATATTTTTCTCCGGTTCTTCTAGAACCTTTGAATAATCAATCTTCTCCTTCTAATCCATGTGCCAGCCTTTGACACGCCATTCTTTTAGGGGTTTTTTATAATCTTCTGATAATGCTCCCCCTAAGACCATGCTAGGTCTAGATTTTGAATACGTCATTTGTACCAGATGAGGGTACAAACACATCAGGAGTTTTAAATTTTTCTTCTTCTTCTTCTTCTTCTTTCTTCTTCCATGTCTTTTCCATCTCTCTCTTCATCTCTTCTCTGCCAATCTTCTTTACCGGTTCACTCTTTTCTTCTGGGGAAGACTTCTTTCCTTTCTTATTCTTGCAAACTTTAGATATATGTCTAGGTTTGTTGTAGTTAAAATAGATCACACCTTTCTGATTAGAATGTCCTCCATTATTCCTCAATCTGCACTGATTTGCTTTGTGTCTGAATTTATTGCAGGCATAGCAGTAGCCATTAAAGAATTGATTCATTTTTCCTTCATTAAACCTGTTCCTCATTACCTGATTGATCAATCTCACTTGAGATCTGCATTTTGTAGCCTTATTTCCAAACTTCCCACATTCAAAGCATTTTCCAGAAAGAGAACCAGAAAACTGACTCATCCTGCTTCTACATTCAGTTGCTCTATGACCATATTTGTTACAAGAAAAGAAAACACCATCAAAAGAGGGGTACCTCTGTGCATTAGGCTATCTCACAGACAGTCATCTTGCAAAATTCCTTCTCTGCTTCCTCTTGCCTTGATTCTTCTTCACATCTCTAGAACATTCACCGATAACAACTACTAAGCCACCTTTGTCTTTACATGGTTTTTGTCCTGCAAGCAGTTCTTCAAGTTTACCAGAGCTGGACTTGAAATTATTTTCACAAAGTTTACCCTTCTCTAATTCAACTCTTAAATTTACTATTTCCAGCTTGAGTCTGGAACATTCATTTGACTTGTTTTGCACCATTGTATTAAGACATTCTTCAATCCTATTCTTTTCTTCTACAATCACTTTTAGTCCAATTATCTCTTATTTGAGATGTTCACCTACTTCTTTGTGTCTTTCCTTAAATTTCTTCAACTGTTCCTTTAGTTTTTGAACACATTCATTTGCTTCATGAAGATTCTCTTTCAAATCTTGGTTTTCTCTTTCCACTTTATCAAGATATCCAAGAGTAGTCTGGAGTTCTCCTTTATCATCCATTCAACTAGTCTTTAGGATCCTCCTCAAGCAATTAAGCTTAACACAAGGAACCAAAAGCTTTGATACCAATTGTTAAACAGGCACATGAAAACTGAGAGGGGGGGTGAATCAGTTGTCACACAAATTCAAACTTAAAACTTTATCACTTATCAAATCTTCAACCATTCTATTCTGTTATTAATTATGAGCATGAAACACAGATAACATAAAGTAAATCAACACAATGAACACCAAATTTTTACGTGGAAAACCCAATAAGGGAAAAACCATAGTGAGGGTTAACTCACACTATATAGTATTTTAAAAGAGGCTCACTACCAAAAGGACTCACTGTCCAAGTACAAAGGGTCACTGCCTACAAAAAGGACTCACTATCCAACAAGAGGCTCACTTCCTACAAAATGATTATAAAAAATAGAGTAAGTCTTTGCAGCCCAAAAATGAACTAGAAAGATGCACCTAACATGTGTTGATATAGTTCTGGATATGCTCACAATTGTTTCCTTTCTAATTACACCTTCACATTCATTACTTATTCACTATTTCTTTTGTCACCCTTTTACAGATTCACTGCACTTCCACACATATACTTTTGCACACATACATTCACACACCTATGTCTCTGCACACACACCACACACTCACTCTATCAAATTGTTCACCATATACTTATATCTATACTCGATCTCCATCGCAAGAACTAATTAGGTCAGACTAATTAGATGTAATTTATTTATAAAGGATATCAACAGTTGGCTCCAAAAAGTATTTTCAAAATGCTTTAACCATTAGTACATTTCATTATTTTGGCTCAAACCAAGAAATGGATCACACATAAGTTTTCATAGCAAATCAAAATTATCTTAACAAGTCAGCCAAGAATAGTCTTCAACGCAACCAATCAAAATAATGTCACTTCATTGTATGAGAACTAGAACACAAAATAACCTGATCATGCATGCATTTAATGCCCATCAGTAGTTTCCCAAAACTGCAACCAGGGATTATCAACCATGGAGAAGTGTAGACTAGAATACCGAATGGGCAACCAAAAATACTAGATCAACAACCGAAGAGGATAAGCACCAATATAGGAGTACCAAACCCAACTACCAGCATACTACCAACATGGTGACATCAATGACAACAAATAGATAACTTTACTCATTTTTCCAACAGGTTGTGAAATGTATCTTCATCAGATACAATTATGGTGTGAAAGGATACAAGCTTTGGGAACTTGTTGCAAAAAAGGTAATATATAGTAGAAGTGTTATTTTTAGAGAAACTAAGCCTTCTTTTGTTACATTGCAGCCAAAACAAAGTAAGTAGGAAGATGTGATTCAATTTCCTTCTACACCTAGGAAATTTGAATCGAGGCCCATGGATAGACAAGAAGTTGAGGAGAGCTCATCTAGCTTTGAATATTCATAAGAGGAGGAAGAACCTCCAACTCAACTTGTTTCTACGTATACAAGGCATAGAAAACCACCTGAAAGGTATACACCTGATGATTGGAGATGTATTTTTTCTTTGAATACTAACATGGATGAACCCAAATCTATAGAAGAGGCATTAGGTATGAATGATGTAGAATCCTGGAAGATTGTTATGGATGAAGAAATGGAATCTTTGAAAAGGAATGATAGATGAGATCTTGTATCATTTTGTGAAGGACAAAAACCTATTGGTTGCAAATGGGTGTTCAAGAAAAAGATTGGTTCATATGGAGGTATTGAGAAGTACAAAGCAAGGTTGGTTGCAAAAGGTTACTCTCAAGTTGAGGGTGTTGATTATGGTGAGATATTCTCTCCTATTGAAAAAATGACATCCATTATATTTTTGCTTGCTATTGCTACTACTTATGATTTAGAGGTTGAGAAAATGGATGTGAAAACTTCTTTCCTTCATGGTGACTTGGAGGAGGATATTTATATGACAAAACCAGAGCACTACATGGTAAAAGGTAAAAATAAGTTGGTTTGCAAATTGAAGAGATCTTTGTATGGATTAAAATAAAGTCCTAGAATGTGGTATGAAAATTTTGACACACATTTGTTGAGTTTGGGATTTGAGTGTTCTAAATAAAATCATTGTGATTATTATAAAACTGACGGTGATCATTTCCTATTTATTGCATTATATGTTGATGATATGTTATTTATTGGAAAAGGGAAAGGTATGATTTTAGAACTGAAATCTCAACTTGCTACTAAATTTGAAATGAAAGACCTTGGTGCAAGTAGACACATTCTTGGGATGGAAATTAAAAGAGATAGAGTGAACATAAATCTATGGCTTGTCCAAGGTAAGTATGCCAATGCAAGATTGTAGACCATTGTGTGCTCCCATTTTTGTTGGAACAAAGTTATCTATTTCAGATTGTCCAACATCTCCATCAGAGATGGAATAAATAATTAGAGTGCTTTATCATAGTGCAGTTGGAATTTTGATGTATGCTATGGTTTGTACTAGACCAGACATTTCCCAAGCAGTGGGAGTTCTTTCCAAATATATGCCTAATCCTAGTAGAGTTCATTGGGATGCAGTTAAAAGAGTCTTCAAATATTTACGTGGTACCTCAAATTACTCATGTTATCATAGTAATGTGACTGAAGACAAGATTTCCCTTGAAATTCATGGTTATGTGGATTCAGACTGGGCAAGTGATGCTGATAGCAGACGATCCACTAGTGCTTATGTGTTTACATTATTCGATGGTGCAATCAATTGGATGAGTAAGTGACAGGTTGTGGTTGCTTTGTCCACTACTGAAGTAGAGTATATGGCAGCTACTCATGCTTGTAAAGAATTCATTTGGCTTAAGAGACTGTGTTCAAATATTGGAATAAAACAAGGTGCAATGCTAATTTATTGCAGCAATCAGATTGTGATATGTCTAGGCAAGAACCCAACATTTCATGCCAGGACCAAGCACATTGATGTATAGTATCATTTTTTTGGAGATATATGGTTGAAGATGGCAGGGTAAAGTTGGTTAAAGTAGATATTTTCATGAATGTTGTTGATTCTTTAACTAAGCCTGTGAGGATAGAGAAGTTCAGATGGTGTTTAGAGATTATGGGAAATTAAGAGACAATGCTTACTCCCTCTCATTGCTCTTGAAAGGTGTTCAACAAGTGGGAGATTTGTTGGGAAAATGTGTCTCAACCTTGCAATTATATAAAGGTTATTGTTGATAGGATATATATGAATATTTCCTAGTTACACTGATAGGTGTAATATAGAATGGAAGCAAGGGGGGAGAGTGGGATGCGTGTAAACAATTTTTTACTAACCTTTTAGGAAACTAGACCAAAATGTTTGACACACATTAAGTAAATGATACATTGTAAATCTAGATAGTTAATTATTAGGTTTTAGATCTAATGGTGGATATTTTGTTGGCCTGTCTTTCCCTAGAATGTAATCCTATTTTATGAGGGCATTGTACTACAATGGTAGAGAGATGATGATGTATTAAGAGAGTATGATAGTGTGTTATCTCTGGATCTCTAAGTGGTGATACTCCTATGAGAAGCTTACTCTATGGGTATATTGTAATCTTTGTGATTTACTAGATAATATATTGGAAAACTTTTGGAGTGTGGCATTTTTGTCCTGAAAGGGTTTTCCCCACGTAAATCACCTTGTTGTGGTATGCATGATATTTATGCTTATTTATATTTCAGTTTTTGTAATTGTTAAAGATCTATAAAAGTTTTTCTTTATTCTCCTCTCACGATTAGTGTAGGAAGTTGTTTTTCTACCTTAGCTTCCTTACAATATTGTTGGATTTGTAGAAGCTAGATGAGAAATGATTATTAAAAATATACAATCAAAGTGAAAATGAAAGAAAACATAAAGCATGACATGATATGAATATAAAGAATAAATTATTTAAAATTATTAATGACACTATATATTTTTATTTTTTTTAGACTGCAGGAATCGGGTAGTACGACCCCCTATAAACTACAGTGCGCCTGGTAAAATTTTTAATATGACCGGCGGCGCTGGCGCGACATGCCCTCCGGTACCACGAGACGGGGGAGACTAGAACTCGTGACCAGCAGAGCCACAATGGAATTACTTAGCCAACCGAGCTAGGGTCCCCGCCCTATTAATGACACTATATTAATATGTGATAACAAATTTAAAATCTTAGAAAATATAAAATATGGTTGTTAGGACCTATCACAAAAAAATGACACACTCGAGGGCTATAAGGTTGATTTTTTTTTCTAGATGGCCTATTGAATGGGTATGTTAATGATGCAAGGTTGAAAATTACTATTTAGGGGATTGATTATTTAGACTAAGGAAAAATAGTACTAAGAGGTACATATACATATATTATAGTATATATTTCAATAAAATTAAAAACATTAAACATGATAAGAATTTGGAGTAAAGCTTCACTATAAATAATTTGTGATAGTAAAATACTTTTAAAAATATAGAATAGAGATAACATTAATGACTATATACATTACATAAAAAAAAGGCACGATGGAGTTGGAAAAAGGATAAGAACGACTAAGTTTTACAAAGAAATGTTGATTAAAAATCATAAAGGAGATAGAAAAATGTACAAGTATGGTAGGGGATAAGAGAAAAAGTATAACTCTATGGTATAACAGTTGTATAAATGTCAAATATTAGAGAAAGTAAATGGGAAGAAAAGGAGAAAGAATTCCCCTTAGAAAAACTAGAAGAAGAAAAGGGGGAACAAGAAAATAAGAAATCAAAGGTGGCATTGTCATTGCAAACTAATTAGGTTGAAGAAAAGGAGAAAGGTGTGATAGATTCTTAGCTACTTTATAGATCCACATTCATACTTGGAATTCCCTTAAAAACAATATATATGTGTATGTAGAAATTTAATAAAAATAGAGAACTAATTTTTAAAGCCATTTTGGACTTCATTACAAGAAGCCCTCACTTGATGGGTGAAATAACAATGAATTTTGAGAAGATATCGTTACCAAAATAAAGGATAAAAGAGAAGTAGGAGTATCAAAGGAAGAAATAAGTAATGATTCACTCCATCAAATTAATGTATAACTATTATCTACACAAAAAGAAAAATTGGTGCAAAGATAGGTTGCAAAGCTAATCTCAAAGTAAAGGGTAGATACCATCCTATCACAAGTAAAGGCCACAAATAAAGAGTTTAGTAGGAAAAACTAGAGGTTATATAAAGATCTTATGATGTTTTTTTGGAAGAGAAAATGAAAAAATTAGTACAAGGAGATATAATAGCTTAGGAAGAAGAAACAAAATTAGATATTGATATTGCAAAGGCTATAGAAGAAATAATAAAAATTATAGAGGATATAAAAGTAGAGAAATAAGGCAATAATGTTGGGAAAAAGGAAGAAGAAATAAAATCCAAAGGAAAAAAATTATAAGGGAGTCAAGCACACAATAGTGCCTACCAAGGAAAATTTGATCACTCCACAATGTCCTCACCATCTAACCCTGTGCAAAAGAGTAACAACAACAACTCTAGCCACTAGTGATTCTATCACAAACTCTTTTCACCATCCACATGTCTAAAACACAAGTAGATATCTCTCACATCTCTCTAATTTAGAAGTTTCAAATATGATATGTTTTACATGACACAAGGGAATATATGCTTAAGGAGCATGTAAAAAATAATGAAATCCCTTGAAGAATTGCTCACCTCTATGTAGAAAAAATTAGCAAAAATAAGTAGAGATACTACATTACTATTGGATCAACAGTTAAGGGATATAATAAGTGGAGTTATCACATAATTATAGAATCAAAGTGTATAAAAATATTATTAAATAGGAAATAATGATTGAACTTGAGAATAAATAACTAGAAGAAATAGAATTTGCAGCCTATCATGGCCTAAATATTTCTTAGGATAAAGGATTCAAAAGGATATGGTTGGAGGGAGATTTGTTATATATTGTTAATTGCCTCAATATGGTTCAATATTCTTCTTAGACCATTGATGATATTATAAAGGAAACTATTTATATCCTTAACTCATTTGAGGAGTTTCATGTCTCTCACATTTATCATGAGGCTAATGGGTTGGTTGATTGCCTAGCCAATATTCGGGTCTAATCTATTCCTAAGCGATAGGATTCACATGACATTATTTCTATTGAAATTCAAAACATCATAAAACATGATCAAACATTACAAGATGGTAGGAGTATTAGGACTTAGAGGGGATCAATCATTGAATAATAATGCCCTCATTAAGTTGAAAATACAAGTGTAGTTTGGCTCATGTCTAGATAATGATGGCAGAGCTTATGGAAAGATTTTGCAAGTAAAGGCTATGATGACATAGAGTCCTTATGGTGTTAGTAATTCATAGATTGTGGGTTTTTGTTTCTACCTCTTTCTATGCATCTAGAGTTTTCCTTTACCTACAAGATAGCTCTGGGTAAGTTTTGTGTTGAGTTGTGCATACTCAGCCATGCGGGGTGATCAGTGTAGAGTGGAGCATGTAACTTGTGAGGAGAATAAAGAGAATGAGTTGGTTTGGGATATCTTGGATAAAGGAGGGGTTACCCCTTATATTCAAATACTTCATGGGTTTGATTTTGAAATCTCTCAGGTGTTCGTCAATGGCTAGAGAAACACAGTATTGAGAGTCTTTGACATAGAGTTTAACATCATAGAGGACCTCATCGCTAATATTAATAGTTTATCTTCTGAAGGAAAAAAATTCTATAGAGAAAGGTCAACGTCAAAATCAGCCTTGAAAATTTTATTCAAAGGGAAGGAGAAGGAGAGGCTGAAGAAATTGGTTTACAGAGGCTATGATAGGCATTCCATCAAACCTATTTGCGGGGTTGTGGCCATAGCGATAATGAGGTATTTTACTCTTGATGGAAGATTCTTTGTAATCTATGGCTTTCATTTTATTCTTATTAATCACTTTAAGCAAAACAAATTGGTTTCCTTCCCATATTATTTGTTGCTATCTTTGGAGAATGGGATCAATGAATTTAGAAAAAACCCTAACAACCCTTTTTTGCATGAGGGTTTATGTTGATAATGGAATATGTAAAAGCATATAATGTGCCTGAAGCTCCTAAATTGGCCAAAGCCCATATCATTAATGATGTATCCTTAGGTTATGAGATTGGAAATGACTCTGATGATAAGGATTTTGTGAATGAAGAGCCAAATTCTATGGAATTTTATTCTAACCCTTGAGAGGAGTTTGATAAACAACCTAGGAAAAGGAATAAGAAGGATGCTCTGCCCTCTTGGTCGGAGGGCTACTAGACATATGAAGATGATGGGCCTCCTATTTCTACTAAGAATAAAGGTAAGAAAGCCCAATTTTTTGAGCCTATAATGGATTCTTCTAGAAAGAAAGGGGGCCAAAGTTCCAAAAAGGAGTTGTTTGATCCTCCTAATGTTAAAAGGAAAATTTTGGCAGTGCAAGGTGCTAAAGGGGTCAAGGGTCATGCCTATGTGGTGAAGAAAAACTTGAAGAGTGGTATGGATAAGGGCAAGGAGGTTATTAAAAAAGTTGAGGAAGTGAATGGCAAGGAGAAGGATCAAGGTGTTATTGTGGCTATGGGAGAGAATCTCAAGAAGTTGATGGAACCAATTGAGGATTTTCAAGTGAATAGGGATGGTAAGGAAATGGTGGATTTAGATAAATCCCCCGATGTTGTTGAGAAAGGGACCATGAAAAATTTGGGTATTGTGGGAAAAGGTAAAGCTAAAATGTACACTCAAGGTGATATATAATAGGAGGTTCAATCCGATTGATCAAAAAAGTTACCAAATGAGACTATCAACTGTGAGAAGGATGATCTTAGTGTTGTCATGAGGATGGAAAAAGATGGGACTAGGTGTATTTTTAAACTTTTTAAATTGCTCTTTTTTGAAGTGAAACAAATAAACACCAATTTAAGCTTGATGGCCAATATAAATGCATGAATTATTAATAATAGCAAGATAGAGGTGACTGTGTATAAAAAATCAAGGATATGCATGTAGTCCTTAATAGGGTTGCTGATGATGCATCAACATTAAGGAAAGATCATGAATCCAAAATTACATCTCTCGAGAAGATGATTAGTAAGATTCATGATGACTTGAAGACTTTGGTGCAAGTTAGTAAAGCTTCTCTACAAAACAATGTGTAGGGGCTGACTTTTTTGAATGAGAAGGAATGCAAATGGATGGGGGATTTGATCATTAAGGGGATTGATGTTGATGAGATGGAGGATGATGGTCTGAAGAGTGGGCATTGTAAGGGTATGAGTACTGGTCCTAGCATTAGAACAAGAACCAAGAAAAATAAAAACATTATGATTTCGGCTTAGGAACTATTAGAGGTTGTCAAGATACATGATTCAGTCATTTATAGGGACTTAGAAACAACAAAGATATTGAAGAACCTGCAATAGTTTCTTGTTGTTTTCTACTTTTTGTTATTTGTTTGTTGATGGTTTGTTACTAGCTTTGTAAATCTTCATCTTAGTGGCAACTTTTTTGGCTTTGGGGCTGCTTGTTTTTCCTAGTCTTATATTTTTAGCAGCCTATTTCTTTTGTAAAGGGTTTCGAGGCCCCTTCAAAACTTGTTTATCTATTAATAAAAAACTAGAAGAAATAAGGAAAAAATTCATCACACAAACCAAATTAGAGATAGAGGAAAACTTGATATATAAGGAACCTACAAAAATTTAAATACATTGTATTAGTTTTGTATAGGTTGGTGAGCATCCAAAAAGCACTAATTATGTAGCTATAAAACATTGAAATATAGATCATGCAAGCTTCTACAAATTGTGATACAATAAAAGACTTAAATGGAAAAATTTGACTACCAATAAAGATTCGATGCAACCAATTTTAATTGGTTCAAGATCAAAGAGAGTTATAAATCAAAAGGTTAAGAAAAGTGGTGAATCTATAGTTGGAACACCGATATACCTCTTGGTAAAAGAAATGAAGTCATAGAATCTATTGAAAATTTAGGATCAATTACTAAAGGGGAGTTCACACTTGCCAAGATAAATGGGCAATATAATTTTTTCCATTTTCCAATGGGATAAAACTTATCTCCAACTAAGGGGTATATATTAGAATACATTACCATAAGTAGTGGAACAAGATTTCTTTTTGCACCATTTTTTACAACTATGATGAAAAATTGAAGATGTTTTTTATAGACCAACATATTGAATAATGGTAGATAGAACCAACATGTCTTGAGGAGAAGATAATGGTTGATTTGGGGGATGATGTTGGTTGGAAAGAGTTGTGCCATTCCCATTATGTTTAAACCTTAAAATGGTAGCCTACTTGAGGCCAATTATGAAAACCCAAAAGAGCACCAAAGTCTAATAACATAAAGTAACACACCTTGATCAATATTACCAAGGATAAATGCACTTTAATTCAAATTTAGTACCTATAGCTAATCTGCAACAAAGATTAAGAGTCATAACTAGGAAAAGGAAATTTTACCTATATGAATGAATGTATAAGTATATACCATACATATGAAAAAAGGATAATAATAGATATGAGAGGATGAAATATATGAGAGAGACATGATATAAGATATTTAAGAGAGAACACAAAAATATGTATGAGAGAGCCATTGTATGAGAGATATGTATGTATGTAATGAAATATTGATGAATATGTACCAAAAGGAGTTGTATGATATGATATGAATGTCACGAATGTATATGTGCATTATTATTTAATTATCTTATATCTCATTGTACTTATATATAACCCACTACATAAGTTCTAATACTTTTCTTATCCACTTTATACTAGGGTATAAATACAACATTGAAGAGAATAAGCATAAATATTTGGTGTATGTTCCCTCTTCCACTAATAATATTTATGCTTCACTCTCAATTTATCATGCTTATGATCAATTTTTATGTATGCATTGTCATGTTATAACGTTCTCTATTTATCCAATATTTTTCTCCCCTTAATTTGTGTGTCCCACTTCATATAACACACTAAGTCAAGGGGTGAATTACTATTGATCATTCTTAACTCTTATATACAATTCCTAAATGGAATCTAAATCATTACTTTGGATATTCTACCACTAATAATTTTTAAATATTTTTCTTTCTAATTTGGTATGCTTTCTCTAATAGATTGGTTTCACACCAAATTGGGGGTAAAATATGTTGTGCCTTCAACACACATGCCTTGTTCATAATGGGGACCCTCTTTTTCCTAAACCTTGCTGGGTCACTTTTTGTTGCCCCCTCATTTTGCATTCCCCTTGTTTTTGTGTTTAATTGGTCAGTGATCCTTAGGGAGTTCATCTTCAATCGACCATGTTTTAATCCCCTCAAATTTTCTAAGTCCTTGGTCTTTGCGGAGTACCACTGGCTATTTGCCTTAGTGTTTTGAAACTGGCGTCCTTGGACCTCGTTGGGCCCCCCTTGCTGGGTTTCCCTTCACAAATTTCCCTTGCTTCATTGTCATTCCTAACGGCCTTCCTCTGGCGACTTTCGCTCATCGAGTTCCGGAGCTCATTTCGCCATCTGTTTATCACTGACATCCCAACGACTTTTGTCAAATGGCTTTCTGCTCATCGGAACCCGAAGTTCTCACTTCTATTCACCCATTTTTGAACCACTGAATGACTATTCGTTGATGGCAACCCAACTGTTGGACCTCGGTGCTCTTGCAACCATTTTCGAACTTGCAACCCACCAACCCAATGTTTGTCGTACAAGCATTCATTTCCAACATTTAATGCCTTAACTTCTATAAATAGGTGAGTTTGTGCTGCCATTTTCAATTGTCAGTTTGTTCAGAGCAAGTCAGAGCTACCCGCGATTGTCGCTGCCAAACCTAACGAGTGCCACTGCCAATGCAATGTGTTTGCTAGCTTATTTGATTTCCTCCTTCATCAGATTTTTGAGGTGGGTTTGCCGCCCGCACCCTATTTCACATTTTTCCTTGATTTCTGGTAAAATGGATAAATTTGAAAGAGGAAAACCCATGAACTAAGCATAAGAGACCAATGGCACACAAAACCCACATGCTTGAATCTTCATAAAACCTCAAAATTGACCCAAACATCACCCACAAAAATTTAACTCCCTAGTGCCATTCTTCAGCCAGAGCGTTCACACTCTGCGGGCCCAAGCCCCCCTCATTGCCACCGATAACATTGAAACAAGTTAAACTCTAATGAATGGAAGACACCTCTTCCAGGTTTGCTATCATGGACTGACCCCATCCTTTTTCCATCTGGAACTTCACAAAATTTCATAAGTTGAAGGGAAAGTCATTGACCCGTCCGAGTCCGCGCCTGCAGGACTCCGTCCCCGGGGCGCCGCTCATAACTTGCCAACCCTCAATGGATTTCTAGCTACACCTCTTCGGTGCTTGGGTCCCAACTTTCTGACTTCCCCAAAACTCACACTTGAAAATCCTAAAGTCCTTGCTTGTCTCAGATCTCGTCTCATGGATTTCCCCTGGTGGAACTTCATCTGTGTCTCGTTGTCTCGGGCAGCTTTCACAACCCAGTCACCTAGCCTTTGGGCCCTGTTCCTTCATCTACTGTATAACATTGTTGAATTCATGAACAAACGACCAAGTACCAAGCATCCTTCAGGTCCCACCTCACAGACTTCAGTCTGCGGGTCACTGTGCCAAGCTCGCCACCTCTTACGACTTTCAAGTAATGACCTTCCACCCTTCGAGTTCCACTCACCTCATGGCTGCACAAATGAAGTGCTCAACCTCCTTTAGAACCCTCATGTTAGGTCACTGTGATCGAGACTCCATCCCATCACCGCCATGACTTTAGGGAAAACTGTCCCCATCCTCCTGGCCTCCAGAACCTAACTTCACCTCAGCCGCTGAACTTTCAAATGATCAATGAAGTAAACATGAAGGCTGCACCTCCATCCAGACCTGATCCCTTGGATTTCCCCCACCAAACTGCCGCATGGCATCCACAGTTCCCAACGACAATCTGCCAATGTCTTTCTATTCCCTCTGGCCCGAAATGCCCAAGTGATAAAGAGAGATATTGACCACCCTCCAGAGCCACGAGTCTTGCCTGACGGAACTCCACCCTTGGAATGTCATCCTCCCAAAGTCATCCCTAACAATAGACTCAAACAACAAAGCTCCTCCTTGATTCTGATTTCCCAAGAGATGACCCAAATTCCCTCCAATCACCAAATTCACTTCGACCCACATGCTAAAATAGGGCACTCCCCTTAGTGGACTCCTTAAAATGACCAAATATGAAGGCAGGTCGAGATAGGTGGGCCATCATGCCCTGATTTCTGTCCCTCCTGCAACTCCTCCAAAATAGCCATTAGGCCAGGGAAATTTGACCATTGGGGTCCAAATCATCTAAACTCTTTCCTATGAACTGCTAATGTCAATCTGGATTATATGTTAGATTTCTCAAATGCTGAATTATCTAATCTAACTTCGTTTGTAGGGTTTTGGCTAACACCCCCATGTTTTCGTGCTTGATTGTGCTCACATCTCTTTTTCCCATAGGATATATGGAATCAGGCATAGGACCTTCAGGAGCGGCCGCGGAGAAAAACAAAGGAAAGAAAACTAAGGAACCCTATGGGAAGGATGATAAGGATCAGATGAAGTATAAGTTCCAAGGGGAATCGTTGAACTCCAAAGTCACCTCAACTTGGAAGGAGGTCTCTGACACAAACATCAAACATATAGACATCGATGAATTCAAACAGAGAGTCTAAATCAACCCTAAAATAGAGAATGCCAGAAATATTAGAAGTAGTGGGTTGGCTAAAGCTACAAGCTTTCCTCCTACCCTTGTCACCCTTGAGCTTGTTATGGCCTGCAGAGAGGTGTATCAAGAAGAGACCAGAACCATAGTAGACAGAGATGGAAATATTCTGGCTGACATGTCCGCTAAGGAAATAACAAGGACTTTTCATATTCCTACCTTCAAGGAGATGGAAGTGCCAACCATGGATGATGGTAAGGCTATGTGGGATCAGGACCCCCTGAAGTGTAAAAGACTTATCAATCAGTATCGGTTGAAGGAGAAGAGGGGCAATGCTGCAAAGGTTCCCCATGAGCTCTTTGATAGTGACTTTTATGAGGATTTCCATGATTTGATGACCCTATTGACCAGAGTAATGGGCCTTCTGACTGCGGCCTACTTCCAAGAATGGATGTTGTATTTCATTGGAGATATTCTCTGTGGAGAAGCCAAGTTCTACTAGGTGGGGATAATCAGTGATTGCTTCCATGAGCAATTTATGGATGTTAAGAAAACCTCCAGATTTTACATGACATATTACTTGGTCTATTCATTGGCCAAGAGGATACAATATAGAGGCTTGTTCAGAGCTCTAGATGAGGAACCATGCAAGGAGCTGAAAGTCTATGATAAGTACCCTCAAGTACAATTCAGAAAATTCAAGAGGGACTACTACAAATTCAATGAAACTTTCATAGGTCATATTATCAGATTGCTCAGGAGTGACTTTGAAAGGAGAGTCTCACATAGTGCCAATGCCTTCCTTAAATAGTTTTCCTTCTTATTCATTTAGTATCCAAAGTTCACCTACATTTGTGTTGAAGGATTTTCATAAAGACCATACAAGCTACCCTGGTATCCCAATGACTGGATAATACTATTAGAACTCTCTCGGCAGCTACAACATGCACACACCCTTTTGAGTGACAAGCATAATGCAGGAATTCCTTATCCTCTCTCCTTTAGCCAAGGGCTATATGAACTCCATACCTCTCAGTGTGTCAATAATTTAGAGAAGGAACTGGAGAAATACCATTTGAGACTCCACACTGCTCGACCACAGATGGAACCCTATGGAAAATTCAAGAAGGAACTTGAACCTAAATGCACCAATCTACATAGCGTCGAGGAATTTTGGGCTAATTGCAAAGATGATAATGAAGTGAAAATGAGGCACTATATGTGAATGACAACATATTTTGGAAAGAGGGTCAACCTATTCCCTGTACTGAATCAGGTAGCAAAAGATGAAAATATAGTGATGGATCCTTGATACAATGTTGATGCCAATATTTCACTGCCATTGATTGACTGGGATGAACAAGAGGTTCACAACCTCGATATTCTAACCAAACTTGTTGAGGCTAGAACAAAAGAGTGGATTGATGGGAAATTTTCCCAATTGAAGCAGCAAGGGGTCACTTTGACATATGAGGGGCTCGAGAATGAGCCAACAAGTGAAACAGATAATGAGACATCTGATGCCCCATCAGGAGATACTTCAACATCTCCTCCACCAGGTCAAGGAAGAGAAAAGAAGCTGTTGAACAACCCAACCCTAAGGTGTACACGAGAAAGGATTCAAAGGGAGAACCTTCTAAGAAACACAAGAGATCATGTAGCTTCATAGAGATGCCTACCATTCAAGAAGATCCACTTCACGAGGGAGAGGAAATGGAGGCTGAGCAACAAAAATCCCCACCTACTGCCTCCACTACTATTACCCCTCCACCTGTTTCTCAGGTGATGGTTGCTACTTCTCCACCGATGATGGATATCTTGGTCCACCTTGCCTCTTCTCCACCCGTCGTGCAGGTTGTGACCATAGAATCTTCTTCTGCCACCACTTCTCTGCTCTCCTCTACTTCCATGTATCCAACTACATCACTATCCCTAGCAACAACAACAATACCAATCTCTGCACTCTCACTTCTAGAGGAATTCTCCCAACATATGCATAATGTTCCTACAAAGCTTTCTAAAATATTGATGAATCCATCCATCCAAGTTGCTCTAGCACAGGTTCTTGCCAACATTCTTGCCTCAACTCCTCCGACTGAACCACTAGAGATGAAATCCACAATGCAAATATTTGAGGAGTTAGAGAGGCAAGAAAAGGAAGCAACAAGGGAATTAGAGGAGGAAGCAAACGACTACCATGAACACCCAGAGCACCAACATTTACAGATTGATAAGGTGGTCTACGAAGGAGAATAAATAGAGTCCTCCGAGTGTGATGAAGAAGAGAATGACATCAAATACATTATAGAGACCTTTGATGCAGAACTTGAGGAGTTGGCTTGACAGTTGAAGGATGTTGGAGAGGAAGTAGAAAGGCCAGCTTCTGAGGAAGAGGAAGAAAAGCAGTCAAGTGATAAAATGGAAGAAGATACTAAACTTCCAACTAGGGAGCACAATGAAGGCCCCAAGCATGATGAAGAAATACCTCTCTCAGAAGAGGAAGAAGAGTAAGAAAAGAAAGAACAAGATGTGCCACCTTACACGAGGAAAAGGAGAATAAAGAAGATAAACCCGAAGAAGAGTCTGAAGCTAATAAGAGCCTAGAAATAGATAAGTCTAAAGAGGAGGCTGAAGCAAGAAGAAATCTAGAGATAGAGTCTCACAAAGAAGAAGAACATCCTGAGGAACATAAGCATGAGGCTGGAGAAGAGGACAGCCCCAAGAAACAAACACCCACCAAGTCCTCAATCAAATACATAGTGTTCATCCAGGACTTTGATGAAGACGAAGACACGAGGATGGAGGAAGATGCTCTAGGTGATAAAGAGATTGAAGTTAGGAAGGACAGAGAAGAAGGTGATCATGAATCACCCAAGGAAGAGTCTCAGATTCTTGAGTGGTTAGAAAAGAAATTAGAGAAGAAGAATCCAACTCCCAGAGATCCTAGGGCAAGACTTGAGGTTATCGTAACTCGAGTACAAGTCAGCATGAAGAAGGAAAAGAAGCCTAAAGTCATATCCAAACTGACCATGGACGCTTCTGGGTCTAGGACTGAAAATTGCCAAACTAGTTGTGGGTGAAGAAGGGATAAGTTATGATGTCTCCACCATCAACTTGGGGGCATCCACCAGGGATTAGAAGATAGATCACATCCAGGAGTCAGTTTCCATAGTGGTGCATCAAATGAACAAGGACAAGATCTCCACAGAAGAACTAAAAGCACAGGTGGCTGATTTGACTGACTATATTCAGCAATGGTCATCCATGGAAGAGCTTCCCATGACATCCTTGGAACCACCACAATTGTTGTCCAAGGACCATATCAAAAAACTCAAGAAAAGAAAGAACTGGACTAAGACTACGGAGGATTGGTTCCAACAGGTCCTGTATGCTGGAAACATGGGCATCAATCATGTTGTCAGGACAACAAATAAGTTCTTAGAAGTACAAAGACACCTCAAGGGTATGAGGAAGTTTTGTACTGACTTCCCAAAGATATATGGGTCCACTTATCCTAAAATTGAGGCCATCCTCAAGCTGCCTCAGAAAATGTGGAAAAAGGAGCTTGCACTGATAGAGGACGATCATTGGTAGGTGGATATGTGGAAGTTGAATTTCAATCATAGGAAAGAGATATTGGAGCAAGTGCTTTGTAAAGTGGAGCCTGACATTGAATGGGCCAAAGAAATTAGGGCATAATGTATTCAATATTTGAAATTAATGACAGGTTATGATATGCCCGCCATCGAGATTGACCTAGAAAAGATAAAGCCTTATTTCCATAAGAAGATGGAAGATGGGATGTCGGACGAGCTTACCACAGATTTTATGAGTTTTTTTGCTCAGGCTTTCACCCAATCTGAACAAGTCAGGGACAACACAACTAAGTATGATGGAGATTGGGATACACTCATGGGCCGATCCAAGCAATGGAACTACCAGGTGCTCTAATCTAATATAATGGAGATTGATAAGCTCCAGGCATTAATCAACAAGTTCATGGAATATGCCGCTTTGAACAAGCAGGAAGGAAACCTGGTCATTGATGAAAATCTTCTCACAGAAGAGCTACAGTAAAAGGGAAATCAACAAAAGACAAATCTGCTACAGTACTATCATTTAAGGACAAAATAGGGAAAATATAAAGATGTAATTTTAAATAGTAATATATTTGGGGGTAGGTGAAACCCTAGTTTGTAGTGAATCTTGGACATTCATTTTTCTTTTTGAACACTATAAATAGGGGGTCTCCTCTCATTTTCAAGAGAGAGTTGAGTTGTAAAGGCATGATGTAGAAATTTTAATAGAAGTTCATTGGCTTTTGGTGGACTCTTGAGTTTCTATTACATGTTACATGGTTCCCCATAGTTAGTTGATTTAGATAGATTTACTTTTTTGTTCTTCATGTTTTAGATTACTTTGATAGATTAGTTAATGTTATCTAATGGTTGTGTAGATTTTTGCTATGTTGATGACTTTCTTGTCCATACTTTTTGTTGTTTATTGATGGTAGATAGCTGTGTAAAGTTAGTCTGGGCATAAATTAAAAGTTGCTTCAAACTTCTATCTTTTATTCATGCATGTTTATGGTGAATGAATGGTTGAATATTTGCAGTCCTTAGAAGCTTGCACAAGTTTCATGACATTGTGAGTCAATTTGGTTAAGTGAATTTTTTTTTAAGGAATTTGTCCATAGTAGAACCCTCCATGATCACTGTTCATTGCTAGTTTCAGATCCAGGAACCTTTTCTCTTCCCTACCCTTTTTCCTTTTTTTTAATAAGTAGCCTATTCTAAGGTTCATTGCACATTGTAAAGCCAAATGTTAAGATAAAATAGGAGTTTAAGATTGTTGTTCAAACCTACAACAAATTTCACACTAACTTCCCATCTCAGGAACTCCATTTTGAGATTCACCTCGTCTCCAACCAAACTCTGTAAGCTACCCTATGATTACTAGAAAAATCACATCAAATATCAACTAAGAGATTTCATGCACGTCATGACATGATACCTGAGAGACCTTGGGGTAATTTTTAGCAACTCATTGTTGGAACTTTCCTTTCAAGAGAGGTAGTGCACCTATGCACTTCCTGTATTGAGAAAGTGCATAAAAACACATCAACAAAATGTAAGTGTGAAAATTATATAAATTAAACTTCTATCATTAATTTTACACAAATTTACATCGGTGCCCTAATAAAATTCCCATAGAATATTATTTTGATTGATTTGACATACCAATTAACCCAATTTATTGATTCTATAAAAATTATCTCATGTTCAAACAACTCCTAGGTCATCAATTATTAGTTCCTCCATCTAGGACATAAAAAAATAATAATTGAATCATATTTTCAAAATCCAAATTAAACCTTGAGCCCAAATTGATTCAATTTCAACTAGTCATTATGCATCAACTCCAAGGTCAAAATTTTCAAATTATGTGCCTAAGATTAATGATAGAAGGACATCACCCACATAATATTGTCCATAATCAAGGATCACTCATTATCACCCACCATCATAGATTGATCGTTGTAAGATTTGGTTATGGAGATAGCCACCCAAGATCTAAAGACCTATGGAAATCACAAAATAATCATAAGATCAATATGACAAGAATAAACTATATTCCTATGAATGAATGCAAAAAAAATCAATGTACAATGTGGTAGAGACACCTTGGTTATATAGCCGAGGTGAGATACAAGATGTCATAAGATTATGACAAGAGATAACTAATCACAACTACCTAGGTCACATGTAGTATTTGTCAAAAGATAAGATAACAACTAATGAAAACTAACACCTAAGTAAATTTAACATGTGAATATGCCCCCTAATTACCTATTAAGAGAATTAACTAAGTACGAAGTATTTATTCACACCTACACCTCCCCTTAAGTGCAATTTAGGGGGAATATTATTATGAAAATGACTCAAAGATGGGTCTGGACTATGAGGCCATGTTAGGTACCCATGTACAAATGCAATGCAATCCCTCACAAATGGGGAAAAGGAGAAAACCCAGTGGTAAAAAACTCCTCCCCAAAAGAGAGAAACAAAAAGAACTAAAAAAGATGAGAATGACAAAACCTCGAGTGAGAAAAAGTCCCCCCAAAAGAGAGAATGAAGAAGGTCAAGTGACCCCCCTTGAATAAAAATCCCACACCCCAATAGAGCTTGCAAATGGTGATATGTACTCTCAATGAAGGGTTTGGTGAAGATATCTACAACCTACTTTGTTGTAGGACAACACTGCAAATCAATGATTTGCTCCTATATTAGCTCCTTGATGTAGTGCATAAGGATCTTGATGTGTTTGGTCCACTAATGTTGAACCAAGCTCTTTGAGATCTAGATGGAACTCTGATTGTCACAATAGAGGCCCATGGGCCATGGAATGCTGAAGCCAAACTTAGTCAAAATATTCTGAAGCCAAATAGCCTTAGTCGGCATTAACAACTCCTCGATACTCAACCCCAGTCAAAAAGAGAGCAATAACATGTTGCTTCTTACTCTACCAAAAAATGGGGCTAGAACTAAGGTGAAAGATGTATCCAGAAGTGGAATTACAATCATCAAGATTGCCAGCCCAATCAGAATTTGTATATCCAACCAAGTTGAGTCCTGCACCTGCTACATAGTGAATCCCATAATTTGGTGTACCCTATATGTAATGCAAGATGCATTTGGAAGCTTTCCAATGAAGCTCATGTGGTTCCTACATGAAGCGTGAAACCATGCCAACCGCAAAGGAAATATAAGGGTGTGTATGAGTCAAGTAGATGAGGCTCCCAACAAGTTGACAATACAAGGTGGCATCAATGAGTGGAGTGGAACACTTGACCTCAAGTTTTATTCTTGACAGAAAGGAAGTAGGTTCAACCTTACAATCAAACATGTGGAACTAAGCTAGAAGGTCAAGAGCATACTTGGGCTGAGCAAGAGTGACCCCAAAAGAGAACTGTGTGATCTCAATCCTGAGAAATTAGTGCAAGAGGCCCAAGTCATTCATAGAAAACCTATCATGCAGAGAGGATTTGACTCTACCAATGATGGATGATGAACTCCTTGTAATGATCAAGTCATCAACATAGAGAACAAGAAGCAAATGAGAGTCATCCTATCACAAAATATATACATTTGAATCTGAGTGGAACCTAGAGAATCCTGTTGAGAAAAGAAAGGAATCCAGCTTGGCATACCAAGCTCGAGGGACCTGCTTGAGGCCATAGAGAGACTTCCTCAACCTTCAAACCAAAGAAGAATCTTAAACACATCCCTATGGTTGCTCCATGTAAATGTTCAAGATCTTCATGAAGAAATACACTCTTCAAATCCATCTAATGGATAGCCCATCCATGAGTTGCTGCAATGGTGAGAGTCAAGTGAATGGAGTTCATCTTAGGAATAGGGGCAAAGGTTTCCATGTAATCAATACAAGGAACCTGTGAGAAACCTTTCGCCACAAGTCATGCTTTGAACTTGTCCATAGTTCCATCTATTGCATATTTGGTACAATATATCCAATTACATCGAACCATTTTTCTCCCCTTAGGAAGAGGTACTAAGTCCCATGTGTGATTCCTCATCAAGGAACTATACTCTTCCTCCATTGTAGAATCCCACTTAGGAATTCCTGATGCCTCCTTAAAGGATTGTGGATCTGAAGTAGTAGCAATATAGACATTTGGAAGATGCTTATGTTGTGACTGAGTCCTTCGATATTTAGGATCCCCAACAAGATTGATGTAGGAGCATCAATGGCTCAATGCAATCCTTTATCAACTTGAAGGTTTTATTTTTGAATTTTTGAATTTTGGTGTGTTGGATTTCATGTTTATTTATTGAAATTCATATTTTTGGGTGAAATTAAATATCTTGTAATGTGGGGAAATTTTGAATTTGAAATTGATTTCATTTTGGGTCAAATTGGTGAAGGGGAATCATGGAGAATATGCTTTAAAACTGAAAAAAGTGGAAAAAAAACAATTTATGGTGTGGATTTATTGGAGCGATAAAAGCCATTTGTAACTCATATTTTAATTTTCCATAGCTCCTAAAAAAATAGGAACCTAGGAGGTGGGCGCCCAAGTTGTGGATTCTACTTTTTTGCTTTATTTGGGAAAGCATTAAAGTCATTTAAAAGCCATATTTTATTTTGGATAAGTTTGGAAGATTTTTAAAAAATATTTTATGCATATTTGTATTTTTAATTAGATTTTATTTACTTCCTAGAAGTGGAGGTGTTGATTTTACTGGGGGTTTAGGAATGCAAGCTAAATGTGAATGAAATGCATTGGAAATGTCATTCTAGGGAAGCATGAGAAGATAAAAGTGAATTTATTTCATTTTGAGTTAGTTTTTCATAGGAAAAACATAGGAAGAGAGGAGGAGGTCATGGCTTACCTCCAAGAGGGGATTTTATGGTGTGTTTACAGATTTGAAAGTGTTTTTGTAGGGCACAAAGACTACTTGGTGTTGCAGATTGAAGGGTTTGAATGGTAGAAGTGATTTGTTGTGCAGGTGCTGGAGAAGCTTTATTGCAAGCTTTGATTTGGTGCTGAAAATATTTTGTTTTTGTGTCTTTTCAGTCTTGATGCAATCTTTTCCATCATTGGATTGTAATAATTCATTTGCCCATTTGTTGAATGAAGAAATTGCTAGTTGCACATTGCAATCTTGGATTGGAAATTGTATTGCAAAATTTTTTGTGTTGTTGAATGGTGTTTGTGAGCTATTTAATTTAATTTGCAGAAATTTAAATTATATTAATTATCTCATACATTAGTGGTATCAGAGTAGTAAGATCTTAAGTGTGTAATAGGATGCCGAAGAGAGGCAGTTGCACCAGGACTGTGTTATGGGTGTTGAAAAAATGGATTGGAGAGGAGCCCATCGTGATAGAGGTAGAGGTAGAGGAATAGGAGATAATTTTGTCAAGAATGATGATTTTAGAGTTTTGAGAAGGTGGGTTGAAAATTTGAAAAATGAGATAAGGAGAGGATTTGCAAGAATGAGAGACCTAGGAAGTGATGAAGAAGATGAAAGCATAGAGAATGCTAGTTTAAATATTGAGCAAAGAGAGGAAGTTGCAGCAGTTGCAAGAGAACCATTGTTAAGGGTTTTAACAAAAATGGAAAAAAAAACAAGTATTGGTGTTCCTACCTTTAATTGGAGCTTGAATCTAGAAGAACTGGTAGACTAGATAAATGATATGGAAGATTATTTTGAATTTGAGGAAGTTGGAGACCTAGACCGAGTAAGATTTTCCATGACAAAATTGAAGGGACATGCTTCAATTTGGTGGAGAGAAATTCAATTGAAAAGAGGAAGGAAAGGAAAAGAGAAAATTACAAGATGGGATAAAATGGTAGAAAAAATGAAAAGGCAATTCATTCCAGTAGACTATGAGCTGGAATTGCTTAAAAAGATGCAAAGCTTGAAGCAAGGAAGCAAGATAGTAAAGGAGTACATAGAAGAGTTTCATAGAATACTCATTAGAATTGGACATTCTAAGGAAACTAAGGAGAAGGTTGCAAGATACCATAATGGTTTGAGGTAAATTATACAAGAGGAGATGACATTGGTGCAAGTTGTGACTATGGAAGATGCTTACCAAATTGCCTTCAAGATTGAAGAAAGGATGTACAAGAGATTTGAAAACAAACAAAGAGGAAAATGTCATGAAGATAAGGCTGAAAGAAGAGCATATGGAGAAGATGATGATCAGAAAAATTAGAAAAATGGAGGCTAAGGCAGCAACAAACAACATAGGAATGAATATTTTTATGGGCCAAGAGATCAAAATTAGAGAGGTAGAGAAAGATTGTGTAGAGGTTTTGGAAGAGAAACCTTTCAAGGAACTTGTTTTAAGTGTGGGGAAGAGGGTCACAGAGCATATGATTGTCCTCATGAAGAGGAAAGACCAAGAAGAAGGACTGGAAAATTAGAATAGGGAAGTAAATGTGAATAGAGCAGATGCAGGATTATCACATTCTGAAGAAACAAACGATGGTAAAATTTTAATGGCTAGGAGAACACTGTTAAATGAAGATGATAAATCCATTCAAAGGAGAATTTTGTTTAGGACAAGATGCAAGTGTGAAGGAAAGGCATGTAATTTCATTATTGATAGTGGAAGCACAAACAATCTTGTGTTTGATGAAATGGTAAGCAAATTGCAGGTAGAAAGGAAGAAGCACCTGAATCCATATCGAATAGTATGGGTACAAGATGACAAGAAGCTTTTGATCAGTGAAAAATGTGAGGTATATTTAAGATAGGAGGCTACTATGATGAATTTTTGTGTGATATTCTCCCAATGGATGCTTGTCATATTCTTCTAGGAAGACCTTGGCAATTTGATAGGAAGATGATGCACAATGGTTATGCCAACACTTACACTTTGATGAAGGGTGGAGTGAAACATAAATTGAAGCTAGTGAAAGAAGAAATGGGTAACGTTTGAATCAATGCTAGCTCTTGTTTGGTTGATGAAATCATACTTTTAGATTGTATGAATCATGAATATGTTAGCTTTGTTGACACTAACCATGAAGAAGATGAGAAAGGTGAATTGTTGACTCGGATTGAAGAAGATATCTCAAGTGGAAAGAAGGTAGAAATAGAGGGTAAGGTAAAATATGATTTTATTGTTTCTCTTGATGAGAAAGGGAGTGAAGGAGTAGATAAGTTTTCTATAGAAGAATTTTCTTTTGATAAATTTTAATTTGAAGAGTTGAGTGTGAAGGTTAATGAAGAGTTTTCTGAAGAATACTTGTTTGGGAACAATGGAGGCGAATTTTTTCTTATTAGTGGTCATGATTCCTTGTCATATATTGAGGAAATTAAGTCTTTTGATGATAGTACTAACATTTATTGAGTGAAGGAAAACAAGTTACATCAATATCATGCCTTTCAGAAAGCATTGAAACCGTGGAATTTCATGAAGGAAACATAGTTGAAGGAGGTGGAAAAGGTGGGACAACGATTGAGACAAACAAATACATTTGTTTTGATGATGGAGAAGGTATAATTTTATTTTTTAGTTCTAATTTTGATGAAGTATATTGGTGAGACAATAGATTTGATGCTTTGAATTACATGATGAGTAGTAGAAGAAAGATGAAGCATGGTAATGTTGTAAATTTACAAAAAGTGGTGCATATAAATATTTTAGTAGACAAGGAAATGAGGTGGATCCAAGATATACATAAGGTCTATAAATTTTTCTAAATGCAAATCATGAAAATTTTCTTTCTACCATGGGTGTCTTCTGTAGGAGCATGCATGGGTCAATGCAATCCTGTGTCAACTTGAAGGTTTTATTTTTGAATTTTTCAATTTTGGTGTGTTGGATTTCATGTTTGTTTATTGAAATTTATATTTTGAGGTCAAATTAAATATCTTGTATTGTGGGGAAAATTTGAATTTGAAATTGATTTCAATTTGGGTCAAATTGGTGAAGGGGAATCATGGAGAATATGCTTTAAAACTAAAAAAGTGAAAAAAAACAATTTATGGTGTGGATTTATTGGAGCCATTAAAGCCATTTGTAACTCATATTTTAAATTTCCATAGCTTGTAAAAAAATAGGAACCTAGGAGGTGGGCGCCCAAGTTGTGGGTTCTACTTTTTTGCTTTATTTGGGAAAGCATTAAAGTCATTTAAAAGCCATATTCTATTTTGGCTAAGTTTGGAAGATTTAAAACAAATATTTTGTGCATATTTGAATTTTTAATTGGATTTTATTTAATTTCTAGAGGTGGAGGTGTTGATTTTACTGGGGTGTTTTTGAATGCAAGCTAAATGTGAATGAAATGCATTGGAAATGTCATTCCAGGAAAGCATGAGAAGATAAAGTGAATTTATTTCATTTTGAGTTAGTTTTTCATAGGAAAAACACAAGAAGAGAGGAGGAGGTAGTGGCTTACCTCCAAGAGGGGATTTTATGGTGTGTTTGCAGATTTGAAAGTGTTTTTGCAAGGCGCAAAGACTACCTGGTGTTGCAAATTGAAGGGTTTGAATGGTGGAAGTGATTTGTTGTGTAGGTGCTAGAGAAGCTTTATTTCAAGCTTTGATTTGCTGCTGAAAATATTTTGTTTTTGAGTCTTGTAAGGATTGGTGCAGCCTTTTCCATCATTGGATTGTAATAATTCATTTTCCCATTTGTTGAATGAAGAAATTGTCAGTTGCACATTGCAATCTTGGATTGGAAATTGTATTGCAAAATTTAATATGTTGTTGAATGGTGTTTGTGAGATATTTAATTCAATTTGTAGAATTTTAAATTATCTTAATTATCTCATACATTAAAGATTTCATGTTGACTCAAGAGTTTTTCGAGCCCAACAAGGTCAAGAAGATGATGGGGATGAAGGATGAGAATCCTGAACCTCAAAATGTGAACCCTGCGAAGGTCTAAACCTATGAGTAGGAGGTGAGGTAGAATCATCTAAGTCCACTATGGAGGAAGGATGAGGAGGTTCAAAGGTCAAGCTAGGAGATATTTCCTCAAGGTGAACACTCCTCTCAATGAAGAGCTCATGTGTCTTTGGATCCAAGAGTCGATACCCTTTGACACCATCTGGATATCCAACAAAGATGCAAGGCCTGGGTTGTGATTCCAATGCCTTGAGATTTTGTGGAGGAATGTGTGCCCAAGCTAGAGAGCCAAAGACTCAAAAATGCTACATAATTGGTTTTCTACGACACCAAGCTTCAAAAGGAGTCATCCCTTTCAATTCCTTGTGGGGAACCTAATTCTGAATGTGTGTAGCACAATTAATGGCTTCAACCCAAAATTCTGGACCAAGAGAATGAGCATGTATCATGCAACTAGCCATTTCCTTGAGGGTCCTATTTTTTCTTTTAGCAACACCATTCTACTATGGTGTGTATGCAACTGAATGTTGTTCAAGATCAATCCCTTCAAGAGTACAAAATTGCATAAGGTTGTGGTTCACATATTCTTGACCATTTTCAATACGAATAATATTGATATACTTTCCAGATTGCTTCTCAACATGAGCCTTAAAGGTTTGAAACTTGTAAAATACTTCATTCTTTTGGTGAAGAAAGTAAACCCAAGTGAATCTAGAGTATTCATCAATGAAGGTGAGTGCATAGCGAGCCTTGCTGAAGGACAAGACTAGAAATGGGCCTACTAGATCATTGTGAACCAATTGAAGAACTTCTAAAGCCCTCTAAGACTTCTCTTTATCAAACTTCTCTTTTGGATTCTTACCCATAGCACAACCTGGACATACACCATCTAAAAAGATGATGTGAGGGAGACCTATGACTATATCCTATAAGCTAAGCTGTTGAAGATAGTGATAGTTAAGATGTCCAAACCGCTCATGCCATAACTTACTCATTGAATCTGAATGAGTAAGCAATGTTGTAGAAGGAGAATGTGGTACAAGTGAGAAAATTGATATAGTTGAGACTCATGATTGGCCTTTCCCATTGCAACCAAGGCATTATCCTCAAGATCTTTGACCACAACTATGTCTGGAGAAAACTCAACTTTCTTACCATTCTCAAGATGAGTGATTTGGTAGATTGAAAGAAGGTTGGCACACAAGTTAGGAACACAAAGAACATTCTCAAATGATCCATCATACATGTCAACCAAACCTTTTCCAACAACTTCCACCTGAGTATCATCACCTGTAAGAATGTGTGGTACTATACAAGGCTCCAATGAAGAAAATTGTTCTCTGTCAAAACCCATGTGATGTGTAGCACCTAAGTCAAGTATCCATTGTTGTGACAATCCTATGGCTGTAACTAATGCCTGTCCTTTTCCTTTCTTTTATTGTGAATAAGTGGAAGGAGATGCTTCCTTTTTGTAGGAATATGGCAAGTTGATGTTATTCTTCTTGAGGAGACTAGTTAATTCATCAACTTGCTTAGCATGACAATGATGCTCATCATGACCAAATATCTTGCAATATGCACAAGTTGGTTTATCCTTCTTTTGTGAATTCCCATTATCGGAAGATGATGAAGAGTCTCCTTGCTGAGGAGAAGAGGATTGTGCTTGATCTTTGTGTGGCTTATTCTTTGATTGCTTCTATTTCTTATTAGATCCCGACCCTTGTCCTACCATCAAAGCTTGTGACTTGGATAATTTGAGAATACCCATAGAGATCAACTTTGATTGTTCAAGCATCAACATCTCTGTGAATGGATCAAATGAAGTTGTAGTATAGGCACTTCTCATAGTCAACCAATGAGTCTGAAAACTAGAAACAAAAGCTACATATTCTTAAGGAAGCTTGTGTAGAAAATTGAAGACCAACTGTTCATCCTTCTTATTAATACAAAAATATTTGAGTTGTTCTCTTAGTTCATTAGCCTTAGTTACATAGTCTTAGATTGTATTAAAATTATTTGGATCTAGATTAGTGAGATCATTATCAAGTTTGTATCCCCGAATCTCATTAGTTTTTCCATATAATTGAGCAAGTTTGTCCCAAGCTTCCTTAGTTGTTTTACACTTATCTATGTGA
Source organism: Sequoia sempervirens (assembly GCA_007258455.2). Taxonomy (NCBI): domain Eukaryota; kingdom Viridiplantae; phylum Streptophyta; class Pinopsida; order Cupressales; family Cupressaceae; genus Sequoia; species Sequoia sempervirens. Next base: position 618,285,051 of record VDFB02270651.1, read on the forward strand.
GAGATAAGATTAGGAGAAACATATTCCTAAGTGTTCCAAGATCCATAGTGCTTTTAATGATCCATTCACTTTTTAAATTTGGATCAATTGGTTCTAGAACGAATCCATCAATGTAGTGAATTAATCATTTTTCCTTTAGTTTACTCCATGTATTTATTTTCCATGTTGCATAGTTATGTGGAGTTAAAAGTGGAAACTTAGGATGAACCATGACTGAAATATGAAGAGCATAAGTGAGAACTCAAATCACAATTGCACAACACAACCCGCCAAATTCACTCAATCAAAGAACCCCCCCAAGCAAATGATTTGGCACTTTATACTTAATGCAGTTATAATTTCCACTTGCAAGAAATAGCTAAGTGGTCTTTTGATTTCAATGCTTACAAATTCCACAATAAGGCAAGATCAAATTGTGATCAACATGCAAAAGATCAAACTGTGATCTATGCAATACAATTGCAAAATAAGGCTGTGTTGAAAGTAAAATTTTTGCTCACAATGAATAAAAATTAATAGCACCACTATGAAGTTCTCAAAAAACTGTACACTTTCAAAAAAAATCTCACCTGAAAAGGAGTCTGTATGAGCCCGAACGTAGCCTCGGAAGTTCCAAAAATGGTGACAACTCAGCAACACCTATGAAAAAATTGAATTTTTTGAAAAATTTGTGCATCAAAATCTAAAACTGATTGCACCAACACATAGAGCATGGAAAATTATCCCAAATAAAAAAAATTTCTCACAAATTGGAGGTCGTATGAGCAAGATATGAGCCTCAGAAGTTGGACTGCAAAAATAGAAAGCTCATCCATGAGGGGTAAAAAACTTTGAAAAGAGTGTTGACATCAAAATGTACTGAGCATAAATTTGATGGTCATTTGACCATCACACACTTGCATTAGCTTAAAATTGACATCCTAGAGGCCGTCACAGGTCACATCAAGGTCGACTAGAATATTCTCTATTGTGATAGAATATTCTCCTATCATTTACTTCGCTGCCAATGGAATCTTCTTGGAATCTTCAACTGGTCGAATATTCTAAATTTCCTGCCAAATTTTTCATTTGTCCACTAAATTCGTTATTTGTATTGATTTATTCAAACTAGATGATGGTTTTTATTTGATTTGATTGTTGGATTTTTTATGGACCGGCCTGTGATTTGGGAGTGGGCCCATGACCCATGCCATGTGGCGCCATAGTGGGTGCTCATAGTACGTGGGTACACCTGCCTTTTGCAGGTCTACAGACTATGATCTACGGACCAATTTTTTTTTTTGATTTTTTTAAAATAAAAACTTTATACAATACAATAAAAAACTCACGAAATGAAATAAATATTTTTAAAAAAATATTTTAATGGCTGCGTTGTATGGCTCAACTAGTAAAAAAAAATTCCTAAGCGGACAACTTTATCCAAATTCGATGATTTGGCAGTCGATTTAGGGTTTTTTGGCCCTTTTGGACATGATGGTGATGTCCTTTTTAGCTGAAAATTCTCTAAAGTGGTAGCTATTGTTGTTCTTTGTTCCTCCTTGTTTTGGTTTGTCCTTGTTGCCAAAAGACACATGATGATGTTTTTTCTTGTTGCTTAGATTTAGTGGTTGGTATTCTTGTTGGAATGATCTATGGTAACATACACTTGATGTGCAGATGGTGATATAATTTCATGTACATGTGGCATTTTGATACAGTGGTTAATATAGTGGCATGTATATATGTTTCTATGATATACTTGCTAATGTTCTTGGCACAAGGCACATTTATCTTGATGTTATTGTCATCTTGCGATAATATATGTTTTGTCTTTCATATGCTTATTTGGTCATTATACGAGGTGACAACATGTTAATTGTTTAAGTCACTTTAAGTGACTATGTCGTGGGTATTTTTATATGCAAAGTTTTATTAAAATATTTCCAACCAAAATGCACCTTAAGTGGGAGTGGTTTGAGTGGAATTTTATGTGGACATAAGTCATTTGTGTAAAAAGGAAAAATCAAGGGTTCGAGCTTATTTTTTATTTCATTATTTTGGCTCATTTGTGCCAACCCTCGAAGCTAAGGCATGATTTCAACAGTTAGGGCTTCTTACTACCATGTCGATACAATGTGGATGGAGAGAGATGTAACAAATTTTTAATAGACGGTTACAAGATGATAGTTTGACTTGGCATTGACAGTTTGAGGAAAGTTCTTAGTGGAAAGAGACGAATGCATTAACAGGTGTTTTTCGTTTCCTTAATCCCTTTTCTTGTTTGTCTAATATGAAAGAATTTATTGGTTGTGTTAATATTTTTGTTTGGGAAAGTTATATGTTTATTATGTAACTTTCATTGTTATGCTTATTGAATGTGAAATATTTTATGGTTGAAACCCTAGTTAAGGGTTAGTCTGCTTTCGGTATTTTGTCTAACAAAGACAATGACATTGCTTAAAGACATTCAATTTTGACATGAATAGTTACATTTTTGATAATTTTTATGGAGTAAAGTGTTCTTTAACAAGCAAATCATATTGTGGTTATGTCAAATCTATGTAGTGTTTTGTTAATGGTTTGTGAACATTATTTCAGTTATCATTCATATCACATGATGTATTTCAGCAAAGCATTAGGTTGTTAAGGCATTGAGCAGTATCATTATCATTCTGGTACTTGTTAAAGAAAGCGGTTAAGGATGGAAGTTATGTTTCAGTTTGAAAATTCAAAAAACTATATGTACTTTCTTGAATTCATTCTTCAATGTGTTGAGCAGAAAAAAATATTATTCTTAGATTGGAAAATGGCATTTCATTGATCCATATTTGAAAAGTTGTTTGGATAAGCACATTCAGTGCTTTGTGAAATTGATCAATTATGTTATACTTAAACTTTTTCCTTTGAATATTAAGTGATGCAAGATCAGAGGATGTTATAGAGAGAAACAAAGATGATACTCTATGTGAATAGTAACCATTGAAGACTTACAAAGCACTCATGTTTGACTCATTTTAATTGGTTGTGGATTAGGCGCCCATGTGAAGGCCATCTCATCATTAAATATTTTATTCCATGTTTATGGGTATTTCATGTTTATGGGTTGTCCACTAAGTGGGGCATGGGTTTTTCCAAGTGGTTTTGCTTGTTGTTTTGAGATACCATATTTGGTATTCTCTCCTAGAAACTTCTACATATCAAAGCCTTGGTATGGTGGTTTGGTATGAGTTCTTTATAGGTTGTCAGGATGACGAAGTGCTGCTACATTGTAGAGAGGATTGTTGTATTGATGTACTTCCTTGAAGATTAATACAAACATTGGATCTCTTTGGGTGTGGAGTTTTTTCTTGCAAGATTTTCTCCACGTATATCTTGTGTCACTTGTGTCAATGACTTGTGGTATTGCAAATTTTTTCTTTCATTTTTGCAATTGTCAATCACTTATCATTTTATGGTAATCTTGTAAACATAATTTCAGATTTGCAACCACATATTTAAGTTAATATTGCTGCAAGTTATACCTTGATTTCCAACATTTGGTATTAGAGCTAACGGTTTTGTTAAGAGAGTAACACCTTTCTTTTGAGTGTTGAAGGTTTTTTGGTTGCAGTGGGAGCTTGTGCATTGTGGGTTTTGCAGATTTGTGAAGAAGATTGAAAACCATGGCCTCTACCTCTCATTTGGATATTGAGAAATTCAATGACACTGGCTACGAGATGTGAAAGTTGAAGATGGAGGTTCTCCTTGAAGGAAGAGATCAGTGGTTGGCAATTTCAAACCAAATGAAACCAAAGAAAATGTTTGATGAAGATTGAATGAAAATGGATAAGAAGGCACATGGAACCATTCAATTGTTTCTTCTGGATTTTGTCCTATTGAATGTTTCAAAAGAAGCCATCACATACAATTTGTGTAAGAGGATAGGTGATATCTATCAAAATAAAAGTTTAACTAATAAGTTGTATCTAAAAATACGTTTGTATTCTCTAAAAATGAAGGATGATGATTCTATTGCAGAAAACTTAAATACTTTTAATATGATTATAAGTTAGCTTGCATCAGTAGATGTTAAGTTATAATAAGAAGTTAAATGTATTTTGTTGCTTTTCTCTTTACCTAAATCTTGGGAAAATATAATTATTGCCATAAGTGGTGGTAGTACAGAACCAAAGATGGATAGTCTCATTGCAATACTTCTTGCAAAAGAGATGAGGAGAAGGTCCATGAATTTGCACTCTCAAGATTCCTTGCATGTGCAAGGAAGGTCCAAAGAAAAAAGATGGCCTAAAGGGGACAAGGAGAGAGACAAGTCTAAAGGACATTCTAAAACCCCCAAGAAAAGTACAGTGTTGGAATTGTGGTAAAAGAGGGCATGTGAAAAAGGAGTGTAGGAACAAGAAAAAGAGTTTGGATGCTTCCATAGAAAATTCCTCTGAAGATAGTGATTTTTATGCTTTGTTTATTTTCACTAACACTATTAGTAATGATGCTTGACTTATTGATTCAGGTGACTCCTACCATATGACTCCTCACAAGGGGTGGTTTATTTCATATTCATCTTATGATGGGGGAGAAGTTTTCCTTGGTGATGACAACACAAAGAAGATTGTTGGTAAGGGAAAGGTAAAGTTGTGTTTCAGTGATGGGAGGATTAAAACCCTTGATCATGTTTTACATATTCCAAGACTTGTGAGAAATTTAATTTCAATATCCAAGTTGAATGATTCTAGAATGCATGTGACATTTGACAAGTCTAATTGCAAGTTGGTAAGAGGGAGTTTGGTGATTGCTAAAGGATCTCAGATAGGGAATTTATTTAGGATTAATTCCTCCACTTTTGTAATTATTCCAATGTAACTGGCACTGAAAATGCATGTATGTTGTGGCACCATAGATTGGGTCACATAAGTGAAAAAGGTCTTAAGACTATTTTGAATAAAAATTTGTTTGACAATCTTTCTGATTACTCTATTGTTAAAAATGATTTTTGTAAGAATTGTGTGTTTGGTAAACATAATAGATCATCATTTCCTAATGGGACTAATAAAGCTAAGAGATTATTAGAGATCATTCATTCAGATTTTTTTGGACTACTAGATGTTGACTCTTTTGGAAAATCTTGTTTTTATGTTACTTTCATTGATGATGTGTCAAGATACACCTAGATTTATTTTATGCATGAAAAATATGAATTTTTCACTAAGGTTAAGAAATTTAATGCCTTTGTTGAGAAGCAAATGGATTATAAGATAAGGGTGTTGAGATCTGAAAATGGGGGTGAATATTGTTCTAGGGAATTTGATGAGTTTTGTAAGCATGCGTGTATTGTTCGACAAAAGACTACACCTTATACACCTCAAAAAAATGGGGTAGAAGAAAGAATGAACTAAATCTTAAAGGAAAGAGCTAGCAACATGTTGAGTGGTGCTAAGCTTGATTTATGCTTTTGGGTAGAAGCTGTAAGTACTGCATGTTATTTGGCTAATAGATCTCCTTATTAAACTCTTATTGATAAAACTCCTTATGAAGTGTGGATAGGTAGAAATCCTTTTGTTTCACATTTAAGGATCTTTGGTTGTGAGGCTGTTGTTCATGTTCCTCAAGAGAGGTTTTCTAAGTTGGATCCAAAATCACAAAAATGCATCTTTATTGGTTACTATGAGAATGTAAAAGGTTATAAGCTCTGGAATCCACTAACCCATAAAATGGTTTTCTCTATAGATGTAATTTTCAAGGATTTTAGAGCTTACTCAAGTGAAGAACAACCAAAGGAGAAAGATAAGACAAAAACAATGCACTTTGAGATAAGATTGAGAAGCAAGAAGATTCACATGTGGAAGAACAACCAGATGGATTTGAGGATGGAGAAGAAGAAGAGGGAAAAGAGTTCAAATGATGTGTAGGATGAGCATGAAGAAGAAGAGAAACAAGATCCTCTTACTCCTACCTTGAGAAGATCCACAAGGAAAAGAAATATAGTTGATAGGTATATCCCACCTAATTTTCATTGTGTATTTGCTTTGATGAGTACTAACGATGAACCTAGATCCTACTAGAAGGCTCTTTCTTCAAAAGAAAGTGAATCTTGGATGCAAGCCATGTAGGAGGAGATGATGGCTCTAGCTAGTTGTGATACCTAGGATCTTGTGAGTTTTCCTAAAGGATAGAAGACCATTGGTTGCAAGTGGGTGTTTAAAAATAAATTTGGAGTAGATGGTTGGTTAGAGTGGTATAATGCCAAATTAGTGGCCAAGGGCTTCTCCCAAAGAGGAGTTGATTTCGGTGAAATTCTCTCTCTTTTTGCTAATTCAACTTCTATTAGATTCCTATTATCTATTACCACTGCTTATGATTTTGAAATAAAGAAAATAGATGTTAAAAATGCTTTCTTGCATGGGGATCTTGAGAAATAAATTTATATGCAATCCAACTTGATGGTTTTGTTGTGAAAGGAAAATAACACTTGGTTTGCAAGTTAAAGAGATCTTTATATGGTTTGAAATAGTCACCCATGATGTGGTACGAGAAGTTTGATGCCTTTGCATTGAAGTTGGGTTTGGTTAGAAGTGAGGAGGATCATTGTATTTACATTAAGGTTATTGATGATCAGATTCTAATCATTGTCTTGTATGTTGATGACATGTTGTTTATGCGTAACAACAAGGCGATGATTAAGGAGCTTAAGAATCAACTTTCTGACACATTTGATTTGAAGGATTTGGAGGCTGCAAAATATATTCTTGGGAAGGAAATCGGGTAGGGATTGGGTTCAAAGAAAGCTTTGGTTAAGTCCGAGTAAGTATGTTGATACTATTTTGTAGAGGTTTAATATGCATGATTGTATACAAGTAAATATTCCATTTCGAGTTGGTACTAAGTTGAGTTTAGATGTGTCCTAATTCTGATGATGATTTTGAAGAGATGTCTAACGTTCCTTATGCTAGTGTCATTGGTGGTTTAATGTATGTAATGGTTTTCACTAGACCAAATATAGCCCAAGCAGTGGGAGTTTTGAGTAGGTTTATGTCTAACCCTGGTAGAGAGCATTGGACTTTTGTTAAGAGGGTGTTTAGATATTTTCATGGTACTTCAAATTACTATTTAGTTTATCACGGTACTGATGATGTGGGTAATTCATTGGACATACAGGGTTTTGTTGATGCAAATTGGGCAGGTGAAGTGGATAGTCGAAGGTCCACTAGTGGCTATGTTTTTACTTTTTTTGGAGCTGCAGTGAGTTGGATGACTAGGAGGTAGCCTATAGTTGCATTATCCATCATTGAAGCAAAGTTTATGATAGCTACACATGCTTCTAAGGAATCACTTTGGTTATAGAGACTTGGTAATGGCATTGGTTTTGATTGCAGGACAGTGAGGATTGGATGTGATAGTCAAAGTGTCATATGTTTTAATTAAAAATCCTATGTATCATGCTCATACTAGACATGTTGATATTCAATATCACTTTGTGCAAGAAATGGTAGAGAATGGTAAGGTTTTGATTGAGAATATTGACACTTTGGATAATGTTATAGATTTTCTAATGGAGCTAGTGACCACGAATTAGTTCTCTTGGTGTTGGAAGGCCATGGGCTTTGATCACTATACTTAATTATATATTTGTATCTCATGGATGTAATTGCTCTGTATAATGTCAAGTGAGAGAATGTTGGGATTGGTGACATTATAATTGCTATCTTATGTTAATTTATGTGTCTCCTCGTTCTTTGGAAAGTGTTCTTCAGGACATGAGGGACAAAATATTTATTATTTATTTTCCTATGAAAAATTGTAATTGCATTCAACAAGGTGGACCCTTTATGGTGGCGGTTACAAGGAATCTTAGGAGAATATTCTTCTTAGGCACCCAACTTTCTAGGTTGGGACCACTTGAGTGTGCATGTACTTGCATGTTATTTACATGTTTTGCATGCTCTTGCATGGTTGGGTGCCAAAATTTGCATGGTGGTGCATGAGCTTGTATGTAGTCTTCAGAGAATTATGGAGCACTTGGGTTTGACTCATTTTGATTGGCTATGGGTTAGGAACCCTTGTGAATGCCATGTGATTATTGAATATTTTATTCCATGTTTATGGGTTGTCCACTAAGTGGGTCATGTGTTTTTCTAGGTGGTTTTGCTTGTTGTTTTGGGATACCATTTGTGGTATTCTCTCCCACAAACTTCTATATATTGGAGCCTTGGGATGGTGGTTTAGTATGAGTTCTTTGCAAGTTGTTAAGATGACAAAGTGCCACCAAATTGTAGAGAGGATTGTTTTATTGATGTACCTCCTTGAAGATTAATACAAACATTGGATCTGTTTGGGTGTGGAGTTTTTTCCTACAAGGGTTTCTCCACATATATCTTGTGTCACTTGTGTTGATGACTTGTGGCATTGCATTTTTTTTCTTTCATTGTTGTAATTGTCAATCACTTAATCATTTCATGGTAATATTGTAAACATAATTTTAGATTTGTAACCACATATTTAAGTTAATATTGCTGCAAGTTATACCTTGATTTCCAAGACATCCCACTTTGAGTTGACATATTTTAGTCATGTGTTTGCATCTTATGGTGTATTTAAGGTCATCGTGAAGGGAGTTACATATGACACTTGCTATGATGTGTAAGACCATGTAAGGGGTAGGTTACATTGAAATCTTGAATAACATTATGAAAAGTTATTAAACTTTTTATGGAGCATCTTTTTGAATGTTGAATAAGTACAAATTAGGGAGTCCAAGTTTGGGTAGTCAAATATGATAGTTTATGACAAGAATATGCTAATAATAACTAGTTAGTTATGAAAACTTATGACATTTGTAAGGGCTTTAAGAAAAAATCTAAAATTATATCCAAGAGAATCATAACCAAGGGAAGTATTGAATTTTGAGCCTATGCAATTTGGGCACCAAACCTCTCTTGGTTAGCTAATTTTTTTCAAAACCATCTGATGGTTTCTATTTTTTTCATCCTTTGTAAGTTGGTTCTTGTTGGTGTGAATAAATGTCTTGTACCTAGTTAATTCACTCACTAGAGACTTAGGGGACATATTCACATGTTAAGTTTTCTTAGGCTCTAGGATTCCTTCTAAAAGGATGAGTTGTCTTTTCTAGATATTATCTTATCCTAGGTTGTTATTTTGTTAGTTGTCTCATATGATAGGATTAAGACACGCGTATGTTTTAGGTCCTACGACTATACGACCCTTGGTGTCATCATATCTATATTTGGGTAGTATTTTCTATGAAATCAACTTCATCGATAAAAAATTCCTTGGTCTGGTGTAATTATTGCATCATTCTATACCTTCATTGGGTGAATATTCATTTTCTGCATCATCTCTAGCACAAGCATACCTATTTTTGCGGTATGTGTCAAATCATCATCTTCTAAGGCATAATTTTGGCATATTCTGGTCAAATATTCCTCCTGTGTGGGTTGGTACCTTGCCTGCATCATTCCTCATCATCAATGTAGGTCACGATCAAATCGTTGCAAATTTTTCCTCTATGTCATATCACTAACTGTTGGTACATTGTTGTCGGCTATCTTTTTTGTAAGTGGTCGGTACCTTTATCGATAGATTTTTTATTAATAAAAGTTTTGTATTATAAGTGTTGACTATATATTATTTCTGTTGACTATATTTATTTGCACTGATAGTGTACTGTGAAATCCATAGTAATTGTCAGTACGGTTTCTTTTATTATCGACAGACTTTAATAATTTTTTTAATATTAAAAATTTTGTAAGGCTGACAAACATGTTTTAGCCACTGACAGTTAAAGGTTTAAACTCATGGTCACTGGTGAAGCTGGAGGCTTAGTGCTTGGGGGTGGCACAGTCTTTGGGTTGCCACCCCTTACCACTCTGCCCAATGGCACCACTGCCGCTGGTGGTGGTGGTTAATTTTTTGAAACAAATTTTTACACCCCAGATCATATGGTGTGCCAGGGAGCTAAAGTTTTGCTCCTACTTAGTATGTGTTTTTTGTACCTATTTAGTGTTAAAAGTACCTCTTCTAGGCCTTTTTTCATTTTATCATTATAACCTTTGATCAAAATGGTGAAATTTTAAAAATGTAATATTGTCGGAAAGCTAGCAATATGAATTTCCAATGGTACAGGTTATTTTTCAAAAAAAATTCTATTTGGTTGTATTTATTGCTAGTTGAAGTCAAATGCTATTTTATGGCTCCTGAGCTCATAAATTTTTGCCACGATCTCCAATTTTCATGATTCTTACAGCATTGGAAAGGTATTGAGGATTTCTATATTGTCATCCATGGACTTTGGTGCAATTTTGATCTCTACAATTCATTTTAGTTCTAGATCATTTGTCAATCGATTGTTGCTTCATAGATTCTAGAGTTGTGCCATTTTGTGAGTTTTCAAATATTCCTTGGCATTGGGTCTGTTGTTGCTTATCATGATTTTGACCCAAGTCCTTGAGTGAATCTAATATGGTTTCTAGAAAACATAAGTATATTTCCTTGCTTGTTAATTAAGGATTCCGGTGTTACTCCACAAGCGTTCTTCCAATGCTTCTTTTGTAGCAGGTTATCTCATTATAGGGGGTTGTATGATCTCTCTTATCATCCTTTGTGAGGATGGAGATCAATTGAATCTATGATGAATATCATTGTTGTATTATCTCTCTTTTGGGGAGGAGTTTTTTCCTATTGGGTTTTCTCCTTTTCTCTATTTGTGAGAGATTGCATTTGCTTTTGTACATGGATACCTAACATGGCCTAGTAGTTGAGACCCATCCTTGCATCTTTGCATCATTTGTATAATTTAATCTACTCCCTAAGTTTCACTTAAGGGGGGTGTTGGTATGAATAAATGTCTTGTACCTAGTTAATTCATTCACTAGGGACTTAGGGGACATATTCACGTGTTAAGTTTACTTAGGCTCTAGGATTCCTTCTAGAAGGATGAGTTGTCTTTTCTAGATCTTATCTTATCCTAGGTTGTTAGTTTGTTAGTTGTCTCATATGATAGGATTAAGACACATGTCACAATCATGTTCAATCATATTCACCACTTTTCCTATATAAGGAAAGCATCATCTTATGTATATTGTCATATTCAGTTTGGAATTCTTGCATCCTTAATGTGTTAGGGTTAGAAGGCAGTTATCTAATAGTTAAATGCAAATTTGATCAATAAAATAGAGAAATAAAACACAGAAAAATTATAGCGGAAACAAGACAACATAGAGAATTTAACGTGGTTCACCCAATATGGGCTACATCCACAAAACCATAGTCGTGCAATGATTTTATTATCTAGTGCAAAACATATTACAATCTCATGAATAATGCGCTACTGCAACTCCCATCCTGACCGCTTATTACAAGCTTTTTAGAAGCTTCTAGAATTAGGGTTTTACAAAGTCAATTTTTATTTTGTTGGTGACGAAGAAAAAAATAGGAGAAATTTTTTTTCTTGGGGGCTGCTACCCCCGAACCCCCGCTTTTTAGGGGCTACCACGGTCCACAAAACCCCACCTGAGGCCCAACCCAACCCTAGACCCCAGCGAGGATACATGAAGAGTGTATAGGATAGCGTGATTAGTCGCCACATACCAACATAATGATAGCATAATATTTATGCCATTTCTCTCTTATGGAAGTTATTTCAAGTCTTACAGGTGATCTTGGGGTGTTTTAGGAGTTAGCCATAAACTCCTCCAATTCTTGAAATTGTAGTTTGAATGCTTTCTTTGCAGTTACTATTATACCATTAGATTTACTCTAGATTTTACATGTTGGTGAAACTCCTTTAATAACTTTCTCGACAAGTATATTGCATTACACTAGTTTATTGAACAATACATTGGGTTGTTTTGAAGTGTGGGGGTTTCTTTTGATAAGGGCTTTCCCCACCTATATCTTGTGTTATGGTACACTGCATATGTTGTGTTTATTTGTGTTTCTACATTCTCTTCGTTAGAATAATGTAGGAAGTGGTTTCATGTACCTTGCTTCCTTTGAACAACCACTCTGTACTAGTGTTATATAATGTAGGATCACTCTTACCTTTTCCATTACAAATTTTTTTATTGCATCAACCTATTTTTCATCATTTTTTAAAATATTTCACACTAATTCATTGTAACACCATTTACATTTTTGGAAAGTTTCAATTTATCCCCATCATTATATGTTATTTGCATTCACTACATGTTATCTTCCTACTTTATCTCAAAATTGTTGAATCAATCTAGGGGCTTGACTAAGGTGAAAAATCCTAGCATATAAAACTCCAAAATGTGTTCATTAACACCATCCAATTTTTTTTATACATATATAAAAATCATGTGAATCTCTTTTTGTAGGTACAAAAGGTCTACAAGACCAAATTTGTAACTATGTAAGGGGGAAATCAAGAGGCATTAGGAAATCAAACATGAACAAATTAAACAAGGTTTAATTCAAACAAAGATTAAGATTCATACCCATTACTCATGAAATGAATGATATGAGATCACTGAATTCAATGAACTAAGTATTAGCAATCAAAGAAAAAACAAATAATTCAATTAACTATATTGTTACCCATCTCATGTCGAAGTGTATTTGTAAATGATGTTGAATTGCGTTGTATCAATGTGAAACCTCCATTATGCATTGCAAAATCTCCAAATGTGCATTGATGGTGATTGAAGATGTTTTTAAAGCTCTCAAGAAATCAAATGGAAAATCAACATTACTTCATTGCACAAAAGATGTCAATTTTCCAATCGTTTTTTAGGATGAAGAGTATTTTTATATAGATTTTACATTTTGAGATGAACGATCGGGATCACTTAGTAGAATATCCTGATCAATAGTTGAAAGATGTTGAGAGGAATTAGATTGCTTAGTTAATTTTTTGTGATTGAATCAATTAAGGATGCTAATTGATCAATCAAAGGAAATATATTTCCTAATTTGTGGAATTGAGGAAATCATGTTGAGCCTTCAGTGGGATTGAGGAATAGATTAATTAGTTAGGAAATAGATGAATTAGTTAGCCAATTAGAGTGAGAAATCGGTGGATCGTAATTTGCTCAATCATAAAAGTGGGTGAGGGTAATTAATTAATTAAGCCTTTTTGAGTTGAACGTGCAAGTCATGTTTGAATTTTACAAACAAAGTTGTATTTGTTTTGTTTACCTTTTTGGATGAAGTTTTTGAATAATTAATTTATTTATTCAAGTTTAGGGGAAAGTGATTTAATTAAACTATTAAGTATTAATAATTTAATTGACTTAGGGGAATAAGGTAAATTAGCAACATAATTAAATAATTGATGTTATTTAATTAATCAGAAGGAATAAAGTTAGATATATGATAAAATGATGACTTAGTGAATTAATTAAATAATTAAAGATTATTTAATTAATAGAGAAAATGAGGTTTTTGATGTAAACGATGATTGAGGATGAGTTAATTAAATAATGTTAAATCACTTAATTAACAAAATATGAGAAATGATAATAATTAAATAATAATGTATTATTTAATCATTTAGGGAAGACGGGTGAAAGTTATTTAAATAGTATTATTCATCGTTCAGGATAATTTAGGGTATCTACATTTTTGCCCTCTTTGATACAATGTGATTTTGAGTGTTGTGTCAAAGAAAATTCAAAAATTCCCTCTCAAGAGTTGCTCCAATATGCCTCGGTATGCCCTAGTGACGACAAGATAGCATGGTGCCCCTTGAGAAATTTGGTGAAAATTTTGGATAATGAGCCAATTTTTTTGACAACCTAATGTGATGCATTTAAGTGCAAGGACTGATGGAAGAAATGTTGACTAGAAGAAAATATTAGTAAGATTTAAAGAAAATTAATGTTGTTAGTCATTGATGAGTTTGTTTTTGCTTTCATAGAGACTTCATATCTTTTAGCAATCCTTATTGATGTAGCAAATAGACATGATGCACCAGGGTATTGATGACCAAGGTGGCGTTGTATCCATTGCATGGACTTTGACTCAGAAAACAAGGAGTATTCTTGCTTATACCAGACATACGGAAGCCCTGTTAGAGTGTATGGGTGAGAAGCTTTAAAATATTTCAGACCAACTACACATAGAGGTATGAAGTACCTAACATGCAACCACTACACAAAATACCTCAAAACAACTTCCATATACAGAACAAAGCAAGTATTCTCCATGGTAGTACCACAAAAATATCCAACAAATAGAGAAAACAAAAATGATGTTGAATTGACCCATTCCTTCCTCTCTAAATCCTTATGGACATCCTTGAGAGATCCTAGGAATGAGTCAATATGATAAATCAGAAAGATAAAATAACAAAAAAATAAACAATGTTGTTGTATCACTTGTCATATCTGTTTTGAGATTTCAAGTTGTTATCTATTATTGATGATGTGTATTGTAGGAATGATCTATCCGTTAAGACATCTCAGGATGTTGATGGTGAATTTTCAATAGATAGGTAGTTAACATGTTGGCATTATTTTAGTCTATTTGCAATCAAATCTTTGTGATGAGGGCACAACCCGAGACATAGAAAATAACCCACAAACAAGAGAATAATTTTATTATTCCAAAAATGGAGCTTCTTACATGCAGAGGATCTCAAATCCCCAAGTTCTACAACACATGCAAGTTACAGACAGCTACAAAATAACCCTTTCGCAATATGCGAGCTTGTCCCCAAAAAGTTACCCAAAAAATTAGAAACCCGCCCATAAATAGAGCTCCTCTTAAGTTTGGAGCCAAAACAACATTCAAATTTGAGTTTAGGCGGTTTGGCGCCAAAAAATTACAACTTGAAGTTCAAATTTCAAAAGAACATTTGCAATTGTATCTTCTAGAAAGTGCGCCAACTTCCCGGGGCCATAACTTTTGATCTGGGACTCCGATTCGTGAACCGTTTGAACCGTTGGAAAGGCCTCGAAGTCAATAATGGGATCAAAATTTGCTATGCCAATTTTGACAAGTTTTGGGGCCGATCCGGGAGCTCTAAGTGCCTCAAATCTAACTTGGAATATTTTCAGGTGCAAATCTGGGAAATTAAAACTGCAATATCTTTCAACCCAGGAATAGAAAATAAAAACCGTAAATTTTAGAATGTCATTATGACGAAAAGGGTATCCAAAAATGTAAAAACATCTAAAAATTGAGAAACTTGAAATTTAACTATTTTGGGTGATGCAAGATTGCCTTTACACCACTGGATGCACCCGCATCACTTTGTGATTATTTGCTTTAAAACTTTCTAGGTTTTGATGTTGTTTTGTTTGTTTGTTTATTTTGTCAAAGGGTGAGGATGATGATTTGTTTATTATGGATGGTGTTTTATTGTGGATAGGCAACATCAAAAATAAGTTTTTTGATATTTTTCTATATGTTTTTGTGTTTTTTTTATGTTATTTGATGTTTTTTTTCGTGTTTTTAAGATATTTGAATTTTTTTGTTTGGATTTTTTGACCAAGTTTTAAAGACCAAAAGGGACAACTAAGGGGACTAACCTAGGGCCTTGGGGGGCCTCGCGGGCTAATCATAGATAATCCTTGCCTACGTTATACATGTAGAGACCATGTAGTTCGATTAGTTTGAGTCGATGTAGCTTGTCCAAAGACAAGCCTACAATGTTTTGGGGTTTTTTTTGTATTTTATGACTTTTTTGGATTTTTTTTTTGTTTGGTTTTCTAGATGTTTTGATTTTTGAGATATCATTATGTAGGGATATCAATAGTATTTTGAGTTCTTATTGAAATTTGAGCTAAAATCTATTGATTTGATTGAGTAATTTCTTATAACGAGAAAATTGTTGAGGATACACAACAATGCAAGGATAGTGTTGTCAAGATAAGAACAACACAAGGATTGGGAAGGATTCATCCCAAGATGATGATTAATTTATCAAATAATGATTGATTGAGATTTTGTAGCTGGGATAGGAACAAGATTGTTGAATTTTTTGATACCATGTTGAAGCATCAACAAGATGCAACTAATATGGTTTGGTTGAATTGTTTGGACAATGCCTAGATCACAATGTGAGCTAGAAGACATAGATCAAGAATTATGCTGAAGCAAGATGTACTTGTACTTTCCCCTAGTGTCTAGCAATGTAGGTGATGGATTATCTTATGATGGGATAACATGTTTGGATAGAGTATGCCCCTTTGGACAATGCCTCATGGCTCAGATAATGTTGGATAGGATAGGATCAATGATAGTGACCCATGTCAAGATGTTTTCCATAAGAAAGTGTAAAGTGTACACCAAACATTTGTCAAGATCAAGATAAGTTGGATTTGGATAAAAATGGATTGGATTTATTATGGATAAGCTGAGATACTTCCACCTGAAATGGTGCACATAGATGCTTGATTCTACACAAGATGCATGTTTATCAGGTTTTCATCATGGTGACAATTTTTTGCTCATGTTGAACCACTTGGTGGTGTTGATGTAGATATTGTTGGTGCTAATATAGATTTTTTTTGGTGTCGATATAGATGTTGTTTCTATCATGATGTGCCAATGATATCCCACTTGAAAGAGTTTTTTTTCTAAGATACGGGTTCTTGAATGTAACCCCTGACAATTCTTGTCTTATTTGTTGATATTGAAGTTAACCTTACCTTGATGTGCACATCATGATAGGGTTCCCTTAGAGTCCTTATGATTAAGAGTTTCTGCCAATACATGGCCAATGTGAGATTTGGATATCATGGATGGTGAAATGTGTTAAGAGATATGAGATTCAGATGGATTGGTCGATAGTTTGGAATATTTGACTCTCCAAACTTGGGGTGATGAGCAATGATGGGTGGATATGGATATTTGATTGGGACCAACTTCTTGATATACCTTGTATGTCACTCTTGAAGCTTTCTTTTGTATCATTGGACATCTTTGATACTTCCCTTTTTTAATTTTTCCCCATAGTTTCTTTGACTGATGGAGTTTGATAGGGATGATTTTCTTGCTTTTTCTTTGGTATCTATTTATATTTTCTTTGCCCATTTTGTTTTACCAATTCTTGTGCTTCAATGACTTGTTCCTTTCTTTGATATAAAATTTTCTCTTGTTATTGGTCATAATTGGAGGGTTGAAATATGTGTGGATGATGATCCATAATATGGCTATTTTTAGCATTGGTAGTGGTTTCATCATAAGGACTCTTTGTGCTCTATATGTTGATGTTTGCATTAGATAAAGTTGCCCCCAATATTATAGAGGTATCACTAATATGTTTAGATTCCTTAATTGTTGAATATCCAAGACCTTACTACTTAACATTTCCATTAATCTACACTAGTTCTAGGATACCCTGTTCATGCAAGCCTAATCCTTTGCCTTGATAATGCATCCATTAAAAAAATTATTTGCAATAGGATACGATTTACCTTGGAAACAAGGTGCTAATCCTTCTCTGCTCTATTGTGGATCTTCAAAGGTGATAGCTTCTTCATTGGTAGGATAGCTTGATTTGACAAAGGTAAGTGATCCAAGTTTATAAGTGATAGGATCCTCCATATGTGGGACAACTTCCTGATTGATATCTTCGGCTTGATCCTATAATATCATATTTTAATGTTTCTTCAAGAGGTGTTGATGATTCACAACCCATGTAAAGGTCTTCCTTGTTATTCATTTTTGGTATTCCTTCACATGATGTTTCTGATTCACAACTTATGTAGAAGTATTCTTCATGATCCATTTATGATATGTCTTTGGATTTTGTTATGTCTTGATCATGTGTATAGATGTTAAGAGTAGGAGACTCTTGTTCCTTGGTAATGATATCAAGATTATGAGACTCTTGTTTTGAATGAAGATCATCTACATGTCAATTAGGAGTAAGAATCTTATGGGTAGATGTATGTACATTTGGTATACAGATTTTTTCTTCTTTTGGAAAACATTGGATGTCTTGGAAGATATTTGACAAGTCACTACAATATTTTGATGATAGGGATTCTTGATCTTGGCTTTGTGTGGTATTATCTTCGATATGCTTTGGTTCGTGCTCTTGATATGAATCAATTTCAAAGAAGGGATTTATTGTAAGGGGTCCTTGGATTTCCTTGAAATGTGGACATATGGGTGATAGCTCTTGGCTTAAAGTTTTTGCATTAGGTATAAGTTTTGGATTAAGAGTCTCTTGATAATCAATATACATATTATTATGAGGTTGGATGATGTCAATATATCTTAGGTTGGACCATTTCTAGACTGGTGATTCATTTTGATCATGCTTGGGATTAAATTCCTAATGTATTTCCTCTTGCTCATTGGATGATGTAGAAACATTGTCAATGTGATCAATGGTAGATAGATCTTGATCATTGTTTTCAACTTTTTAGGTTGAGATATTGTCAATGTTTTCATTGGTAGATGGCCCTAGCTCATTGTCTTCAACATTTGATCAATAAGGTCTTGGATGATTTCTTTGAGTGTAACACATTTTGATGCATCATGACCCTTTACTCCATGGTATTTACAATAGGCCTTGTTATCATACCATGGGAATTTAATGGTAGGTTCACCACTTCATGACAATTTTGGAAGTGTGATAAGTTTGGCATTGACTAATTTTTTTAACACACCCTAAATTAGCTCCCCTAAAGGAGTGTATTTACATTTAATAGTGTGGTTGGATTGTGAGGCTTGTTGTGGTGGAGATGATTGTTGTATTTGAGATGGAATTTCTTGTTGGTCTTGAGATTGATGATTTTGATGTGGATATTGCTGATTTGGGGGTTGATATTATTGATGGATTTGATTTTGATTTTTTGACCATTGATGTTGTTGATTCACTTGATGTTATGGATATAGACTTTGTTGTTGATATGAATCAATATTTTGATGATGTTGGAAGGGTTGTTGATGTGGATATTGAGGTGTTTGTGGAATGATGTTTGTTTGTTGTTGATATTCAATGTCTTGATGTTGAACATGTTGTTTATGATATGTCATGTTTTGATTTTGTTCAAGTGCATCAACCATTTTCTCAAGTGCATTTAGGGAAATTTGATGTTGTAGATTTTGTCCTTGATAGTGATTTTGAAACCCTTGATAAGAGTGATTTTGATATGGATGAGGATTTTGATTGAAATCTGCCAAGTGACAAGATGCACTAAAACCTTGATTAGGGGAATCCATAGTTGATATATCATTGAAATTTGTAGTATATGATGACCCCATGTGTGTATAGAGTGGAATTGGAATATTTGGGTGATAGATTGACATGTTTTGGGGATGTTATGGTTGCATTTTTGGGATGTTTTGATGCTCAAGACCCTAGGATAAGAGTATGAGTGATATTTGGTGGATGTTTGTGAGATGATGCTAATTTTGGGACTCAAATGTTGAAAACTTGGGCCGATATTTCACTTTATTTTTCTAGAGGATATGTTTTGAAGATCAACTTGAACTAGCCTTGAGGTTACAACAAATGTTGATATCTTAGAATTTGAGAGTAAAGGAATAATCCATGTTTGTGTTTTTTATTTTGAATCCTCAATTAAGTTGATGTGTTTGATTTTTGCAAATGGAGATGGAATGATGTTGATATGAGGTGTTTTGGAGGTCTTACTATTTTTTTCTCAAAAGATGAAAGATTAGCCAGTTTTGGATCAGTCTCTGATTTTCACCAGAAAATAGGGCAATAGTGGTAATCTTTATAGCAATAGCATTTGAAATGTAGGAAAACCATGGTCAAACTTAGAGAAATAGTTGTCTTTGTTTCCAGTTGTGACTGGTAAAACAGTGAATACAATAGCAATTTTGAGAAATAGCGGTTGTTTTTAGCCATAGCAGATGTTTTGAGCAATAGCTACCATTTTGAGCAATAACTATTGTTTTGAGCAATAGCTACTATTTTGAGCAATAGCTGTTGTTTTGAGCAATAACAGTTGTCTTGAGAAATAGTGGTTGTTTTGTCAAAAGCAATTGTTTTAAGCAACTATGGTAGGAAAAAGTGCAACCACGGTTTTTTTGTCAAAATCGGCAATGTTTAGTGTAATTGCAATAGGAAAAAGTGCAACCGCAGCCAAATCTCAGGACATAAGCAGCATAAATGTCAATAGCGGCCCTGTTTCCAATTTTTTTCATTTTGATAACAATTTGGGAAAGTCTATAATTTTGTTGTCTTAGTTGCTCTAATTTGTTTTGAGAATTGGCAAGTGATACAACACAACACAACAATAATTTTTTTTTACTCTAAATGTCTATAGTTTAAGCAAGTTTCTTTCCACAAAAGCTTAAAGTTTGTGAAATTCAAGATACTAAAACCATAGTTCCCAATGTTGAATTTGGTCTAAAATGTGACTTGAAATGTAAGCCTTAATATTCAAAAACCTTTTGAGATATTTTTTTAAGATATATTTTAAGGAGTGCAAATATAGGGCTCTTTTCAAGGTATTCACACTAAGTTTAAAGGGTTTGAGATTTGATAACCAAGTTCAATGTTTGTTTTGATGTGTTCATTTTAAATCAAGAAAAGTGTTTGATTTCAATAAAGTAGCCTTGGCATGCATCAATCAAGTCACCCTAAATAGGTACACTCTTTTAGGTAGGCTTACCTCATGCCCTGAAGGGATGATTTTACATGCAATTTATGGAGGAGTGTAGAGGTATATTAAGAATAAACTCTTAAGCTCTACACCTCAACCAAAAATCAAACTTGGTAAGTAACTTCTCGGAAGCAAAGTTCTAATGCACCACTTTCAAAGAATGTTTTAAAAAAAATGGATGACTTCTAAAATAAGGTTTTTATTAATAAATTGTGAACACCGTATGTACACTACCATCCGCTGGTCACTTAAGACTCTTTATCTGTTCCCGTTCCACTTAAGGTGTGGGATTAGGTGCAATATGTTGTCGCTTAGGATTGAAGCTACTTTCTTACAATTTCAAAACATTTAATATAGCCCACTAGTAAATGTGCTTCAAGACCTTTCTTATGAGTTCTCCATCATGAGATGTATCTCATAGCAAGCCCCCTCTTTAAGGATGACTCAAAAAATGCAAAAGCCCAAAGTGTTTCTCTTCACCCTGGATTGTCAAAAGATGCAAGGGAGAAGATACACACTTGGCTTGCCAATCACAGTAGACACTTCATACAATTCATTGCAGTTATTCTTTTTAAGCCCCTCAAGTGGTGCTACCCAAAAAAAGTGAATGAAGTGTGAACAAGATATCAATTCATTTTTTATGTGCACCAAATTCAAAAATGTTATGGATTTCAAACAAGTAGATAGTAATATGCAAATAAAAATGTATTTTTCTCGTTTTAAGCACCAATTCTTGAGTGTTTCTAATAACATTGTCTTGATATGCTCAACAAAATAAAATAATTTGTTTTGTCAACATAATGAAAGTGTTGGTCAAAAGAAAGCATTCCATTTTATGAGCACCAAGAAAATGAGGTGTTGTTCTAATCTACAAAAGCTTTTGAAAGTTCGTTTTAGGACACCAAATCGAAGGCATGCCAGTTGTGGGGTTCAATTGTTAAGCACCAATTTGAATTATTTTCCTAAACTAGAAAGCTTTTGAAAAGTTCATTTTAAGACACCAAATCCAAAGCGTGCAGGTTGTGGGGTTCAATTGTTTAAGCACCAATTTGAAATCTTTTCTAAACTCATAAAGCTTTTGAAAAGTTCATTTTAACACACCAAATCAAAATGTGCAAGTTGTGGGGTTCAATTTTATAGCACCAAATCAAAAAAAATTTATTTAAACTAAGAAAGCTTTGTTAGAAAACTTGGACTTAGACCATTCACCTTCTCTGCAATAAAATTGTTAATTTTTTTTAGATAAATACATGCCACACTCTTGCAAATTCTATATAATCAATGTTAGCAATCTTCAGACACCCAAAACAACCACCTATTAGCGTTATAAATCAAAAAAAATGTTTGCAGATTTAAATAAAAAAGATAGAGAAAAAGCATAAATGTTAATCAAAAGCGGCCCTATTAATTTTAGCAACTGTGGGACCCTCATTATCAAAAGCAACCCAAAAATGCAACTATGGTCCAAATGTCAAAAGTGGCCCAAAAATGTAACTGTTGACCTATATAGATGTCAAAAGTGGCCAAATTTATTGCAACTACAGTAGGAAAAAGAGCAACTATAGTAATTTAACATGAAACAACTGCGACAAAACTTCTGGAACTTCTACGTGAAAATATTCAATTGTGTTTTTGGAAAATGCGACTATGTTCTGAAACATGCAATTGCTTAGGAAAACTCAAGGAAACATTAATGTTAAGGACCAAGGTCCCACCGGGCATGCCAGAATGTGTAAGGGGGAAATCAAGAGGTGTTAGGAAATTAAACAAGATTTAATTCAAACAAAGATTAAGATTCATACCCATTACTCATGAAATGAATTATATGAGATCACTAAATTCAATGAACTATGTATTAGCAATCAAAGAACAAGCAAAGAATTCAACTAACTATATCGTTACAAATCTCATGTCGAAGTGTATTCGCAAATTATGTTGAATTGTGTTGTATCAATGTGAATCATCTATTATGTGTTGCAAAAGCTTCAAATGTGCATTGATGGTGATCAAAGATGTGTGTTAAAGCTCTCAAGAAATCGAATGGAAATTCAACATCACTTCATTGCATAAAAGATGTCAATTCTTCAATCGTTTTTGAGGATGAAGAGGATTGTTATATAGATTTTACATTTTGAGATGAACGATCGAGATCGCATAGTAGAATATCCTGATCAACAGTTGAAAGATGTTGGGAGGAATTAGATTGCTTAGTTAGCTTTCTGTGATTGAATCAATTAAGGATGTTAATTGATCAATAAGAGGAAATAGATTATCTAATCTGTGGAATTGAGGAAATCATGTTGAGCCTTGAATGGGATTGAGGAATAGATGGATTGGTTAGGAAATAGATGAATCAATCAACCAATCAGAGTGAGCAATCAGTGGATCATAATTTGCTCAATCATAAAAGTGGGTGAGGGTAATTAATTAATTAAGTCTTTTTGAGTTGAACATGCAAGTCATGTTTGACTTTTACAAATAAAGTTGTATTTGTTTTGTTTACCTTTTTGGATGATGTTTTTGAATAATTTATTTATTTATTCAAATTTAGGGGAAAGTGATTTAATTAAACTATTAATTATTAATAATTTAATTGACTTAGGGGAATAAGAAAAATTAACAAACATAATTAAATAATTGGCGTTATTTAATTAATCAGGAGAAATAAAGTTAGATATATGATAAAATGGTGAATTAGTGAATTAATTAAATAATTAAAGATTATTTAATTAATAGAGGAAAATAAGGTTTTTGATGTAAATGATGATTGGGGATGAATTATTTAAATAATGTTAAATCACTTTATTAATAGATGAATATGATAAATGATAATAATTAAATAATAATGTATTATTTAATCATTTAGGGAAGAAGGGTGAAAGTTAGTTAAAAAGTGTTGTTCGCCAGTCATGACAATTAGGGTATCTACAATAACAAAAGTTCATAGTCATACAAAAATGTCAAAAGCACAACATGAACTTGTGACTTCACATAAATTTATAAAATTGACCTATTTAGATTTCATTGTTTTTCTCTTAATGCATCTATGTTTAAACATTTCAAACTTACAATCAAAATAATAGACAATTACCTATCAGCTATCAAAATCAATTATATTTTTACAATTCTTTTGATTTTTTAAAATTTAATTCTATTATCAACACTTTACAACTCTAAATTAAATTAATTAAATTTTATTTCTTATTATATCCCTTCAACATAATTTTCAAAAGAATCTAATATTTTTCTAATTGATATTTATCAAGACTCAAGACCTACAATTATTTGAAGTACAACTAAATCTATTCAAATGAACTCCTAAACCACCATGTCAATATTGTAATACCACTTCAAACAAACACAAATTTACTAATTAAAAATAATTCCTTATCTACACAAACAAATGAAAGAAACACAAGTTTGTCATCGATGTAAAGGATTTTAGAGCCCCTTTAAAACCTGTTTTTCCTCATCAAAAACAAATGAAAGAAACACAAGCATAAATAAAACATTGTCATCTGCATTCCTTCTGCATACTCAATACAAAGCTTTACTCTATATAATGCTCATTCGCTTAAAATAAATTAAAAATAAAATTACTTGAAAAAAATATTAAAATATTAAAATATAAGATTCTTTTTATTCGTTTTAGCTAAAGTTTTTCAACTCTATCTTTCACATCTATATTTAGGACAATGCATTTAGTGGGGACAAACTAGTCACGTTCTCATATATCTACTTTTCCATGATTTAAGGAAAAAACAAAATTTAGTTAAAGGTTTTTATAAAAGATATAGTGGATAAGGTCTTCATATTTAACCATTCTATGTATCTTTAGTAAGAGTGGGTAATAAAGTTGAAAATCAAAAGTATTAATTTTTTTGGGTTGTAGGATTAATTTCAATTAATCTTGAATTTGTTTGTAATATAAATATATATATTTTTAATATAAATAATAAAAGTCATATTCAATGTAGAAATATAAATGAGACTAAAGTATTAAAAGTCACATTCCAACTGAATTGTCAATCTAGAAATATAAAATGGGATCAAAGCATGTGCCAACTTACTAGATAAACTTTAATCCTCATCACTTTTTATAGATGTGATATGTGAAATCTTGTCCTTGCAATTATTATTTATAACCTCCCTCCAATAGTTTCCCAAATTGTGGTGACTTTACAAAGAAAAGTACAATTCCACTTCATTGATTTCTAAAAGGAGTGTACTTGAGACATTATTTTATTCACATTCCACATGAAAAATGGGCCCTTTGGAGAACAAGTTGGATGAAAGGAGAATATTAGCTCATGCATGGAGTGGTTTAAAGTATAAAAACAGGATGGATATTGAGACAATATATCAATCTAAAGTTATATCACATGTAAGAATATATCACAACATGCTTACAATATATCAATCTAAAGTTATATCACATGTAATTTATACTGTAAGAATATATCACAACATGCTTACAATTGTCTCAAAAAGGCAAAGTCTTCAAGTTGATAAAGATGTTTGATTTGATTAAAATGTGATGCATGTCATGTCTTTTGTAGAGGGGTCAATTAGGAATTTTGTTGGGTTATTTAGACTAAAAAAGAATAGTAAAATAAAATTATGTTTGTTGATGTTTTTATGAATGATTTTGAGTAGGAACTATTTTTTTGAGAGGTTTATTTTTCTAGTGTTTGTATTGGGAGGAGGTGTAATGGTTACATCGATTATAATTTATATAGAATATTCAATAAATTTGAAAGTAGCATTGGGTTAATAGAGAAGCCTAGCTTTTTATAAGAGGTCTTTTTACATGAAATAAAGTCTCAAAAGTAAATAACTATATTTGAAAATTTGTTGGACGAGGGTGATGAGTGGAGTGTAAATGTCATAAATCATTCAATAATTAAATAATTAATACTTATTCTTCTATTTTTATGACTAGGGGTTTGGCTTTGTTTTTTTGGGGGTGGAGGGGGGAGAGGGAGGTGGTCCACTCATAGGGGTGGTTGTTACCCTAGCCAAGTGGTGTTCTAGAGCTAAGCTTATAATTGTGAATACAACTGTTTATCGTGTGCCACATAGCATTTAATCAAAACTAGGAATATAAGTTGACTCTTCATCTCTATTTGCATTCTAACACAAGTACTCCATAATATTCCATAATATGACAAGGGATTTATAGGGAGAAATAAGTTTATTAATAGGACATGAGAATTGCATAAGAAATAATTTTAACAAATACATTAAATCAATTAAATTCAATGTTCTCAAAGAATACTAAAGCTAAGAAGGAATACAAGTTAAAGAGCGAGAGATGTAACAATTATACCCTCCTACCACAAGGATATAAACACAAAGAGAAAGAGAGCAAGGATATTGAGCAATGTGTGGAAGGAGGTGCAACGTTGAAATAATTGGCAAGGGTTGCTAGAAACCATGAACCATCTCCATATGAGCACATAAAATATAGAGTTTCCTAAGCATGCTATGATGCCTTTGAGACCATAGTGGAGGATGAACAAGAAATAATGAGTTCAATTAATTCTCTTCCTCACTTTCTTCATCAATTGGAGTGAATAAGACAACTTAATTTTTCCATCAAGTAATTCATGCATGAGTTTGAGTTATTATTGTTGATGTTGTTGTGAGTGAGTGTAATTAGTATTGCTTGCAATTGAGTACAAGAGGTCTAGGGTATGAATCTCCTACTTTGAACTTCTCTCCACACAAATACCACGACCATGAGTTTGATTGACATAGTTGACACATCATCCATAATCTTAGCGACATATGAACAAACCCACAAATTAAATCATAATTACAAAGCAATACATATTTTTTATTTAACTAACTACAATATTAAAAGTAATGTCAAATCCTTCCCTACAAAGATAAAGATAAGAAAATAAATAAATACTAATACTCTTTAACTAAGATCATTGTCCTCGACATTGGAGGAAGTGTCTCTCTATTGGTTGAGCACAAATGGTGAGGATGATGGTATGTGATAAAATTCCATCGACCAAGGTTCAAACCTCTTGAGGTGCATTGGGGCTAGGTTTGACTCTTGAGTGACTTTGACAAATAAGTTCCCCTTGCATGTGATTATTTACTCAAATTGTTGTAATCCATTGTATAAAGATAGATATGCCAACATCTATATAAGCCATTTGTTTTCATAAAAATAAATAAATAAAAAATCCTTTTGAATTCCACTCTATGTATTTCAATAATACTTGATGTTGTGAAGAGAAAGAGAGTGGAAAAAAGGAGCCAACTTTTGTGCTTATCCATGGTTGATTATGAGGGTCCCATAAACTCTTTGACCTTGGAGATGTTATTCAAAACCTTCATTCATTCATTCATAAACATATCCATTTTAATCTGTGTGTGATGTGGCTGCTTGGCTTCCACCTCAATAGTTTCTCTTTACATGACCACACTCACAACTCGACTAAACGAAGAAAGGGACGTTTATTATTAGAGGGTCCCATAGATTGTTTGACCTTGGAGATGTTATTAAAAACCTTTGTTCATTCATTCATAGACAGTTTTCATTTTAATCGTGTGTGATGTGGCTGCTCTGTTTCCACCTCAATAGTTTCTCTTCTTGTGGCCACACCCACAGCTCGACTGAACGTAGAAGACAACGTAGATTATCTGAGGGTTCAATAGACTGTTTGACCTTGGAGATGTTATTAAAATCCTACCTTCCTTCATTCATAAAGAGTTTCCATTTTAATCGTGTGTGACGTGGCTGCTCTATTTCCACCTCAATAGTTTCTCTTCATGTAACCACACCCACAGCCCGACTCAGCATAGAAGGCGACGTTGAAGGAAAAGTTGAGTAGAGCCTTGGCTCCTCTCGTTTACAAAATGGCGTGGTCATATGGGACAACAGAGGCCTCCGCTGTTTGAAAAGTACCAAGCCAATTACGGGCTCCATGCACAAACAGAATGACATTAATGGCGACCGCGTTAATGCACAAGGAGGAGCTAATGAGCAACGCATTGAAGAAGACCAAGATGAGTGGCAGAGCGCCGAAGCAGCAGCCGCATAGAGTGCTCGGCGTGGCACAATTTGAGCAACTAAGGTTGCAGGAGGGTAATGTGGGTCATATGTACGAACAATCATATGTTCTAGTTGTAGTCTTTTTAACGTTCACAAGGTTAAAGATAGTCTATTTTTATTTTGTGTCAGTTTTCTATTTGAATTGTGGAAGAATTGTTATAAGTATCAATCCTACCAACATCTTTTATGGTTCACTGCTTCCCATATTAATGACGAATTGATAGAGGCATGTGCCAACATCTATGAAATTAAAACAAAAGGACATGTACAAGAAGAAACTGACAATGAAAAAGAAAATCTGATAGAAGACATACTTAATTTCAATATGAAAATTTATGAATAAAATCTATTGATTAATTAAAACTCTTTATTTTTGTCAATGGGTTCTTGGTTTGATGGTGAAGTTGAATGGCTCTAAATGAGTCCATGAGAGATCAAATCTTGCTAAGTGCAAGGCTTCGACATCATAAGGGATGAGGTGGTTGAGATCGTGCCCAGAGAATTTGATAGGTGGACTTGTATCAAATTGCAAGACGAATTTGAATTTGATATATAACCTTCCATAAAAAAAACTTTATTTTAAAAAAATAGATAAAAAATAAATTAAAAAAAACATTATATTTCTTTTTATAATTTTTTTAATTTATAGATGATATGATGATAAGAAACTTTTTCATTAAGAATTATGACTAAATTAAAAGGGTTTTAATAGTTTTAATAAAAAATATAATAAATGAAAATTTAAGAATTTCTTTTTGTTAATGCATTGGAATAGGAATAATCTTATGTACCCCAACTTCTTTATTGGAAAATGTCTCCTCAATTCTCATCATTCTTCTTTGTCATGGTAAAGAAAAAATGGCTTTGTGGAAGGATGAATAAGTAAGGTCAAGAACAAACTAACAAGTTGAAAGGTTAAATGGCTAGCATTGAGAGTTCAAAGGATGTGCTTTAATTGATTCCTATCTCTTAGCTTTCTATTTTTTAAGCTCTCAAAATGGTATACAAGGAAATCAATAATATCTCAAGAAAGATTTTGTAGAAGGAAAAGAAAAAAATAGGTTTCTTTAATGGTATGGAAAAAGACTTGTCTTTCAAAAGATCAAGAAGATACATAAATTTGTAATATTTAATGGATTAATTTTTAATCTCAAAATAATGTTGGATAATTTATAACAATCATTTGGTTTAATTGAGTATCTAAACATTGTAGAATTTCAATTTTTTTTTAATATTCGTAAGGTTTGGTATACATGGATTAACATGTTTGGTGTTTACATTTTCTTTCAAGATGTTATTTTGATGAATTGATTTAGATTATAAATTTCACTTTAAAAGAAATGTATTTCAAAGGTTCATCAATAGATTTATAATTTAAGGTGGTCAATCTTAAATAAGAAGTTTCTATAAAGTGGGGAGACAACATGAAAAAAAGAAGAGAGGAAATTGAATATGGAAATGTTAGATCTACAAAATGGAAAGATTGGATCATGGTGGTCTCAAGGGCTTAAAGAAAGAATTTGGATGATATCCAATATCCTTAATTTTAAATTAAACTACTCATGGCAAAGGGAAAAATGTTAGAACTTATTGTACTTGGTTTAACACATAGTCAAGGAGGATTATTACAATATGTCCAAATAAGAGCCCAGGAACAAAAATTTAAAGGTACAAAATAGAATTTTGTGATAAAAGGCATGGCCTAAGGTGTTAAGAAAGTTATCTCAATCTTGATCTTAATGCTTAGATTACAAATTTTGCAATTTTCATGTTATAGAATAGAAAAACTTGATTTTTGGGCTATAAAGTTCATTTTTTGATAAAATAAAAATTATAAGTAGCTTGACATCACTTCCATGGATGCACAATGTATACATCTGTTTGAGGTCTACAATTTAAGAAAAAGGGCCTCAATTGGCTCCCAAATCAAAAGTTATGGCTTCTAGAATTTGGTTCTCTCACGTTACAATTATAAAATATATGTAACACATACAAAATTTGTAAAAGGGAGTTACACTCATTGACAAACTTATGATGTATGTTATGACATATAATGAATCATCATTGAATGGATAAAATGGAATGCCTGTGTTGTTGATTGGATTATGACTAGCTTATGTCAATTGGAAGGAATATCTTTCATTTAGCCTATGGACTCATCTTAGGATTTGGGTGTTAGATTTTTAACTAGAGATTTGAGCACCATATTTTGGGTGATTCTAGCTCATGGATTTCTAACAACTAATAATGAAAATGACATCTATACTAAGCTAAATAACATAAATACACCTAGAATAGAGGCAATACAAAACCATCTAATCAAAAGATTATTTTAGAGGAGAAATCAAAATCACAAAAACTACTTGTAGTTGGGAAAAAGGGAAAAGAGGTGATTGTGTTAGAAATCGCAGACAAGAAATAAAAGGATTAAATTATCAATAAAATACAGATTTGAATACAAACACTAACACAGAAATGAAACAAAAGAATTTAAAAATTCACAAAAAAATAAAAATAAGACAACAAATTTAACGTGGTTCACCGTTATTCTTGGGATACATCCACAAACAACAGTCCATTATATTAATTTCCAACGAAATACATATTACAATTATCCTGCAACAAATGGTTGCAATGTCCACGATTTCACTACTCTATTTTTTAATGCAGTATGGTACATGTGCCCATCACCAAACCTGCGATGATCCTCTATAACAAAATTCTGTGACTTGCAGCAATTGTATTGAAATTTCACATGACTATTCATTTTCCCACACGTGCGCTACTGCTGGCTGTTCACACACCTTTGACCCTTGGTTTCCAACTCGTAGCAATAAACTGTTATTATTTTAGGCAGTTTTACAACCGTTTTAACTGAAATACAATTGGGGATTTATGATAAATTTCCTTTTTTTTTCCCACCCCTCTGCATTCCCCTGTTAATTAATTCACATCAAGTGAAGTGGCTAAAATTTAAACTCCAAGACTGGTAGCGCTCCACATACAAAAATATCTCGAGAGAGTGGAGTCCAACAATGTGTAGAAGGCTTCACAACATGGAAAGAAAATGCACCAAGAACCAAAGTGTTGTAGACTACTAGAATGCTATAAAAAACTTAAGAATTTTGAAGATAGAAAACCCAAAAAATAGTCCCATGCATGAAAAGGTAGGAATCCAATTTTAAAATATTAATCATAGAAGGGGCTATTTTTTTAAATGAATAAGT
Source organism: Sequoia sempervirens (assembly GCA_007258455.2). NCBI lineage: Eukaryota > Viridiplantae > Streptophyta > Pinopsida > Cupressales > Cupressaceae > Sequoia > Sequoia sempervirens. The sequence goes on from VDFB02270651.1 coordinate 618,315,896, forward strand.
AGATTATTATTGAGGGGTAAAAATATACTGCTAGAAAGAGATATTGTGTAAATGTTTGACCAAAAATGCATTTGATAAGACTCTTGAAAAATAACCATATGACTACATCATATAGGATAAAATCATACTTTGTAGATATTCACATAATTGCATTTTAGTTCAAGAATAAACATAATTTAAAGATTTAAAAATTGACATGAATTGAAAAATGAATATGAAAACATTAGAAAATAACACAAAAAACAATATAGTACATGAATAAATATAAATTTTTGGCATCTAAACTAGGAAAAGAGGTTATAGGTTTTGGTTCATCATTTTTTATTGTTTATTTGTGCTTGAATTCTACTTCATTGAGTTCCTTCGCCTTCTTTGACCCACCATTTATAATCAATTTGAGAAAATCCCAAGTGGGTTTTCCTTGGTCAAGTTTGCTTTTGTCTCATAGTCCATAATTGTCCCCTAGGATGATCATATGATAGAAATTGCCAAAATTCTTGAGTATCTTCTAACTACATTGTATTTTCTAGTCATTTCCCTAAGTTTTTGTAGTTTGTTATAGTTTCAGACCTTAATGGTTTCCCTTACTCACATTCTCTTTATTTGAACCTCAAAACCTTGATGATTTGTATTAAGTCATTGTGTGCACTAGAGTTATGAATTTTCCCTTCTTTAGGTGTCATTTCCCCATCACCCTAATCCACAAATCCCTAACCATTTACCTAGATTCCTTTGTGTGTGTCAAAGATTTAGATCTTCACTTCCCTATGTACTATTCCCTTTTTTCCATCAATCCTCGAAACCTTGATCCTTTTCCTTTTGACATTATATTTTTGGCCATCCCTCTCCCTTGATACCCATTATGCCTCCCCTTGATTCCAAATCCCTCTTTTCCTCTACTATCCTAGCCCTCACCTTCCCTCCTAAGTTTAGTTTTTGCCTCATATTATCCCTTTGCACTTCCCCTTTTGGACATGCCTTTTTACTCAAGTTTGATTTTTCCTTTATTCTTATTAGAGTATCAAACTTCTCCATCACATCATTCCTTTTACCCATTCCCTTATTTCCCCCTTATCCTTGTCAATGTTTCAAACATTCCACTATGCTTGACTAACATTTCCTTGTCTCCCCTAACTCATCGACCAATTACACTAAGTTACCTTTACTAAAGTTAGAATTTCAACCTTCCCCTTACCTAGGTACTTGTCATGAGCTATCCCTGAACCATAATCCATGACAAATTTTTAGGATTGTTTTTAGACTTCTATTTCTATACCTTGTATACCATATTCCCAACCTTAGATTCCCAAAAGTTTAAAAAACTTGCACCTTTCATTGTTCAAACCCACCTACCTCCTTGTTTAACCTTGAATACCATAAATGATTGGATAAGGCTTTGTAACTAAAAATAATATATTTTTTGGTTCTAAAAGATCATTTATTCCAAATGTGTGGATTTAAAGGGAATAAAAAATGAAGGTGACTCATGACATATTTAAAATTATGGTTAGGGCTTCAAGATTGTTGATAATTATTCCATTCCCTGACCACTCTTTCAACAAATTTTGCAAGCTCCTTCTTATCTTTTGCTCTAGATATAGAGGCACTATGTTAAATAGGTGCAGGACAACTGAGAGGAGGGGTGAATCAGTTGTCACAAAATTCAAACTTAAGACTTCAACACTTATCAATTCCACAACCACACTATTTTGTTATTAAGCAAGAGCATGAAACACAAATAACAGAAAGTAAATCAACACAATGAACACCATATTTTTACGTGGGAAACCCAATAAGGGAAAAACCACGGTGAGGGTTAACTCACAATATAAAAAGATTATAAAACTGAATATAGAGGCTCACTGCCCAGAAGAGGACTCACTATCCAAGTACAAAGGCTCACTGCCTACATAAAGGACTCATTGTCCAATAGGGAGGCTCACTGCCTACAGATACAAGAGAGAACAAAAGATCCACCACATCAATTAACACACATCCATAACTTGAATAAGGATTGTAAAAACCTTTAGCTCATTGCCTTTAGGAATCCAACACAATGAAGAACTGTTGTCTCAACTCACTCACACACACACTTCTGCTCTTATGATTTGTGGCTCACTTTCATCACTTTGCATCACTTTGTCATTCAACTCTTCACAATTCAACTTGCTTTTATACCATCCTCAACCTTAGAAACTTTCTCCAAGGTCGACCAAAAATACCTCATTTCATAAATTCAAATTAGGTCATTAACTCAACATTCCCGCGGAGGAAAGGAATGAGAGTGGACCAATAAAAAACATTTTTCAAGATTAGAAATAATATCTCGAATCAACTGCACATTTCCTTAATTAAATTTTATTCTTCGAATGAAGTGTAAGCACCAGGTCAGCCAAACCTAATGAAAACACAAATGAACATTGATGTACATGCTTCCCAACAAGAAGATGACATGCAGACTCCACAACATGCTTCCTTATGGATGAGAATACATCTCAGATTCCTCTAGATACATCCACAACAAAAACAACAAACTTCAAACATTGAACACCTTTCACCAGTCCATCCGGACTGTACAAACTCACATTGAAACACTGAAACATGACTTTTGGATCACCAAACTTTAAACCTCTTTTCCAAAGCATAGAAAAAGACCTTCACAAGACATATCCTAGACCTGCAAGAAATGAAACAAAATAGTGGAGGACTGCAGAGCAGAAACATTTCTCCTAGTCCACAGAAGATCAACTTTTCCAAAACAATTCACATACCGGTTAACGTAACTTTCACCTACCATCAAACCAAAAGCTAAAACTCAGGAGATATCACCACTAGATCAACTTTATGAAATCTTTAGATCTGCACAAGCATATGATCAAGACAAGAGACATGTGAAGCACATATCGGAGCACATTCTGAACACATTCATCACTTTGACTTCTATTCTTTGTTAATTTTCTCAAAAGCACTTGGAAACTCATCAAACCAACACATTTGCAACACCATAAAGATAGTTGTTGGATGTTGTGGTTGTGTAGTTGATATGTGGTTGGCATTGATGTCAACACTATTAGCATTATTGTATTTAAGGCTGTATATGTCGAGGATATTTAGAAAATTGTTAAAGGAAGAGTTGCAGGTTGATAGTGGAACAGTGAAGATCATGGTGGTGTCTTGTTCTGTAAGTTGAAGATCAGTTGATGTGGACTAAAGGGTTTATTGCTGAGAGTATCTAGTTCATTTACTGGAAGTTTTAGAGGTCTGCATGAAGATTTGATCGTGCTATGAACAGTTGTGTTCTGACAGTATTTTGTGGGTTCTATTAGTGTTCCTGATTGAATTTTATGTGATTCTGGTAATTTATGTTGTTGTGGATGATTCTTTGTTAGTTCTTGTTGTTTGTGGATGCTTCTAGATCATTCTTTATTCTTGTTGTACGTCTGTGTTGATCGGTGTGTTCGTGGTTGAGGATTTTTCTCATGTGTGTTCGGGTTTTCATGTTCTTGGCCAACATGATGGTTGTAATGTGTTGCAGATGCTTGAAGATTTAAATTTGAATGTTTGGTGCACTTGAAGATATTGTTTTAGGTCTCATCATAATATTAGCTGACAGTGTTTGATTCGCATTAAAATTTATTTGTAAATTTGGGCCGACATTGTAAATATGTTTTATATTTCTAGCCAACTAAGTTGATATATTTCATGTTGCGGATATATAAGAGTGGTTCTTTGAGGGAAGTTAGTGTGTGTGTGAAGTGTGAAGAAAATCTAGAGAAGAGAAAATGTGTGAATATTGATCTAATCATTCAATTGCAGAGCAGAGTGAGAAGAAGGTTGAGCGAAGTGTGGAGAAGGTTTTTTGTGCTTAACTGGAACTGTAATTAGGCTTGTGTAGAAGCTATTTTCTCAGTTCACACCCTGTGGATCTAATCCAAATTACTGTGTATTGTTGGGCAGTGAGCCCTCTTGTATTTGAGCAATGAGCTCTAGGTAGTGTGCCTGAATGCATGTGCATTCCCATTATTATTCTCATTATACTTTTAACAGGGTATAATATTGTGGACTAACATCCACTATGGTTTTTCCCCTAACAGGGTTTCCACGTAAAAATTTTTGGTGTTCTTTGTGTTTCTAATGTGTTGATTGTTTATGGTTTATTGTTCATTCATCAGATCCAAGACTAAGTTAAGTCTGAAAAGTTTAATATTCTGTGATAACTAATTCACCCCCCCTCTCAGTTGTCTATCCTTGTTTTTCCAACAATTGGTATCGGAGCAGGTTCCTCTGAAGAAGTTTAAAAGCTTGAGGTGATCCGAGATGGAATCATACAAGAAGGATAGTCGTAGATTCGATGGAACAAACTAATCATTGTAGAAAGCTAGGATGGAGTGTCATTTGAGGTGTATTGGAGAACCCTTCTGGAAGATTACAAAGAATCCATATGTTATTCCTCAGAATGGTCCTTCCATCGCTGATGAGATTAAAGAAGCTAAGAATAATGTTAGGGATATGGAAGCTTTGTTGAGTGCTCTAACAGATTTGGAAATGACAAATGTGATAGGTATGAAGAAAACTCATGAGATGTGGACGAAGCTGGAAACTTTATATGAAAGAGATGTGTTGATGGTGTTTTCTGCACAGCAACAACTCAGACAAAATGTAATATCCTATCTCACTTGAAAGGTAAATCTCTATCAGCAAGCCTCAAGAGATAACCCCAAGGTCTCTAATGTCAGGTCTTGACAATGCATAAACAACTCAATGATAAAATGTGAAAATATTAGTAATCACAATGGGACCTTACTACAAGCAAAATACTGAATCGATTTTATAAGATCTAACAATCTGATGATACTTTAATCCTAGATCTAACCCAATAATCAAATAAACAAAAAAAGATAAGGGTTTCAAATATATTTCTAAATCTAATACTACTCCTAAGAATAACAATGCAGATGACAAACACTGAAATGGACCAATCCTTCAAAATTGATCTCTACTTGACCTAGATAAATCTACAATCTTGTAGAAAACAGTGCAATCTTCTGAGGTGTTAAGAATTTCAAACCATGAGCATTCATTCAACAACCCTATTGCAGTTGAAATGAAAAAATCCTCACAATCGAACTAAGCACATAGAATATGAAGTCCAGGCTAACTTTGCAAAGCAACTAACAATCAATTGGTTGCAAAAAGTATGACTGAAGGATTGCTGCAACTTTAAAGTATCAAATCACAAACATTATTAAATCAAATCTAATCTAAATATTAACCTCCTCAAAGCAATTTTAAAGATCGAATAACAAGAACCATGCAAGACAAGAGAATACAAGTATGGCACCAAATCACAATGTCATTACTTGCATTCGAATTATCCATTGTAGCAACAATTCTAGTTTTCTATTACAATATTTGCTTGAGAACAACTACTTGCTAACTTGCTCTACTCGCATCTAACTATCTTTCTCTATTCTACTTCTATCTTTTATATCTTTTCTCTATTTCTAACTATCTAACCCCTTTACAAATGAGGCAAAATGCCAAATATATAGAATCCCCTAGAGAACCCGTCAGCCAAGCAAGAACCTGCAACATTAATTGGGCACCACCGACTAGCCAAGAAAAAGTCAAAATGGAATGAGGGAATGCATTAAATGTGTGAACTACACCCAGGTTGGCTCGGGATTCCCAATGTAGCTCAAGCCAATGCAGGGCATGATAATGGGGAAACAAAAATCCTGAAGTAGTTGGGCATTAACTGCCTTCCCCTTTGTCTTCATTTCAATCCGACCCTTCATGGACTCTCAAAAATGTCCCATCCAAGTCGGCCACAGGTGGTAAAGGAAAAACCCTAAGTCATCTTTCAATTGATGCAATCTCCTCTCTTGACCGTTTGACTGACTTATCCCACTCCACCTTATATGTTAGGTATTTGTCAATAACTGCAAGGTAGGTGGCTGCATCATCCAACTGGTGCTCAGAAATAGAACAATCATCAAGTGGCGTGTAAACATCCTGCCACCAATTTCTCAATTGTTCCAGACTCAAATACCTGGGAGCAATCTTCCTTCGCCCAGTCATAATCTCAAAAAAGGCCATGGAGCCATTATATACACCACTTAGGGTATCATCAATCTGCCTTCTTTGTTTATAAATCTTCTTCAACACCTTCTACCTAATCAACAATGCCTCATACCACTCCCACAGTTTGGAAGCTCTGGAAGAAGGAAGAATCCCATCACTCATCAACCTATCCCAGGTGTACTCCATGATGGTCCTAGTTTTTTGTAGAAGGAGAACCGTGTCCTCCTTATCTTGTGCCAACATTGCCTTCAACCAATCAATTGCCATGATAGCACCCTTTCCAGTTGACATAATCCCTTTAATGGCTTCATCACCCTTTATTTGCACCCCTTTCAGCCAATTCACGGTGGCAACAATAGAAGCTTTCATCTTTTCAAGCTTGGTGATGGTCTCCTGAGGCAAAGGATTCGTAGTAGAAATCGAAGGGTTAATGGACTGCAATGGTTTCATTAAGTCCTCCAAGCATTTCCTGAAATTTTCATTCTCTTTCTTCAACTCATGCTTGGTCTTTATTTCCTTTCTCAACCTGCCCACGATGACTACACTAGAACCCTAATAATCTTCAATGTCCTGCTCGACTGATGTAGGTCCTAGATTGAAAGTATAAATATTGTAATCCTTTCCAACCACATCATCTCTTTTTTTATCTGGAGTAGGGGTGGCAATGTGAACAACTCTATTATGAGCTTCATCCCTTTCAATCCTTGAAATCACCCTAGCCTTCTTTTTACCTTTACCTTTTCCGATCTTAGCTAGTAGCTCATCCCAATTCGGTGGAATATCTTCCATAAAGACCTATTTTCTCCTTATCTCTTTGTTGAACCAACTAGGGACAGTGGATTCCAATTGCACCTCACTTTGTTTCTCCTCCTACTGATTTTTAGGTGCTTCCTCACGCAAATTCTATTTATCAGAAGTATCGTTTGTCTTGCTTTCCTTCTCCTCAACATGCTCTTCTTCATGTATAGGCAAGGGGACCTTCACTGTTTCCTCTTCTCTTGGAGGGACTTCTTCAGTTCTGACAGGGGAATCCACATATGCAACCATAGGGGATTGTATTATTTTTCAATTTCTACCTCTGCACCATGAAGATCACCTTCATGAAACTCCTCTTCTTCAGTATCCAGATGGTCTTCAACATCCTCTCACTCACTAGGTTTACTTTGAGCTTCATGAGCGGAAGGCACATCATCATGCTACTCCTCATGAGAAACAACTAAGAAGAGGTCAGCCTTAGCCACACTATCCCTGGGAGAATGATTCCTAGACCTCCTTGCATACACCCTGGCCTTCTCCTCTAAACTTTCAACATTTACCACTAGCGGGGTAACTTCTTCCTCTCCTTCCTTGGAGCTCGCCTTCTTTGACAATTTTATGATTCTTCTCCTCTTGGGCACTGACACATCAACCTTAGGACCTTGATTTTCAGCCTCTCTCCACTCAGACTTCCTAGTCTTGGTGCTCTACTTGGCCTTTGGTTTTCTCTATTTTTCTGTTTCTTGGACATCCTCCTCTTGAACAACTTTTATCTTGATTTTGAACGGAGAATCCAACTTACCCTTGCCCCTTGGATCATGCTCGGTAGATTCTTCAAAGGTGGAGTGGGGATCCAGATCTCCCATTAGCGCATAGGTGCACTGCACACCATTATTGTCGAGCTCCCATAGCTTATGCCTTAGCCACATCCTAGTAAATTTGATAACTAGATCTGCTAGTTGCTTCAATTCTGTCTTTTCCTCCTCTAACCAATCCACATCACCAATTGGTCTATCTTTTATGGCCTCATAAGTGCGACCCTGGAGCAAGTTTCCATCATCTTCCAATTGATCAGGAACTTCCTTTACATTGTACAACCGAACTGACTCAACTAGAAGCCAGGATAATTTCTTCTTTCTAACCTCAAATTCATCACTGCAGTTGGCCCAGTAGTCTTCCAAATTCACCGTGTGGCAATACTCTTTGCTAGCCTTCTTTTGGGCCTCCCCTATAATATCAAACCTTGATCTCCTATAATGAAAAGATAGACGGAGGGTATTCATTTCTTCCTCAAAAGCCTGGGCAGAAATAATGGAAGGACATGCTTCTCCAGTGCCAATCCTTAGGGGAAAATCTCCACCAAATTATGTCTTGCATTTTTCTTTCTTGACAATAGCATCAAAGTCACAAATCTGCCTAGTTACTTCCAACAATATAAAGTGATCAGTGGGATACCTTGGAAGTCTGTATGGGGCCCTTTGGCAACCATCAATCTGAATGTAGGAGAAAGTTGGGAATTGAATAAACCAAGCCCCATATTTCTTGATGAGTTCCTTTTCTAGGTCTGAAATCCTAACATGCTCTACTTCATGAAGAATTCTGGTGATATACATGGTAAATGCATCATTTTCCCTCCTATAGTTCGAACCTCCCAAGTGCAACTGAGGGAAAACTTCATAGATAATATCTTGGCCTAAAATTCCCTTTGTATCCAATCCTTTGTAGGGGTGGAATCTTGCAAGTGCATAGACCAGATATGAAGTCATTGTGAAAGTCTTGGTCTGCAACACATTGGATAACTATTGATGGAGTACTCCACTAATGACCCCTACCCAATGGTAATTAATCTTTTCCTGTTCCATCCTCACAATCACATGGCACATCCAATTCTCAGACGTACCAGCATTCTTCAATCCAACCACCCTGCTGAGAAGAGTGATGGCATCATAATATTCCTTTTTGAACTTTATCCTGAATAGCTGCCTAGGTAATTTAGAATAGTGAGACTTAGGCTTTTCCAGCCAAGAGTTGATAAACTATGGTGACTTCACGGTCTGCTCATCGTAGAACTCTTGAGCTGCCCTCATGCTGAATCCCACCACATGAGACCTATCTTGCATATCAAATGTTTGGGAAATGGAGACAGGGTTGAGATTTGCTACAACTCTCCCTTGAGGACCAATAATTCTCTGTGTGTCCTGATCATAGTGCCTGGCACATTCAAGGACCAGCTCATAACACTGCACTGTAGAAGGGAAACTAGCAACATGTGACAATCCTGATTCCATCATCCTTCTAGCCACCAAAGGAGAATCCTCTGCTGCCATTCTTCCTTTAAATTATTCATAATCCCATGATCCGACATTTGTATCAGTCACCTCTGACCAAACTGAAGTGATTTTTCTCTCAGGGATCCTGCTCTTAATGTCCATTTTAATCCTCTCTGCATCAGACATTGAGGACCCAACTGCTGCCTTGCTAGATTCAACCTGCACTCAACATGGAAATCATAATAAAACCACAGGAAAGGGAAGGTTAATCCATCAAAACACCGTTAGAATGAATCTCATATAGCCAGGCTGATATTAAATTTCATATGAGATGACCACAAAAAAATTTGAGTTTCAAGACCATTCGCGGAATCTAAGCCAGAGAGGAATTTCGGGAAATTCCAGACCGATTGGATTCCAATGAAATAACCAGGAAACACCTACTTAACCATTAAATCTAATCATTTTCATAAATAAACCACATGGGAAATCCAAATATGACATGAAACAATCATTAAATGCATCACAAATCATAAACAAATCCAATTATATCATGTTCCTTTATATTTCAGCCGATTTCGAGAAAATCCGTGAGGGACGGATTCTCACGAAGAACGAGTTAAAGAGGAATTTCGGGAAATTAGAGAGATGCCGAATTTCAAAGAAATTTGAGCTCGATGGAAATTCACAGATAAGGAAAAACTTTGAATGAATGCAAATTATGGGAACGAAGGTTTCTGCAAGAGTCAGTCATCTCGCTGAGAAGTCTTGGCGACTTCTGGGAGGTCACGCCGAAGGATGTCATCGAAAGAGGTTTTGCCAAGACCTAGTGGTTTCGGTGTAACGTCTCGCCGACCGGTGATATAGAAAATATACCGATATGACTAAGGGGTAGTCGGGGTAAGGTCCTGACAAATCCTCTTGTCTCATTGACTTTCAGGGTCTAAGCAAACACTTCAGCTAGACTAAAGTTATTCGATATGAGGTCTTAGCGAAGTTGCGGTGTTTTGGTGATAGGTTTGAATTCGGCCAGAGGTCTTGGTGACTGCATAATGTTTCACCGATATGAAGTCCAATTGGTATAACCTCTTGCCGACAACATGTGGTCTCCCCAAAAGAAGATCCAAGCCCACCAAGAAAGGAAGGTGTCGCCATAAGGTCTTGGCGACTGCTGGCGGTCTCGCTGAAAGCGAAGGTCTTGGTAAGAGTTGTGAGCTCGCCGAAAGGTCTCACCGAAAGTGAAGGTCTCAGCGACGGAAAAGAATATCAGTGTGACTAGCGAAGCTTGCTATGACCTCTTGGCGACTAGGGCTTGTCTTGCTGATGGTGTACAAAAAAATGCATGTCAATGAGAGACTTTCTTTCGGGGTGAGGTCTCAGTGATCAAATATGAACTTAGGAAGGCATCTTGGAAAAATACAGGGTAATCGATATGACACCTCCTCGACTGTGAAGGGTCACAACGAAGAAAATTCGGAAGGGACGGATAGTCACGATTTTACCCAAACACCGAATCAATCATGAATTTCAATAGTTTAACACGGGACAAGTTAGAGATGGACCTTTCAGAGATTTTCTTTGCATTCTAGGTTAATTTAAGATGAAATAACCCGACATGGCACTTCCCTAGGTTTCAAACCCTATTCATCCCCCATTAGCGCACAGGCCAGCTCATAATTCACCTATTTCAACTGCTAAGTCGTCACTAGGGTTTACTAATTACTCTTAGGCAAGATTCATCAAAATGCAGATAGACAAATGAGCTCAAAACTCACCTAGGAGATGACAAATAATGCAATACTGAACAACCCTAGCATGAAATGATCAAATACGTAGGAATTCGAATCCCACAGGCTCTCATAACATCAACATGCCATTCATAATTCTCAATCAAAGGTAGGGCAATAAAAACATACCATTATGACATGGGAATTGATCTCAGAAGCGGAAAATGACAAGCCCAATGGCGTCCACAAAGAACAAATGCAAGAATGCACAAGAAGCTGCTACCAAATCGATCAATCCAAACCCAAACGCCCCAAAACGAAGTCAGTCAATCACAAGAAAGCACTCCTCAGCTCAAACAATGGCAAAAATAAGCATGATGGCACCAAAGATCCCAAAAATCAAGTTAAATACATCCTTCAAAGCACACACGAAGCCATTAATGCAATCGATAAGACATTCAGAAAACCCAGGAATCTAACGACAGGGTAGAATCTTGGAAAATCTGGCCCACGCGAAAATCCGTGAATGTCGAAAATCCTCGAACAATAGGGTCCAATCAGAGTCCAAGCACGATCCAAAAAAACTGACCAGGGTGGAAAATCTTGAATCCGAGCAAAAACCCGAAATTCATCCAGAACTTAGGATTTTCAATAAATAACTCAAGGGAGACACTTAGGCAATCAAAATAAACTTTAAAGCACATGCCAAGATAAGACAAAACCTCAAAATGAAATGGCCAATACACAAAAACTAAAGCAAAAGAGGGTCCCTGCCTTCAGCGGGCCGTGTGTGTGAAAACTACACAACAAATGGCAACTTCTAGTGGGAAAATGCTCCAGAGCATTTGATGACGAATAGGAATCGAGAACCTAGAATCTCTAGTTTCAATCTCACCATCAAACAAACAAGTTAGATTTCAAAGATTTAAAGAATCAGAACCAAAGGATAAACTGAACCTTTCATAAACTAAAAATCCAAGTGTTTGCATATGAGTTCATTTCCCTCCTTAAGTTACTACAAAAACCAAGTTTAGTCAAGTCAAGATACGTAAGGATTCTAACTTCAAAAGCAACCTGGATAGGGCCTTGCTGCCAGTCAGGCGTCCATAGCCCCAATGAGGTTATCGTTGTGACTCTCCTGAACATAGCTCTACTGCCAGCTAGGTGTCCATAGCCCCGATAGAGATATTCAGGTACCCTCGATAAGTTTAATTTATTCTTTTGATATTCAATATGTCATTTTTCTTTCTTTTGATATTCTTTATATGTCACTTTCATTTCAACCTGTGAACAATGAAGCTCACACTCAAGGCTGAGAACCATAGTGGTGCTGAAGCAGAAATAAGATTTTTCACTTGACAAAACTTCACCAGGATTCCTATAGTAACATCAGGATTCTTAAGATATATGATAGATATAAGATTTTAGAGTACTTCAAATTCAGATCAAAGCCGGTGATCAATCTTCTATAAATCTGACATTAAGACTATTGGCAATAGCAAAGACTTCAACCATCCTTTCAAGATGCAAGACTAGAGTCCACCAAGGAAATACTTAGAACAATTCCAGATAATGATATAGTTTCCATGTAGGTGCAACACATCCAAGCGAAAACAAAGAAACCCCCAAAGCAAGACCAGAGCAAAAACAAAACAAACCAAAAGCAAACCTACACTAACCCAAAACAAACAAAAAAAAGCAGAAAGGGAAACCTGACCTAACTATATACAAGACAAGAGCTGAAAACAACTCAAGACTAGAAATAATGCTTCAAATACTGCCCGTTGACAGGCACTAGGATATCCTCTCCAGTGAGAGTTTTCAAACAGAAAGCATTATCTCCCAGAATTTTTGAAATTTGGTAAGGACCAAGCCAAATTTTATCAAATTTTCCATGCTCTTCCTTACGGTCATGGGCTTTATCCCAGTAAAGAACCAAGTCAGAAATCCTAAATGCTTTAACCTTGGCTCTTTTATCAAACCATCTCTTGATAACCCCTTGATGTCTAGCAAATTTTTCTAGGGCTTCGTCTCTCTTTTCCTCAAGGTGTAATAATTCAACAAGTCTAGCATCACGTTTATCTCCCTCATCATAATATTCATTAATGAACTGCAAGGTGGGGATCTTTAACTGAATGGGAAACACAGGCTCTAATCCATAAACCAGGTGGTAGGGTGATATCCCTATAGAAGTTTTATGTCTTGTGCGATCTGCCCAAAGAGAAAATCTAAGTTGGGTATGCTAATCCTTTGGATTTCTTTCCAACAATTTGCGGATAACAGTCAGGAGATTTTTGTTGGACGACTCAACCAAACCATTGCCCTGAGGATAATAGTTGGATGCAAATTTAATGATAATCCCGTGATCAAAATCCCAATTAGAAAACTTTAACGATGAAAATACAAGACCATTATCACAAACCAAAGACATAGGACATCCAAAATGATTAAGAATACCTGATTCAATGAAGTTAATTACTACCTCTGAAGTGCATTGCTTGCAAGAAAGGGCCTCATTCCATCTTGTAAAATAATCAGTGACAGTAAGGATATACCTGTGTCCAACAGAAGAAGGCATATTGATTGGACCTATGAATTCCATTCCCCACTGTGCAAAGGGTTTTACCTTGAATACTAGTTGGAGCGAGAGTGTGGCATACTTCTCTCTGGTGGCTGCAGTTTGACACATGTGATAGGTTCTGACATGGTTGTATATATCTCTGAACAGTGTAGGCCAATAGTAACCAGCTCTTAGAATCTGGTTCATTATGGAAGGTGCGGATCCATGGCTTGTACCATATCTGTCATGGAATTCCAATATCACTCTTTTAGAATCTGCCTTTCCTAGGCACCTCAAATAAACACCCTCATGATTTTTCTTATATAGGACAACTCCTTTCAACATGAAATTGTCACTCTTTAAGCGCAACACCCTTCTTTGTACTAAATTGAGATGATCAGGGCATCTCTGGGTCAGGTGGTAATGAACAATATCATGATACCACTCGCCAAGAGAGACATCCTCTAAATTATAACTCTGAGCTGTAAGGTCAGGGCCCATCTCTACCATTTTTTGTGTAAGCCCTTGCCCTCTTACCAGCTTCATGGGTTGAATTTCCATATCATACTCTTGTAACATGGTTACCCACTTGGCTCTATGTTTCTCCAGCTCATTCTACATCAATATCAGCTTAACTGCAGGATCAAAAACTATTGCAAATATTTTGTTTATGAGGATATAATGCCTAAATTTCTTTATAGCCTTGACCAAGGCATAGGCCTACTTTTCCACACTTGGGTACCTCAACTCTGCATGCTTCAATGGTGCACTCATGAATGCTATGGGATGCTCATTTCCTTGATCCGATTTTTGAGTTAACATAGTAGCACAGGAATGATCGGAGGCAAACGAATATATATAGAATGGTTTAGCATAGTCTGGAATTACCAAAATAGGAGCTTCAACAATAGCCCTCTTTATCTCTGCAAATGCTTCTTTTTCTTCTGCATTCCATTCAACTTTAGCCTCCTGCTTTAACATTGTGTTCAGTGGTTTAACTATTTCTACAAACCCAGTGATGAACTTCCTCATGAAGTTGATCTTGCCAAAGAATGATTTCATTTCCTTTTTACTGGTAGGCGGTGGAATCTTAAGAATGGCTTCTATGCATTCTGGATCAATTGCAATTCCCTTTTCAAAGAGAACATGCCCTAGCAATTTACCCTCTGCCACCCCAAAGATGCATTTCTTTGGGTTGAGAGATATTCCAAACTCTCTACATTTCTTAAAAACCTTGCATAAATTTGAGATATGATCACCTCTCTTCTTGGAAAAGACCATTAGATCATCCATATAAATGATGATGCACTTACCAATTATATCTTTAAAGGCAATGTCCATAGCTCTTTGGAATGTGGCTCTAGCATTAATTAAGCCAAAAGGCATCCTTCTGTAGGAAAAAGTACCCCACTTGGTGGTGAAGGTAGTCTTGTGCCTATCGTCATACTGCACCATAACTTGGTTATACCCTGAATAACCATCCAGGAAAGACATCATCTGAGATCCATTGACAATCTGGAGCACTTCATCCAGTGAGGGTACCGGATAATTATCTTTTTCTGAAGCTCTGTTTAGGTTCTTGAAATCTACACACAATTTGATTTCACCATTTTTCTTTCATACTGGCACCAATTTTGCAACCCAGGTAGAGTGTCTGACTAGGAATATTATCCTTGCAGACAACAGTTTCTGCACTTCCTTTTGTATTATGGGTTCTAGTAAAGCATTGATGGGCCTTTGCCTCTGTCTAAAAGGCTTTACTCCTAGATTGAGAGGAATATTATGGGTTATGATTGATGTATCATAAGTCTTTAAGTCTTCATAACTCTAGGCTATCACATCTAGATATCTATGTAGTGCATTGATGATTCCTTTCATTTCCTCAGGAGTGCATACTTTACCAATAAAGACATCTTTGACATCCTCCTGAGATCCCATATTATATTTGTCACACTGTCCACTAATAGAATCTTTCCTGGTATCCTATTCCTGATCCCTGATCTTGTCCAGATCAAAGATCCTCTCTAGTTGCACCATTTCCCTGGGAATTGTGTTGGTCTTCAGATTAATTACCCGTTCCAAGTCCATCTCAGCTTCTTGAAGTTCACTTTCGTGAATGATTGGAGAAGCAAAGACATCAATACTAGTAATAAAATCTAAGATATGCTTTTTGTCTTCAAATACTTGGAAGTTGGTGATATTATCAGGTATTGAGGGTATTGGGGTCAGCTCCACAATAAACTTCTTTAGTCCCGAAAGAGACAGAGGCTGCAAGGTACTTTCCGCCTGAGCAAGAGAATCAATTGTCTAGTTCTTATTTCGTGGAATCAACTGAATGTTGAAGGAATCAAATACTTCAATGAGGTCCCACACTCTGTGTCTATATTTGGTCATTCTCCTATCATGACATGAGTATTGTCTCCTAATTTTCTTGACTACTAACTCATAATCTCCAAAAACTTGCAAAATATTAACCTTTTTCTTCAATGCCATTAACAGTCCATTTCACCAAGGCTTCATATTCTACTACATTATTCGTACAGTGAAATTGAAGTCTATGAGCAGCAAAAAATGTCTTACCTTTTGGACTAATTAGCTCAAAGCCTACCCCAGATCCATTCTTTGATTTGGATCCATCGAATCTCAAAGTCTAACAACCAGCAACTGCAGAGTTCCCTGCTTTTTCACTTGCACTATTACTGTTGGATGGATTTTTTGAAGGCATCACTCTTTTCCCTTGGGGATATTCTTGAACACTCAGGATATCGCTTTTGAATATAGGAGTGGGGTTGATATGTTTCTATATTTGTTCCACTGTAGCCTGGCGTAAGCAACAATCTAATTCTGAATGAGAGGCATTATGCACCCTGCACCAATTGGGCAAGAGTAGCTCTCCAAATTTCATTCCCCTTCCCAGCTGAACTTGATCTTCAATGCACTTCCGAATGAACTCTTGAAAATTATCTAACAAACCAAGCTAACTATCTTCTAGACCACTATCATCCTCAACTGGTTTGATCAGGATTTTAGTATCACTAGATTCTACTGTAAGGTCAATAGGTGTTGTGTGGAACATAAGAAATTCCTCCATATTTGGCTCCTCAAGAGGAGCAACAAGCATATAGTTACCCATACTTACTTCTGATACTAGAATTTCAGTAGAGGTTTTCTGATATTCTGTAATCATGTACTTCATTCTAGGTTCTCTTTCAATTCTAATCTAGTTTGGCACTCCCTTCCAGGGAAGCCACATATGGGAGTGGTCAGTCGAGACATATCCATTCAAGGCCCTAGTAAAGTCTCTTCCCAAGATTAGACCATAAGCGTCAGGGATGTCAGCCACCTATATATTGATAACCTACTGAATCCTAGGATCAGAAGCAATCTACATATGAATCATATTTAACTCTCCTACAACATTGACTTCAGTCCTATCCAATTATGTGACTTTCTTCTGTGATTCAGTAGGAGTAATTCCCATAGCTCGACATACACCAAAAGGCATAACATTGGTTGAAGCACCATAATCCAAAAGACAATTATGCATATTCTTACCGAATATTTGAACAAAAATCAAGAATGGAGGTGTGTTAGTCTTCCCTTGAAACAGAGTTAAGGGAGTATCTACTTGAGCAACTTGAGATTTGTCCTTTTCTTTCCCAGTATCTCCAGGGGGCATATGGACTTGATTATGGGTCTGATTTTGTCTTCCTATTAACTGAGAACTAGATACTCTATTGATATTTTTGCTAACTGATTTATCTTGTGACATGGAATTTGCATTATAAGATCCTAAGATTGCATTCCTAATAGATGGAACTCTTAATAACTCAAATGCAGATAGATTTACCTTCAATTTTCGGAGTTCTTCAACAACATACATGGCCAATTGTCCTTCATTTAAATCAGTAGGAGTCTCCCTTGGGTATTCCACCATTTTTTCCTTATTTGCATCGACACTTCTCCTTTTTGGTACATCAACATGTCCTGGATCTTGAGATAAATATTGCTTGGACACCTGAGGCAGTGATGGATTATTGCTAGCATTAGGGTCTGGAGGCGTGTTGAAATTATTTAGTGGGATGGAAGTAGTAAAGGGTCTAGAAGGTCTGCACTTCTTCAATGTAAGCTTCCTCTTTGACATAAGCCTCTTCTTCGTCTCTGGGACCATTATCATTCACTAGATTCTCATCAAATAACTACGTCATTTCATCCCCATTGCATACCTGGTCTGCCTCTTCCTCCAACTGGTTAGATTCCTCTTTAGGTACATTTTCCTTACTTTGTGGAAAAGGAGCATGATTCAATACCAACACTGGTGAGTCATAAGGAATAGAAGGTACAATTTCCTGACCGCTTGTATTGTTCTCCACTTCATACTGAAAGATTGAGGCTACTGTTTGGAACTCTTGACAATCTAACTCAAAATGCTGACTCATTTTGTGGAGCCTACACCACCCTAATAAAGCAGCCTCAGCTAGATATACACCGTTAGGAGGCTTCTCTTGATTAACTGGTTGACTGGCAGACTGATTGACAAGTTAACTAATTGGTTGATCCAATGGGGTGGGGAATCATCCATTATTGGGCCCTATGTTCTAGGTCCTATTATGTCCTAATTGCTACCTTCTCTCGAACCCTTGTCCACCACCTCTGTCAAAGTTTTGGCCCGAGGGTTGCCCCTTGTCATAGTTCTATCTTCTATCATTATTAAATCCTTGATCATTGTTGTAACCTCGGTCTTGGTTATATCCTCTTTCATTATTGTATCCTCTTTCCTGACGTTGCCCTCTATCAAAGTGTTGTCCTTGTGGATTCTCTCTGTTCTGATTAGACTGCATATTTCTCTGAGCAACTTGCAACTGACTGTTCTGGTTCCTCAAGTAAATCACCTCCATATTCAACTTCTTTATTTGTTCAGACAATTCATCCGGTCTTTCCTTGTCAAGATTACTGTATGGAGGTTGATTCGCATTATTCTCAGAATAACCTACTGCAACATTGGCATTTAGTGACTGGTGTAAGACTTCAGAATTTTGTGGGTATGAAGGATAACTAGCATGAGGCTAGATATGTAGAGGTTGATTCACATTTTGCTGAGGGTAACTAATTATGGATGAAAATTTTCCTACGGAAGGTCCTGGGTGAGGGACTAGAGGCAACTGAGGTACCTGATTCATGATTGGAGTATGGTTCGCTAGAGCTTGGTTGAGAGCTAAAACTTGTCCAGGGTGAGCAACGAGTCCTAATGAGAGTAAAGGCCCAGACATATGTTGCCTTAGATTAGTGCTAACTTTCACAGTCTCTGAATATGCATCGAGTAGACTCTTAGGGGGGTTATTACTCCACTTCATAAAGGTAGTTGTCAAACTATCAAGTCCCTCGTAATAAACTTCTAGAGAAGTGGGTTCATCAACAAGATAAGGGGTCTATAGTCTGGTATAAGCATGATGAAACCTATTGTTGAAAGATCCTATAGGCTCATTGACCTCTCTCTTCACATTAGTGAACTGACAGTAAAGCTCATTAGAACTAATGGAGATTTGAAACTTCTGCAAAAAGGCAGCCTCTAGCTTAGTCCAATGTTGGATAGATCCAGCCGATAAATGGTTGTACCAATAAAATGCATCTTCCCCTAGTGAATAAGGAAATAATCTACACGCTACATCCTCATGATTTATCTTTCTATCCTTAAGGCCAATTTGAAAGATCCTGATGTGTTCCTTAGCGATCCTATTTGGATCATTGACATGGAATTTTGAACAAAAGTGTTCAGGGTTTTTTGGAATGACATTGTAAATGGAAAAACTCAATGGAGATGGGTTAGTTTCCAGGAAAGCCATTGGTGGAGGTGGGGGTGGCAATGGATGATTTATGACTGGCTGAGGTTGTGGATCGGGAATCCCCTCAGACTCAGATGAACCTGATAAAGATGGGGATGATGGAGATGTGGGGAGGGGATGGGATGTTGATGACTCTCCTCTTCTGTTGGTCCTTCTTGACCTAGTGGGGTCTAGTAATTCCTGAAATTCCTTCCTCTCCTAGAGTGGATCTTGTTCTTCTTCTGAATCTCTGAGGAGAGATGGCGTTCAAAAATTGATCTAGCTTGCTTATTCAAGCCCTCCTTCTAGCACCAATCCTGTTGATGGTGTTTTTTGCACAGCAACAACTCAAACAGAATGTAATATCCTATCTCACTTGAAAGGTAAATCTCTATCAGCAAGCCTCAAGAGATAACCCCAAGGTCTCTAATGTCAGGTCTTGACAATGCATAAACAACTCAATGATAAAATATGAAAATGCTAGTAATCACAATGGGACCTTACTACAAGCAAAATACTGAATCGATTTTATCAGATCTAACAATCTAATGATACTTTAATCCTAGATCTAACCCAATAATCAAAGGAATAGAAAAAGATAAGGGTTTCAAAGAGATTTCTAAATCTAATACTACTCCTAAGAATAACAATGCAAATGACAAACACTGAAATGGACCAATCCTTCAAAACTGATCTCTACTTGACCCAGATAAATCTGCAATCTTGTAGAAAATAGTGCAATCTTCTGAGGTGTTAAGATTTTCAAACCATGAGCATTCATTTAACAACCCTATTGCAGTTGAAATGAAAAAATCCTCACAATCGAACTAAGCACATAGAATATGAAGTCCAGGCTAACTTTGCAAAGCAACTAACAATCAGTTGGTTGCGAAAAGTATGAATTGAAGGATTGCTGCAACATTCAAGTATCAAATCACAAACATTATTAAATCAAATCTAATCTAAATATTAACCTCCTCAAAGCAATTTTAAAGATGGAATAACAAGAACCATGCAAGACAAGAGAATACAAGTATGGCACCAAATCACAATGTCATTACTTGCATTCAAATTATCCACTGAAGCAACAATTCTGGTTTTCTGTTACAATATTTACTTGAGAACAACTACTTGCTAACTTGCTCTACTCATGTCTAACTATCCTACTCTATTCTACTTCTATCATCTATATCTTTTCTCTATTTCTAACTATCTAACCCCTTGAAAAATGAGGCAAAATGCCAAATATATAGAATCCCCTAGAGAACCCATCGGCCAAGCAAGAACCTACAGCATTAACTAGGCACCACCGGCCAACCAAGAGAAAGTCAAAATGGAACGAGGGAATGCATTAAATGCGCGAACTACACCCAAGTCGGCCTGGGATTCCCAATGCAGCTCAGGCCAATGCAAGGCACAATAATGGGGAAACACAAATCCTAAAGTGGTTGGGCATTAACTGCCTTCCCCTTTTTCTTCATTCTGATCCAGCCCTTCATGGACTCTCAAAAATGTCCCATCCAAGTCGGCCAAAGGTGGTAAAGGAAAAACCGTAAGTCGTCTTTTAATTGATGCAATCTCCTCTCATGACCATTTGACCGACTTATCCCAATCCACCTTATACGTTAAGTATTTGTCAATAACTGCAAGGTAGGTGGCTGCATCATCCAACTGGTGCTTAGAAACAAAACCATCATCAAGTGGCGTGTAAACATCCTGCCACCAATTTCTCAACTGTTCTAGACTCCAATACATGGGAGCAATCTTCCTTCGCATAGTCATAATCTCAAAAAAGGCCATGGAGACATTATATACACCACTTAGGGTAACATCAATCTTCCTTATTTGTTTATAAATCTTCTTCAACACCTTCTGCCTAATCAGCAATGCCTCATATCACTCCCACGGTTCGGCAACTCTGGAAGAAGGAAGAATCCCATCACTCATCAACCTATCCCAGGTGTACTCCATGATGGTTCTAGTTTTCTGTAGAAGGAGATCCATGTACTCCTTATCTTGTGCCAACACTTCCTTCAACCAATCAATTGCCATGATAGCACCCTTTCCAGTTGATAGAATCCCTTTAATGGCTTCATCACCCTTTATTTGCATCCCTTTCAGCCAATTCACGGTGGCAACAATGAAACCTTTCATCTTTTCAAGCTTGGTGATGGTCTCTTAAGGAAAAGGATTCCCAGCAAAAATCAAAGGGTTAATGGACTACAATGGTTTCATTAAGTCCTCCAAGCATTTCCTGAGATTTTCATTCTCTTTCTTCAACTCATGCTTAGTCTTTATTTCCTTTCTCAACCTTCCCACGATGACAGCACTAGAACCCTCATAATCTTCAATGTCCTGCTCGATTGATGTAGGCCCTAGATTGAAAGTCTAAATATTGTAATCCTTTGCAACCACATCATCTCTTTTTTTATCTGGAGTAGGGGTGGCAATGTGAACAACTCTATTATGAGCTTCATCCCTTTCAATCCTTGAAATCACCCTAGCCTTCTTTTTACCTTTATCTTTTCCGATCTTAGCTAGTAGCTCATCCCAATTCGGTGGACTATCTTCCACAATGATCTGTTTTCTCCTTATCTCTTTGTCCAACCAACCAGGGATAGTGGATTCTAATTGCACCTCACTTTGTTTCTCCTCCTACTGATTTTTAGGTGCTTCCTCACTCAAATTCTATTTATCAGAAGTCTAGTCTGTCTTGCTTTCCTTCTCCTCAGCATGCTTTTCTTCATGTATAGGTGAGGGAACCTTCACTGTTTCCTCTTCTCTTGGAGGGACTTCTTTAGTTCTAACAGGGTAATCCGCATATGCAACCATAGGGGATTGTATTATCTTTTCAATTTCTGCCTCTGCACTATGAAGATCACCTTCATGAAACTCCTCTCCTTCAGTATCTAGATGGTCTTCAACATCCTCTCACTCACTAGGTTTACTTTGAGCTTCATGAGCGGAAGGCACATCATCATGCTGCTCCTCATGAGAAACAACCGGAGGGAGGTCAGCCTTAGGCACACTATCCCTAGGAGAAGGAGTCCTAGACCTCCTTGCATACACCTTGGCCTTCTCCTCTAAACTTTCAACATTTACCACTAGCGGGGTAACTTCTTACGCTCCTTCCTTGGAGCTCGCCTTCTCTAACAATTTTATGATTCTTCTCCTCTTGGGCACCAACACATAGACCTCAGGGCCCTTATTTTCAGCCTCTCTCTGCTCAGAATTCCTAGTCCTGGTCCTTGATGCAGGAGCATCCAGTGGTGTAAGGGAAATCTTGCATCACCCAAAAATAGTTAAATTTCAAGTTTCCCTATTTTTAGATGTTTTTACTTTTTTGGATACCCTTTTCGTCATAATGAAATTCCCAATTTATGGTTTTTATTTTCTATTCCTGGGTTGAAAGTTATTGCAGTTTTAGTTTCCCAGATTTGCACCTAAAAATATTCTGAGTTAGATTTGAGGCACTTAGAGCTCCCGGATCAGTCCTGAAACTTTCCAAAATCGGCATTGTGGATTTTAAGCGTGTTCTTGACTTTGAGACCTTTCCAACGGTTCGAACGGTTCACGAATTGGAGTCCCTGATCAAAAGTTATGGCCCCGGGAAGTTGGCGCACTTTCTAGAAGATATAATTGCAAATGTTCTTTTGAAATTTGAACTTCAAGTTGTAATTTTTCGGCGCCAAATCACCTAAACTCAAATTGGAATGTTGTTTTGGCTCCAACCTAAAGAGGAGCTCTATTTATGGGCGGGTTTCTAATTTTTGGGTAACTTTTTGGGGACAAGCTCGCATATTGCGAAAGGGTGATTCTGTAGCTTCCTGTAACTTTCATGTGTTGTAGAACTTGGGGATTTGAGATCCTTTGCATGTAAGAAGCTCCATTTTTCTGAATAATAAAATTATTCTCTTGTTTGTGGGTTATTTTCTAAGTCTCGGGTTGCCCCCTCATCAGTCCTCTGCTTGGCATTTGGTTTTTTCTATTTTTCTGTTTCTTGGACATCCTCCTCTTGAACACCTTTTATCTTGATTTTGAACAGAGAATCCAAATTACCCTTGCCCCTTGGATCATGCTCGGTAGATTCTTTAGAGGTGGAGTGGGGATCCAGATCTCCCATTAGCGCATAGGTGCACTGCACACCATTATTGTCTAGCTCCCATAGCTTATGCCTTAGCCACATCCTAGTAAATTTGATAACTAGATCCACTAGTTGCTTCAATTTTGTCATTTCCTCCTCTAACCAATCCACATCACCAATTGGTCTATCTTTTATAGCCTCATAAGCGTGATCCTGGATCAAGTTTCCATCGTCTTCCAATTGATCAAGAACTGCCTTTACATTGTACAACCAAACTGACTCAACTGGAAGCTGAGAGAATTTCTTCTTTCTAACCTCAAATTCATCACTGCAATTGGCCCAATAGTCTTCCAAATTCACCTTGTGGCAATACTCTTTGTTGGCCTTCTTTTGGGCCTCCCCTATAATATCAAACCTTGATCTCCTAGAATGAAGAGACAGACTGAGGGTATTCATTTCTTCCTCAGAAGCCTGGGTAGAAATAATGGAAGGACAGGCTTCTCCAATGCCAATCCTTAGGGGAAAATCTCCACCAAATCCTGTCTTGTGTTTGTCTTTCTTGACAATAGCATCAAAGTCACAAATCTGCCTAGTTACTTCCAACAATATAATGTGATTAGTGGGATACCTTGGAAGTATAGGGCACTTTGGCATCGATCAATCTGAATGTAGGAGAAAGTTGGGAATTGAATAAACCAAGCCCCATATTTCTTGATGAGTTCCTTTGCTAGGTATAAAATCCTGACATGCTCTGCTTCCTGAAGCATTCTGGTGATATACATGGTAAATGCATCATTTTCCCTCCTATAGTTCTAACCTCCCAAGTGGAACTGAGGGAAAACTTCATAGATAATATCCTGCCCGAAAATTCCCTTTGTATCCAATCCTTTATAGGGGTGGAATCTTGCAAGTGCATAGACCAGATATGAAGTCATTGTGAAAGTCTTGGTCTGCAACACATTGGATAATTGTTGATGGAGTACTCCACTAATGACCCCTGCCCAATGGTAATTAATCTTTTCATGTTCCATCCTCACAATCACATGGCACATCCAATTCTCAGACGTACCAGCATTCTTCAATCCAACCACCCTGCTGAGAAGAGTGATGGAATCATAATATTCCTTCTTGAACTTTATCTTGAATAGCTGCATGGGTAATTTAGAATAGTGAGACTTAGGCTATTCCAGCCAAGAGTTGATAAACTGTTGTGACTTCATGGTCTGCTCATCGTATAACTCTTGAGCTACCCTCATGCTGAATCCCACCACATGAGACCTGTCTAGCATATCAAATGTTTGGGAAATGGAGACAGGGTTGAGATTTTCTACAACTCTCCCTTAAGGACCAATAATTCTCTGTGTGTCCTGATCATAGTGCCTGGCACATTCAAGGACCATCTCATAACACTGCACCGCAGAAGGGAAAGTAGCAACATGTGACAATCCTGATTCCATCATCCTTCTAGCCACCAAAGGAGAATCCTCTGCTACCATTCTTCCTTTAAATTCTTCATAATCCCATGATCTGACATTTGTATCAGTCACCTCTGACCAAACTAAAGTGATTTTTCTCTTAGGGATCCTGCTCTTGATGTCCATTTTAATCCTCTTTGCATCAGACATTGAGGACCCAGCTGCTACCTTGCTAGATTCAGCCTGCACTCAATATGGAAATCATAATAAAACCACAGGAAAGGGAAGGTTAATCCATCAAAACACTGTTAAAATGAATCTCATATAGCCAGGGTGATATTAAATTTCATATGAGATGACCAGAAAAAATTTTAGGTTTCAAGACCATCCGCAGAATCTGAGCCAGACAGGAATTTTGGGAAATTCTAGACCGATCAGATTCCAACAGAATAACCAGGAAACACCTACTTAAACATTAAATATGATCATTTTCATCAATAAACCACATGGGAAATCCAAATATGACATGAAACAATCATTAAATGCATAACAAATCATAAATAAATCCAATTATCTCACGTTCCTTTATATTTCATCCGATTTCAGGAAAATCCATGAGGGATGGATTCCCGCGAAGAACGAGCCAAAGATGAATTTCAAGAAATCAGAGAGACGCCAAATTTTGAAGAAATTCGGGCTCAATGGAAATCTGTGAATAAGGAAAAACTTTGAACCAATGCAGATTCTGGGAATGAAGGTTTCAGAAAGAGTCAGTCATCTCGCTGAGAAATCTTGGCAACTTTCGGGAGGTCACGCCAAAGGATGTCATTGGAAGAGGTTTCGCCAAGACCTGGTGGTTTCGGTGTAACGTCTCACTGACCGGCGATATAGAAAATATACTGATATGACCAAGGGGTAGTCGGGTAAGGTCCTGGCGAATCCTCTTGTCTCACTGACTTTTGGGGACTAAGCAAACACTTCGGCCAGATTAAAGTTATTCGATATGAGGTCCTAGCGAAGTTGTGGTGTTTCGGCGATAGGTTTGAATTCGGCTAGAGGTCTTGGCAACCGCATAATGTTTCACTGATATGAATTCCCATTGGTATAACCTCTTGCCGACAACATGTGGTCTCCTCGAAAGAAGATCCGAGCCCACCAAGAAAGGAAGGTGTCACCATAAGGTCTTGGTGACCGCCGGTGGTCTCACCAAAAGCGAAGGTCTTGGAAAGAGTTGTGAGCTCGCCGAAAGGTCTCGCTGAAAGTGAAGGTCTCAGCGATGGAAAAGAATATCAGTGTGACTAGTGAAGCCCGCTATGACCTCTTGGCGACTAGGGCTTGTCTTGCCGACAATGTACAAGGAAATGCATGTCGATGAGAGGCTTTCTTTTGGGGTGAGGTCTTAGCAATCAAATATGAACTTAGAAAGGCATCTTGGAAAAATACAGGGTAATCGATATGACACCTCCCCGACTGTGAAGAGTCACAACGAAGAAAATTTGGAAGGGACGGATAGTCACGATTTTACCCAAACACGGAATTGATCATGAATTTCAACAGTTTAACTCGGGACAAGTCAGGGATGGACCTTTCAGAGATTTTCTTTGCATTCTAGGTCAATTTAAGATGAAATAACCCGACATGGCACTACCCTAGGTTTCAAACCCTATTCATCCACCATTAGCACACATGCCAGCTCAGAATTCTATTATTTCAACTGCTAAGTCATCACTAGGGTTTACTAATTACTCTTAGGCAAGATTCATCAAAATGCAGATAGACAAATGAGCTCAAAACTCACCTAGGAGATGAAAAATAACGCAATATTGAACAACTCTAGCATGAAATGATCAAATACGTAGGAATTTGAATCCCACAGGCTCTCATAACATCAACATGCCATTCATAATTCTCAATCAAAGGCAGGGCAATAAAAACATACCATTATGACACAAGAATTGATCTCAGAAGTGGCAAATGCGAAGCCCAATGGTGTCCACAAAGAAAAAATGCAAGAATGCACAAGAAGCCACTACGAAATTGATCAATCCAAACCCAAACGCCCCAAAACGAAGTCAATCAATTGCAAGAGAGCACTCCTTAGCTCAAACAATGGCAAAAATAAGCATGATGGCACAAAAGATCCCAGAAATCAAGTTAAATACATCCTTCAAAGCATGCATGAAGCCATTAATGCAATCGATAAGACAGTCAGAAAACCTGGGAATCCGACGAGAGGGCGGAATCTGGGAAAATCCGGCCCACGTGGAAATCCACGAATGCCAAAAATCCTCAAACAACAGGGTCCAGCTAGAGTCCAAGCGGGATCCGGGAAAATTCTACCAGGGTGGAAAATCCCGAATCCGAGAAAAAACCTGAAATTCATCCAGAACTTAGGATTTTCAATAAATAACTCAGGGGAGACACTTAGGCAATCAAAATAAACTTTAAAGCACATGCCAAGATAAGACAAAACCTCAAAATGAAAGGGCCAAGAAGCAAAAACCGAAGCGAAAGAGGGTCCTTGCCTTCAGCGAGGCGTGTGTGCGAAAACTGCACAACAAGATGTACATGTGAAGATGGGTAAGCCAGATAGTTTGAAAGGCAAGCATGAAAATTTGAAGATGGGTGAAGATGAAAATGTTTCTTCTTTTATGCAAAGAGTAAATGAAATAGTGATGGGTATTAGATGTGTCAGTGGTACCCTAGATGAGGAAGAAATTTTAGCTAAAGTGCTTAGATCATTGCCTCCCTCTTACAAAGAAAAGGCTCATGCTATTGAAGAAACCAAATCATTGACAAATATGACAAGAGATACACTGATTGGTAAACTTGTTGCCTCTGAGTTGAGTGAATATGGTGAATCTGTTCCCAAGACTGAATTTGCATTCAAGGCTACTGTATCCAGAAGAAACAATCAAAGATATGATCTAGGAGAGTGTTCTAGAAAGTCATCCAAGTATGATGAAGAATTGAAACAACTTGAAGATGAAGAGAGGTAGAAGAATTGGAAGCATTGATTGTGAAGAAAGAAGGCAGAGGATAAGGTAAGTATAAAGGAGTGTTGCATATTAAATGTTTTTCTTGTAGTAAAATAGGTCATTTTGCATCAAGGTGTCCTGAAAGAGTTCCTAGATCCAAGCCTAACAAATCTAGATTCCAAAAGAAATGTTACTATGTTGAAGGAGTGACTGATGATGAGTTTGATAAAGATAATGGAAATGAAGATGAATGGGTGTTCCTTGCTATCAAGGAAAATGGTCTGGTGGCTACTGAATTTGCTAAAGTTCAGAAAGCTCTTGTAGCCTGAATTGAAGAAAAGGATGAGTGGGTTATTGACAGCGGATGCTCACATCATATTACTAGTGACAAAAGAAATTTTTTAAGTCTTGAGAAGTATGACGGTGGGGTTGTAAGATTTGGTGATAACAATACTGGTGTGATTCATGACAGAGGATCTATTTGTCTTGGTGGTAAGCATAACACTGATGACGTTCTTTATGTTGAAGGCTTGAAGCACAACTTGCTGAGTGTTGGACAAATGGTGGACAAGGGTTATGATCTTCAATTCAAAGATGGAAGATGCAGGATACTTGGAAGATTTGGAAAATAAATTGCTTCAGGTAAAAAGACAAAAGGTAATATTTTTCACCTGAATGTTGCTAGTGAAATTTGTTTAATTACTCAAGTAGATGAAAGCTGGTTATGGAATTGGAGGCTGTGTCATGTGAATTTTGAAGCAAACATACTATAGTTTCTTTTTGGAGCAAACATCATTCAAATGGATTACTAGAGCTAGTGCATACTAATCTATGTGGTCCCTCCAGAGTCAAAAGTCTTCATGGAGAAAGGTACTTTATGTTGCTTATTGATGATTACTCTAGAATGATATGGGTTGCTTTCTTAAGAGAAAAATGTGAAGCATTAGAAAAGTTTAAAAGTTTCAAGGCCATGGCAGAAAATGAGAAAGGTTTGAAAATAAAATTCTTAAGGTCAGACAGAGGTGGTGAGTTCACCCCCAGGGAGTTTAATTCTTTCTATGAAGAGCATTGAATCAGAAGATAGTTATCTGCTCCCCGAACCTCTCAACAGAATGGAGTTGTAGAGAGGAAGAATAGAACAATTCTAGATGTAGCTAGAATAATGATGATTGAAGGAAATGTGCCTCACATCTATTGGAGTGAAGTTGTAAGCACTGTTGTGTACAATTTGAACTGTGTAAATGTCAATGGTAATTTTGGTAAGACTCCTTTTGAACTATGGTTTGGTTATAAGCCTACTGTTAGATATTTCAAGATCTTTGGAAGCAAGTTTTATATCAAGAGAGATGAGGATATAGGAAATTTTGATGCAAGAAGTGATGAAGGAATCTTTCTAGGTTACTCTACTAAAAGCAAGGCCTACCGGTGCTTTAAAAGAAGACTAAGAAAAATGGTTGAGAGTGAAAATGTCAGAGTTGATGAGGACTCTGCTAAATCATCCAAATACTATGGATATGATTCAGATGACTAGGAAGACAACACAAACAAAGGGAAGAATGCTCAGACACATAATCAACTTCAAATTGTGCCATATGTTCTGGTAAATCAAGTAAGTCAAGAAGGAGAGACAAGTGAAAGTGCAGAAGAAATAATAGAACTAGAAGCTCGAGAGAGTCCCAAAGTTCCAAGGTATGTGAAGCTAAATCATTCTAAAAATAAAATTTTAGGAGACAAGAATAAAGGTGTGTAAACTAGAACAAAGATTGCAGAAGAGTATTGCCTGATTTCCAAGATTGAGCCTAAAGATGTCAATGAAGCTTGCAATGATGAACACTGGATGAAAGCTATGAAAGAAGAACTGATGCAGATTGAAAAGAATGATACATGGATACTTGTTCCAAGACCTAAAGACAAAAATGTGATTGGTACTAAATGGGTATTTCGGAATAAGCTAAATGAACAAGGTGAAGTGGTTCGGAATAAAGCAAGACTAGTATGTAAAGGGTATTCACAAATGGAAGGTATTGATTTTGAAGAAACCTTTTCCCTTGTTGCCAAAATTGAAGTTGTTAGATTATTTCTTGCTTATGTTTCATATAAGAACTATAAAGTCCATCAAATGGATGTGAAGTCATCTTTTCTGAATGGTGAGCTAGACGAAGAAGTATATATTAAACAATCAGATAGATTTCAACTAACTGACAAGGAGGACATGGTTTTCCAATTAAAGAAATCTCTATATGAACTCAAGCAAGCCCCCAGAGCCTAGTATGCTAGACTGGATAAATATTTACTAAATCTTGGATTCAATAAAGGTACTGTTGACAACAACTTGTATTTCAAATTGGATCATGACAAAGAGTTAATTATTGAGGTCTTTGTTGATGACATTATTTTTGGAGGAGATGATAATCTATGTATGAAGTTTTTTGATGAAATGAAGAATGAATTTGAGATGAGTATGATTGGAAAGATGAATTTCTTTCTAGGATTACAAGTTACTCAGTTAGACAAGGGAATTTTCATATCTCAGTCCAAATATGTGAAAGAATTGTTGAAGAAGTTTGGCATGGAAGACTCAAAACCTGTTGGTACTCCCATGGTAATTGGATGCAAGTTAACAC
Organism: Sequoia sempervirens; assembly: GCA_007258455.2. NCBI lineage: Eukaryota > Viridiplantae > Streptophyta > Pinopsida > Cupressales > Cupressaceae > Sequoia > Sequoia sempervirens. The sequence continues at coordinate 618,346,216 of VDFB02270651.1, forward strand.
ATAATGATGATTCTCCTAAGGAAAATCAAACAAGATATAGGTAAATGATTGGTGGATTGATCTATTTAACTTAGACTAGACCAAACATTATGAATGTTGTATGTATGGTTGCTAGATTTCAAGCTAATCCAAAAGAATCTCATGTAACTGTTGTAAAGATAATCTTTAGATACCTAAAAGGAACAATTGATTTTGGACTTTGGTATCCTAAGGATGATTATCTTACTTTGAGTGCATATACTGATGTGGATTAGGCAGGAGATGTAGATGACAGGAAGAGTACTAGTGGTGGTGCCTTCTTCCTAGGGAAGCAACTAGTGTCCTTGTTGAGCAAAAAGAAAAATTCCATTTCTCTATCTACTGCTAAGGCAGAGTATATTGTTGTTGCAAATAACTGTACTCAAGTGATGTGGATGAAACAGATGTTGAAAGATATCAAAGTAGTATATGATGAACCTATTGCCATATACTATGACAACTCAAGTGTAATTAACATATCAAAGAATTTGGTGCTACACTCTAAGACCAAGCATATATCAATCAAGTTTCACTTCTTGAGGGAAAAAGTGAATGAAAAAGAAGTCAAACTAGAGTATGTGCCTACCAAAGAATAGGTTGCAGAAATTTTCACTAAGCTATTGTCGAAGGATACTTTTGAGTATCTCATAGGGATGCTAGGGGTGATTACCCCTCCTGATATGAACTAGAGATGCATTTGTTTGCATCAATCCATGTGCTTCATAGATATTTCCTAATCCAAATTGATGTTTTCATGGCTGCTACTCAAGGGGAGTAGTCAAATGTATAGATATGTGGTTCATAGCTTGTATGTGGGAAGGTAATGCTTATCTTTTCCATTGATGTCAAAGGGGGAGAAAAGCAATGTGAAAAATCTTTTTAGGGGGAGAAGAGCAATTGAGGAGAAGAGTCAAAACCAAAGGGGGAGTAAGTGTAACTTTGTTGATGGTATTTTTCACATCATGTGTTGCCATCAATGCCAAATGGGGAGATTGTTGGATGTTGTGGTTGTGTTGTTGATATGTGGTTGTCATTGATGTTAACACTATTAGCATTATTGTATTGAAGGTTGTAAATATCGAGGATATTAAGAAAATTGTTAAAGGAAGAGTTGTAGGTTGCTAGTGGAACAGTGAAGATCATGAAGGTGTCTTGTTTTGTACGTTGAAGATCAGTTGTTGTGTACCAAAGGGTTTATTTCTGAGAGTATCTAGTTCATCTACCGAAAGTTTCAGAGGTCCACATGAAGATTTGATCGTGCTATGAATAGTTATGTTCTGACAATATTTTTGTGGGTTTTGTCAGTGTTCCTAATTGAAGTTTATGTGATTCTAGTAATTTTTGTTGCTGCAGATGATTCTCTATTAGTTCTTGTTATTTGTGGATGCTTCTAGATCATTCTTTATTCTTGTTGTATGGTCGCATTGATTGGTGTGTTTGTGGTCGAAGATTTTTCTCATGTGTGTTCGGGTTTTCATGTTCTTGGCTGACATGATGGTTGTAACGTGTTGTAGATGCTTGAAGATTAAAATTTGAATGTTTGGCATGCTTGAAGATATTGTTTTGGGTCTCATCATAATATTACCAATGGTGTTTGATTCACATTAAAATTTATTTGTAAATTTGGGCCGACATTGTAAATATGTTTTATATTTCTAGCCAACTAAGTTGTTGATGTATTTCATGTTGTAGATATATAAGAGTGGTTGTTTGAGCGAAGTTAGTGTGTGTGTGAAGTGTGAAGAAAATATAGAGAAGAGAAAGTGTGTGAATATTGATCTAATCATTCGATTGCAGAGCAGAGTGAGAAGAAGGTTGAGTGAAGTGTGAAGAAGGTTTTCTGTGCTTAACTGGAACTGCAATTAGGCTTGTGTAGAAGCTATTTTCTCAGTTCACACCTTGTGGATCTAATCCAAATTACTGTGTATTGTTGGGCAGTGAGTCCTCTTGTATTTGAGCAGTGAGCTCTAGGTAGTGTGCCTAAATGCATGTGCATTCCCATTATTATTCCCATTATACTTTTAACAAGGTATAATATTGTGGACTAACATCCACTATGGTTTTTCCCCTAACAAGGTTTCCACGTAAAAAATATTGGTGTTCTCTGTGTTTCTGATGTGTTGATTTTTTATGGTTTATTGTTCATTCATCAAATTTGAGATTAAGTTAAATAAAGTCTGAAAAAGTTTAATATTTTGTGACAACTGATTCACCCCCCCTCTTAGTTATTTGTCCTTGTTTTTCCAACAATAGCTCCATGTACTCACAACATCTCAGCAACATCTCAACTATACATGTACAATCTAGAACATACTAAATTGTGTTGACATTAATGACAACACCATCAAAAATTGCTCATACTTGCAACAATCTCCCCCTTTGTCATTGATGGAAACACATGATGTGAAAAACCATCAAAGACAACAAGCTACATAATATTATGGGAGAACACCTTTTCTTCTTCTACAACTATTTTTCACATGACTTTATCTCCCCCTTTTACATCAATGGACAAGATAAACAACTATGATCACTTCCGCTTAGGGGTACACTCATATTGTAACAATGGAAACCTTTTCTACTCCCCCTACAGAGTAGAACCATTTAGCAGTCCAGATAAATATAGAATTTGTGAATATACTGGACTAATGCACCTTCATGTGCACTTAGTTTGGAGGGCCAATGACCCCCAATCTCTCTCTAAGATGTTCAAAAGAATCCTTCAGAAGATCCTTAGTAAATATGTCTACAATTTGTTCCTTTGTTGTCACATACTCCAATTTGACTTCATTCTCCAACACTTTTTCTCTCAGGAAATAATATTTGATAGATATGTGTTTTGTTATTGAATGTATAACCGGGTTCTTTGAAATGTTTATTGCACTTGTGTTGTCACAAAAAATAGAAATAGGCTCATCACATATCACTGCAATGTCTTTCAGAGTTTGCTTCATCCACAAAACCTGTGTGCAACACGATGTTGCAACAATACATTTTTCCTCTGCAATGGATAAAGAAACCGAGTCTTGCTTTTTTACTCAACCATGAAACTAATCTTCTACAAAGAAAGAAAGCACCACCACTGGTACTCTTTTGGTCATCTACACATCTATCCCAATCAGCATCGGTATAAGCACTCAAGGTGAAATCCATAATCTGGTGTACCTTTAAGATATCTAAATATCCTTTTTATAGTTGTAACATGTGCTTCTTTAGGATCTGCTTGGAATCTAGAAACTAAACATACTGTATGCATAATATCAAATCTAATAGAAGTAAGATACAGTAGTCCACCTATCATATATTTTTATTTTCTCTAATCAGTCTTAGTAGATTCATCATCTTTTCTCAGTTTACATTTGGTTACTGTTACCTAATTTTCACCCTCAGGCTCAATTAGGCAAGGAAAATTGTGTTTAACAGGTTCGAGGAAGGATTTGGCCTTCGAAATAAGGTCTCAGCCATAAAGAAGTCTCAGAGACACGAAGGAAGCTCGCCGAGAGAAAAGTGATCTCGCCAAGATGTCTCATCGATGGGTTGAACTCTCGCTGAAGTAGAGTGGTCTCGGCCAAGGAAAGTAGTTTCGCCAGAATGTCTCGGCGAAGGCATAATGTCTCCCCGATCGAAGAGAAAGTAGCTCATTGCCAAGAGTTAAGGAGCCTGGTGGGAGGTCTAGCTGATAGGCCAATGTCACACTGATAACGAAGGGTCTCGTCGGGTGTCTTTCCGAATGAAGAGTTCGCCGAAGCAAAAGGAAGTCTACAAGAGGTCTCGGCGAATGGAGGGTTTCTTAGCGACAAAAGCAGATATCGGTATGATTATGGGGCCTCACTATGAAGTCTTCCCAACTTGCCAGAGTCTTGCTGAAAGAAATGAAGAGCTTAGTAGAATGGGGTGTGTTCGGGGTGACATCAATCAACTCTTGCTGAAGACGAAGGACCTCGGGGTAATGTTTTTCCTTTGGTAAAACGTCTTGCTGACTCGGAAATGTATTGCCAACTGAAGAGGAGCTCGGGGAGATGGCAAAATGAAAAGGAAAAGGAGACAAGAGGAAGCTCGGTGAGAGGTCTCACCGACCAAAGAAGGATCTGATCGGTACAGAATGAGCCCGAGTAGAAGGATCCGACATTGCTATGAGATCCTGCCAACTCGACAGTGTCTTGCCGATGTTCTGAGCGATGACAAAACTGGCTTCGATATAACTTTGGTGGTTTGATAAGAGCTCTCATCAACTGTCACATGTTGTGCTGATAATTTTAGAGGGGTGTAATCGCATCGGTGAGACACTTCTAGTGTCTCGCCGAGATGCGATTCTGATCCAAAAAGATTTTGACCGACCGAAGAATCTGCGTGGAGTTTACTTGATCAATTAGAAAGATCTAAAAGCGAGCCATGGCAGTCTGAAGAACATCAATAGAATGAAAAGAAATGTGTATCTATTCTGAGCTTAGAAGCATTCGAGGCACTCGACAGGGATGTTCGAAGATCAACACGAGGAACATAAGTGAATTGCGGTGGTTGCAGAATGTTCAAGAAGGGAGTCCCTTGAAGGCAATCTTTGACACCGACATGGACACGCAGGGTGCAGCTGGAAATTCAATAAAAAATCTAAGGGGCAATTTTTTTGGGCCCAGATATTTTGTAAGCCCTAAGGGGCCGACACACTTTGATATTTTAAGGCATTTTTTGCCTTTTTGTAAACAGTTCTGATTATACACTCTGAAGAGTTAGTGATTTCTATCAATCCTTTCTCGACTGTATGTATGTTTTTTTGTAACTCAAAAATTGAAATCTGGAATGCAAAACAAGTTCACCTTGAAAACAAGTACTAATGCTCTTGTCACTCTCATTTTTTGTATGTTAGCTTATGTATGTAATTCTTCAACAATGTTTTCTTAAATCTGTATTCATACCACAAAGCTGTGAAGTTCGTTCCTTCCTTCTTGAGATATATATGTAGATCAAACCTGTTAAGAGTGATGCATAAGTCTAATGGGGTCATGTTGAGTAAGTAAAAAAGCTGTAGTCTAGTTTCTCCAGTGTGTTTGCATCTTGTTTCCATTTCCTGATTTCTTATCATTCAGTGTATCACCTTAGAATTTAATCTTTATTTTAATGCTTTCCCCTTCTCCCTTTCCCTTCAAAGAATCTGTAGTTTAGGTGATAACACAAAAGAAGCCAACCTTCTCTAGAGGTTGACCTCTGCTCACAAGAAACCCACATCTTTAGAGGTCTTCCAATGTTACACTGAGGTGTTGAACATCAGGTTCAACAAGGGTGCAATTTCAGGTGATAACAGTTACCATAGGAGTACAAACTGGTTTGGAATCATCTATCCAAAACTTCTTCAACAACTCTCTTACATACTTAGATTGTGAAATGAATATCCATTTATCAGTTTGATTCACTTGTAGACCAAGGAAGAAATTCAATTCACCAATCATAGACATCTCAAATTCTTTCTGCATCTCTTCAACAAACTTTTTACACATGCCTTCATTTCCACCAAAAATGATATCATCAACATATACAAATACTATCAACATTTTGTTACCTTTCACTTTGAAGTAAAGATTGTTGTCAACAGAGCCTTTGTTGAATCCTTGCTTTCTCAGGTATCTGTCCAATCTTGCATACCAAGCTCTGGGAGCTTGCTTTAGTCCATACAACGCCTTCTTCAACTTACAAACCATGTCTGGTTTGCCAGATAACTGAAACCCTTCAGGTTATTCCATGTACACTTCTTCCTCCAATTCACCATTTAGAAATGTTGACTTAACATTCATCTGATACACTTTGAAGTCCTTGTAGGTAGAAAATGCAAAAAACATCCTAATAGCTTCCATTCTGGCCGTAGGGGAAAATGTCTTCAAAATCTATATCTTCAACTTGTGAATATACCTTGCATACAAGTCTTTCCTTATTCCTTACAACTTCTTAATGAGGGCGCAACTCGAGACTTAGAAAATAACCCAAAAACAAGAGAATAATTTTATTATTCAGAAAAATGGAGCTTCTTACATGCAGAGGATCTCAAATCCCCAAGTTCTACAACACATGCAAGTTATAGGAAGCTACAGAATCACCCTTTCACAATATACGAGCTTGTCCCCAAAAAAGTTACCCAAAAATTAGAAACTCGCCCATAAATAGAGCTCCTCTTTAGTTTGGAGCCAAAATAACATTCCAATTTGAGTTTAGGCGGTTTGGCGCAGAAAAATTACAACTTGAAGTTCAAATTTCAAAAGAACATTTGCAATTGTATCTTCTAGAAAGTGCGCCAACTTCCCGGGGCCATAACTTTTGATCCGGGACTCCGATTCGCAAACCGTTTAAACCGTTGGAAAGGTCTCGAAGTTAAGAACGCACTAAAAATTTTCTACACTAATTTTGGCAAGTTTTGGGGCTGATATGGGAGATCTAAGTGCCTGAAATCTAACTCAGAAGATTTTCAGGTGCAAATCTGGGAAACTAAAATTGCAATATCTTTCAACCCATGAATAGAAAATAAAAACCATAAATTGAGAATTTAATTATGACAAAAAGGGTATCCAAAAATGTAAAAACATCTAAAAAAAGAGAAACTTGAAATTTAACTCTTTTTGGGTGATGCAAGATTGCCCTTACACCACTGGATGCTCCTGCATCAGACACCAAGGGTAATTTGAGAAGTGACCCCGTCACATCTCAGATGGTGAAGGAAAACCCAAACGGTCGACCTCTACCTTATGCAACCAGGATGAATCTTCAACAGGCCTTCCTTTCCATTTCACCAAATATTCTTCATACTGCCTGTTCCTGGTACTCCTTCCCACACGACTATCCAAGATTTCTTCAATCTCCTCCTTTTCTAAAGTAGGTACTGGAATCCCACATTGTTCCATCATTGGTACTTCCTCTGCGCAACCTTCATGATACTCTGTCAAATCTGAAATGTTGAACACAAGGGAAATATTGAATCCATCCAACAACTCTACCTCATATGCATTTCCTGAATCATGCCTCTTCAGAATTTTACAGGGACCGAACTTCTTCATCTTCAATTTGTTATATGTTCCCATTGGAAACCTTTCTTTCCTCAAGTGGACCATCACTTCATCACCAATCTAAAACTCCTTATACCTCCTCTTCTGATCTGCCTTAGCCTTATACTGCATATTCATCTTATTAATATGTTCTCTTACCTTCTCATGTATATCCTTGATGTGTTATGCAAAATCTTCAGCTTCAGCACTTATTTTCTTCTCTTGGTCCATCTTCCTCAATTCTGGAGCTATTCTGGGGCTACCTCCATACATAATCTAGAATGGTGATCTACCAGTGCTTTTGTTGACAGAATTGTTGTAAGAAAATTCTGCCTGGGGTAAGATCAAGTCCCATCCCTTGGGTTTATCTCCTACCAAACATCTCAGTAGGTTACCTAGACTCCTGTTAACAACCTTTGTTTTCCCATCTATTTGTGGATGGTGTACTGAACTGAACTTCAACTCTATCTTTAGCTTCTTCCACAAGGTCCTCCAAAAGTACCCCACAAATTTGGTGTCACGATCGAAACAATACTCTTTGGCAGACCATGTAGCCTCATGACCTCTTTGAAGAAAAAAGTTAGCAATGTGGACTGCATCATGGGTCTTCTGACATGGAATGAAATGTTCTAGCTTCAAAAACCTATCAACCACCACAAAGACTGAATCATTCCCTCATTGTGTCCTTGGCAAACCAAGAACAAAGTCCATACTTATATCCTCCCATGGCCTCTCTGGTACAAGTAAGGGCTGATATAAGCCTATATTTTGGCTCACTCCTTTAGCCATCTGACATACCCTGCAGCTTTGTACAAACTTTTTCACATCCTGTGACAACTGAGGCCAATAATAATGCTCACTGATAATGGAAATGGTCTTATCCCGACCAAAATGTCCTACCATTCCTCCACTATGCTTCTCCTCTATTAGGTTCTCCCTCATGGAACTCCTCGGGATACACAATTGACTTCCCATAAATAACATGCCATCCTAGATTATGAAATCTAGCCACCTTGTCCTGTCCACTGTAACAGGTTCCTTGCAAGATTTCCAAGCCTCTGTGAAATCAAGATCTTCTAGGTACAGTGTCTTAAGTTCATTGAACCCAACCACTTCAATCTGCATCTTTGTCATCAATGTATGCCTTCTACTTAAGGCATCTGCAACCCTATTTGACTTCCCACTCCTATGTTTCAAAACAAAGGTATAACTCTGCAAAAACTCTACCCATTTCATATGCCTCCGATTTAATTTTCCCTGACTATTTAGGTACTACAAAGCCTAATGATCAGTATATAGAACAAATTCTTCGCAACAAATAGTGTCTCCATTTCTTTAATGCTTGAACTATTGCATAAAAATTCTTGATCATATATAGAATACTTTCTCTTGGCATCATTTTACTTTTCATCAAATAGGCAATGGGCTTACCTTCTTGGCTCAACACCGCCCAATGGCACAAACTAATCGGCATCAATAATCCACCTAAAAACACCTTGTTGAAACTGAGGGCTAGAATCGTGTTGTTCTCATTTCACCTTCTACTCAACAGCTCAAAAATTTTGTCAGCCTCCCACCACCCACTTGAATTAGTTTCTATCCCTCATTGTTTTAGTTAGGGTCCACAAATTTCATCAAGTTTCTAATAAACTTTCTATAAAACTAGCCAAACCATGGAAAGATCTCACCTCGGTAGTAGTTCTTGGGGTAGGCCATTCCAGAATAGCCTTCACCTTCTCTGGGTCCATCTTGAGACCTTCTGCTGAGACAACAAACCCCAAGTACACTAACTCCCTCTTCAAAAAACTGCACTTTTTTAGATTAATCAATAGTTTCTCTTCTCTTAACTTCTCAAAGGCTCTCTGAATATGCATCAGATGCTCATCCAATGTCTTACTAAAAATCAAAATATCATCTAAATACACAATAACAAAACTTCCCAAAAATTATTTTAGTACCTCATTCATGAGTCGCATGAATGTGCTCGGTGCATTGGTTAGCCCAAAAGGCATGACTAACCACTCGTACATGCCCTCTTTGGTCTTGAAGGAATTCTTCCATTCATCTCCCTCTTGAATCCGGATCTGGTGATATCCACTCTTCAGATCAATCTTTGTGAAGTAATCGAGCTCAAACAAATTCATCGTCATCCATCCAAGTGGTAAATCTATACTTGATTGTGCCATCTTTGTTTATGGCTCAGAAATCTGTACACATCCTCCACTCCCCATCCTTCTTTGGTGCTAGTACTGCAGGTATTGCACATGTACTCAAACTCTCCCGTATCAAACCCTTTCTCAAAAACTCTTGAACTTTTCTGTTCAACTCCTCATTTTCAGCCGAGTCATTCTATGAGCTGCCTTATTTGAAAAACTAGCCCAGGAATCAAGCATCCGATGATTGATCTTCCTTATTGGTGGTAAACCCTCGTACATTATTATTAAAAACAATATCCTCAAACTCATCCAACATCCTAGAAACTTCTTTCCTCGAACCTTCTCACTATCCCTCCTTACTCACTCTTAGAATCAATGCATAAACACACATGCCTTCATGCGGCCATACCTTCTAAAAATTTTTCTTTCTTCCATCTACATAACAAATTCTAGCACTACTGCATACCTTTTCTTCGGTCTCCTACAGGGGTTTCAACTTGTGACGAACCCCATCCTTTGTCAAGGAATAAGTGTTTGCATGGCCATCATATATAGCTCGCCTATCGAACTACCACGACCTCCCCAACAACATGTGACATGCATCCATGGGGATGATATCACAGAGTACCTCATCATGGTAGCTCCTGATCTTGAACTTTACTAGGCACTGCTCATTGACCAAAAACTTGTGGTCTTTTTGCAACCAGGCAATATGATATGGATGCGGGTGCCTTTCCCTCTTCAGCTTCAACTTTGTGACCATCTCTTCTCGATACCGATTATCTGCTTCCACACAATGACAAAGACAACATTTTTTCTTCACACTTGCACCTTTTGTGCAAACAGACTTTTCCTCCTCGCTCGGGTTCATTTTCCCTACCACCGTGGCTCTCCGACCACTTTGGCCCCTTTTCAATCATCCACAAAACCGATGGCCTCCTCATCTACTACGCGCAACCTCTTCCATGACCTTCCGCCTTTTTGTTCACCCTTCCTGGTGTTGTGGGACATTCATAGGCCTCCGAGCGTCTTCACCACACCGAAACACGCCCTTGAAACCACCTCTTCCGTGATCCTTTTCTATATCTCCCTCATCCTCTACCTCTTTAATCACCACTATTTTGATCACGAGGGCGGTAGAAGTTGTCATTCCTTTGGCTCCGGCTGGTACCCACATCTTCACTTTTCTTTTCATCATCATTTTGGCTTTTTGAAGGTCTTCCATTGCCCCTTCCACTTTGACCTCGTCTTTTGTTTACATCAAATATTTTATTTAGCTTCTCTTCCACCTTTAGAGCAAACTGATACACATCCTCAATGGTGGTCATTCTGACTAGGCTTAACTCCTCCTGAATGCTTGGTCGTAACCCATTAAGATATCGGGCTACCTTCTCCTTATTGGCCTCTGTGTGGCCCGTTCTGATGATTATTTTGTGAAAATATTCATTATATTCTTCAATAGATCTGTTTCCTTGCTTCAACCCTTGCAATTTCTTCAACAAATCTAACTCGTAGTCCACTGGTATGAACTACTTCTTCAATTTCTCTACCATGCGATCCCATTTGGTGATATTTCCTTTTCCTCTTCGATTTCTTTCCAACTAGACCTCTTTCCACAAAATATTGGCATGGCCCTTCAGCTTCATTTTTGCAAACTTAACCCGATCTGGGTCCTCTATTTCATCATACTCAAAATATTCTTCTAGCTTGTTGATCCAGTCGATCAACTCTTCTGGGTTCATACTTCCAAAATAACTGGGGACTTTTGCTCTAGGTCTTTTCCCAATTTTTGAAATGGCCCTTATTAGCCGTATTTGGTCTTGATCAATTGCTTCTTCTTCCTCTTCTACATCTGAACCTTCTTTCTCTCCTTCATCCTCACTTTCCTCCCTCTAGTTTAACCCTCTTCTCAACTGCTCTTGTAACGCATCAATTTGTCTTTGGAGGGCTGATAATGAATCTCTTCCACCAGCATTTCTGCCACCTCGACCACCTCTGGCACCACCATGCCTACTAGGCATCACTCTTGGAGGCATCTTTCTTGACCTCGGCCCACAACCACGGTCCTGGTGTGAACTGCCTCATGATCGGCGATCTGTCCACACGCTCAAGAAAACCCGCTCTGATACCACTTGATGAGGGCACAACCCGAGACTTGAAAATAACCCACAAACAAGAGAATAATTTTATTATTCAGAAAAATGGAGCTTCTTACATGCAGAGGATCTCAAATCCCCAAGTTCTACAACACATGCAAGTTACAGGAAGCTACAGAATCACCCTTTCGCAATATACAAGCTTGTCCCCAAAAAAGTTACCCAAAAATTAGAAACCCACCCATAAATAGAGCTCCTCTTTAGTTTGGAGCCAAGAAAACATTCCAATTTGAGTTTAGGCGGCTTGGTACCAAAAAATTACAACTTGAAGTTCAAATTTCAAAAGAACATTTGCAATTGTATCTTCTAGAAAGTGCACCAATTTCCCGGGGCCATAACTTTTGATCCGGGACTCTGATTTGTGAACCATTTGAACCGTTGGAAAGGTCTCGAAGTCAAGAATGCACTTGAAATCTACAACGCCAATTTTAGTAAGTTTCGAGGCCGATCCGGGAGCTCTAAGTGCCTCAAATCTAACTCGTAAGATTTTCAGGTACAAATCTGGGAAACTAAAACTGCAATATCCTTCAACCAAGGAATAGAAAATAAAAACCATAAATTGGGAATTTCATTATGACGAAAAGGGTATCCAAAAATGTAAAAACATCTAAAAACCAAGAAACTTGAAATTTAACTATTTTTGGGTGATGCAAGATTGCCCTTACACCACTGGATGCTCCTGCATCACTTCTCCACTTTCATTTAGCTTATTTTGGAAGACCCATTTTGAGCCAATCACATTTTTATTCATGGGCCTAGGGACTAGTTCCCATGTTCGATTATTTTCTATCTATAGCAACTCTTCTTTCATAGCTTTAATCCAACTCTCATCTTCACATGCTTCACTTACATATTTGGGTTCAATTTTAGAAAGTAGACACAAATTTATCTCAGCTGCAACTTTGCTTCTTGTCTTCACACCTTCACTTTTATCTCCAATTATCTATTCCTCTAGATGATTCTTCTATACATACTTAGGAATCTTAACATTAGGTTCCAACTCATTCTCTTCTTCTTCCACTTGTTCTTCTTTCTCTTCTTCTTCCTCCTCCTTATTTTCCTTAGGTACATGTCCACATATAGAATCATTAGGTTCAACTTCACTTATCTCAATAGGTCTACATATGTCTTCATCAACTTTCACATTAGCACTTTCAACAATCTTTCTCAATCTTTTATTAAAGCATCTATATGCTTTGCTAGTAGTAGAGTATCCAAGAAAGATTCCTTCATCACATCTAGCATCAAACTTTCTAATATTTTCATCATCTCTTTTAATATAACATCTGCTTCTAAATACCTTGAAATACTTCACAGTAGGAGTCTTACTAGTCCATAACTCAAAAGGAGTTTTTGTGTTGTTGTATCCAATCTGAACTCTATTAAGAACATAGACAGAAGTGTGTATCACCTCTCTCCAGTACACATCCAGTACATTTGATTATTTCATCATGGTTCTTGTAGCTTCCTATACTGTCTTATTTTTCCTTTCAACTACTCCATTCTATTGAGGGGTTCTCAGGGTAGAAAATTGTCTTCTTATGCCATGTTGTTCACAAAATACATTAAATTCACCAGAAGTGAGTTCTCCACCTCTATTAGATCTCAAACACTTGATTTTCAAATTTACTTCATTTTCCACTCTTGCTTTGAATACCTTAAACCTATCCAGAGCCTGAGTCTTTTCTCTAAGAAAAGCAACCCATGTCATTCAAGTATAATCATCAATATGCAGCATGAAATACCTATCACCATTCAAGCTTCTAGTTCTAGTTGGACCACAGAGATTAGTATGAACTAACTCCAGCATTCTGGTAGTAGAGTGCTCTTTTCCCTTAAAGTTGCATCTTGTCTATTTCCCCAATTGACAACTTCTACAAATAGCATTAGCAGGTCTTGTGATTCTGGGCAGCTCTCAAATAATATCCTTTGCACTGATTTTGACCAAGTTATCAAAATTTACATGTCCCATTCTTTGGTGCCATAACCAACTTTCATTGATTTGAGATACAAGGCAATGACCATCAACTCCCTTCAGCTGATAAATTTTTCCATGAGTTCTTCCAGCAACAATCATATCTCCATTTATGGATCCTCTTCTGATTTTACAGGTATTATTCTAAAACACAAGTTTAAAACCATTGCTACACATTTTTCCCACACTCAGAAGGTTATGCCTTAAATCCTTCACATAATAAACATCATCAGTATTGTGCACTCCATCAAAAATAATTGAACCTTTCCCACAAATATTAGCTCCTGAATCATCACCAAACATAACTAAACCACCATCATATTTCTCAAGTTTAGTGAACTTACTCTTATCTCTGGTCATGTGATTAGAACATCCACTATCAATTACTCAGTAGTCTTCATCCTGTCTTGCATGAAAAGCGGTAACCAAAGTACCTTCCATCCTATTTCTCTTATTCTCCAGAGCCTACTTGCTTACACATTTTCCAGGGTTAGTGGATATAGATTTACTTTCCAAAGCTAAGAATAAGCATTCACTATCATCAACCTCATTCTCAAATTCATCATCAGAAATTCCTACTTCTTCTTTAACATAGTACAACTTCTTATATTTCTTATCCTTCCTATCCTTATCCTTATAATCCTTGTTCTTCTTATGTGCAGCTCTGTTCGGACATCTTGAAGTATAATGACCAATATTACCACAACTGAAACATTTAAAGGGAAACACACCTTTATACTTTTTGGTGCCTTTCTTCAACTTCTTGGTGAAGTTTGCTTCCAACTCATCAACACTATCACTATCCGGTTTGTCTTCAATATTCATTGCTTTAAATGTCATTTCTATCTTTTCTTCCATCTTGTCTTCTTTCCAAAACTTTCTCATCTCAAATGCTTGCAAGGTTTCCAACAACTATTCTAAAGTGTACTTCTTAGGATCATACATTTCTTCAATAATTGAGATCTTATCACTGTAGCAATCCAGTTGGGTGATCAAGATATTCTCAATTATATCTTCATCTAATAGTTTTCCTCCTTGATTTCTAACTTCATTTGCAGTCAGTTCAACCCTCTGAAAGAAGTTTGTAAATTCTTCACCTTCTTCAATTTTTAGATTTACAAATCTATGCTTTGCTGCTAGCTTCTTTGTCAATTTCACTCTTTCATTTCCTTCATACATGTCTTCCAACTTCTTCCATACTCCATGTGCAGTATCCAAAGAAAGAACCTTAGATCGCTCATTTTTAGATAAGCCACTAAAAATAGCATACTTTGCCTTCTCATTTTCTTCATAAGCAAAAATTTCATCTGCAGTAGTAAGACCACCAGACGAGGGTGTATAATTTGTCTCAATAGCCTTCCAGGTCTTGAAACCAAGAGAGATAATATATCCTTTCATCTTTCCCTTCCAATCATTGTAGTCAGTTCCATCGAACATAGGGATTTCCAACTTATGTGCCATCGGATCTTCCTTAAGTGGTTAAGCTCTACACCAAGGAACCAAGGCTCTGATACCAATTTTTAAATAGGTGTAGGACAATTAAGAGGTGGAGGTAAATTAGTTGTCATAAAATTCAAACTTAAGAATTCAACTCTTATCAATTCCACAACCACACTATTCTATTATCAAGCAATAGCATGAAACACAAATAACAGAAAGTAAATCAACACAATGAACACTAGATTTTTATGTGGAAAACCCAATAAGGGAAAAACCATGGTGAGGGTTAACTCACAATAGAAAAATATTATAAAACTGAATACAAAGGCTCACTACCTAGAAGAGGACTCACTATCCAAATACAAAGGCTCATTGTCTACAGAAAGGACTCACTGTCCAATAGGGAGGCTCACTGCCTACAGATACAAGAGAGAACAAAAGATCCACCACAACAATTAACACACATCTGCAACTTGAATAAGGATTGCAAAAACCTTTAGCTCATTGCCTTCAGGAATCCAACACAATGAAGAACTGTTGTCTCAACTCACTCACACACACACTTCTGCTCTTATGATTTGTGGCTCACTTTCATCACTTTGCATCACTGTCATTCAAATCTTCACAATTTGACTTGCTTTTATACCATCCTCAACCTTAGAAACTTTCTCCAAGGTCGGCCACAAATACCTCATTTCATAAATTCAAATTAGGTCAAAAAATCAACATTCCCACAGTGGAAAGGAATGAGAGTGGACCAATAAAAAATATTTTTCAAGATTAGAAATAATATCTCGAATTAACTGCAAGATTCCTTAATTAAATTTTATTCTTCGAATAAAGTGTAAGCACCAGGTCAGCCAAACCTAATGAAAACACAAATGAACATTTATGTACACAATTACCAACAATAAGATGACACAAAGACTCCACAAAACACTTCCTTATGCACAAGAATACATCTTAGATTCCTCCAGATACATCTGCAACAAAAACAACAAACTTCAAACATTGAACACCTTTCACTAGTCCATCCAGATTATACAAAATAATACTAAAAAACTAAAACATGACTATTGGATCACCAAACTTTAAACCTCTTTTATAGAGCATAGAAAAATACCTTCACAAGACATATCCTAGACCCACAAGATCTAAAACAAAATAGTGGAGGACTGTGGAGTAGAAACATTTCTCCCAGTCCATAGAAGATAAACTTTTCCAAAACAATTCACATACTAGTGAACGTAACTTTCACATACCATCAAACCAAAAGCTAAAACTCAAGAGATATCACCACTAGATCACCTTTATCAAATCTTCAGATCTACACAAGCATAGGATCAACATAGAAGAAATTTGTAGCACATATCGGAGCACATTTTGAAAACATTCATCACTCTGACTTCTCTTATTTGTTAATTTTCTCAAAAGAACTTGGAAACTTATCAAACCAACACATCTGCAACACCATAAAGAGAGCTCCATGTACTCACAACATCTCAACTATACATGTACAGTCTGTAACATACTGAATTGTGTTAAGATCAATGACAACATTAATGACAACACCATCAAAACTTGCTCATACTTTCAACACACTATAAATAAAATAATGATTTTCTAGAGTGAATAATGTTAGTACATACCTCCTATGGTACTTTGGATGCATTTACAGGTGGTTTTCATGCAATTTTAGGCATGAACCATAGGGGATTGATAATTGCAACTAGAGAATGATGGGTTTTCCTCACACCATCCATAATTGCATCGTCCTAAGGTTCTTGCATGCAAATTGAGTACTTAAGCTATGGATCTACATATACTAGTTCACTTGCCATTATGAAGGTGAATCATTTCTACTCTCCATGTGATTGCAAGCCAAAGGTGTTAGAAATATGATCATATAGAAATATACAATAAAATGAATGTAAGGATAAAATATAAAAATAACACAAAACATAAAGACATAGATATATGTGGTTCACCCAATATGGGTTATATCCATGGATAAATGTCATGTCCTTCCTTTATTTCATCCAAAAAATGAAGAGATACAACTTACAACACATCCATTGTAACTTCCTCTTCTCTCTATCATAGTCTCCTCATAATACAATACAATACATAGTCATTGTACAATACCCTCGTGAAAAGGGCGTTTCCTTCTATGGAAAGAAAAAACAACATAATTTTTTCCATCATATCTATGACCTAATGATGAACGGTCTAGATTTACAATGAATAAATATATATCAAATGTGGCTTTAGGGGGAGCTATCCCCAAACCTTTGTTGGGGGGCATGGCCCCCAGATCCCCCACCAAGGGTATTTCCCCCTTGGACCTTGTAGAGGGTACCCCCCTTGCACCCCCCATGCACTATAAATATTAACCAATTAGATTAGACTCCATAACCAACAATCTCCTACTTGGAGACTAATCACAACTCCAAGAAGATAATCAAGCTCTACCGGCAAAGTGACCATATAGGGTTTTAACCCATACAAATTTAGTTGCCATTAGAGTAGTAGATGTTTATAAATCATAAGTAATTTTTTATTATAATTGATCTTTGTAAATGTATCTCCATGGTTCCATTTATATATATTTTGTGAAGTTTTGGATTAGGGTTTCCCCTCACCATATTTGTTTGTATGATTTTAATCAAAGATTGGATGAGTGAGACACCATCCCAAGTTGTTACAAGATTTGTAATAGTATTTTATTCATTTCATTTTAATTTTTGCAAATTGGGATCGCTAACTAAACATTCTCATTTTCTTGAAATCAATATTTGCGGTGCATATGTATGCAAAACTTGTATTCCTTCTACTTTTGATTTATTGTTATGCATGGTGTACTTAAGCTATATACCCCAATGAATAGGCATTATTACTAGATTGTATAATCCACCATATACCTAAACTTAAAACATCATCAAAATTTAGATTAGAAGCAGGAATTACATATGCATGTTGTTCATGATTCAATGCTATAAACCAAGGAGTTCCATATTCAACAAAGCTAATTAGCTAAATCATCAAAGGATCATGTCGACTTGTCATTATGTATGTAATGTTAATTTTTTATTTTACTCTATTGTATTATATATTTCAGCTATTATCACATGTACAAGATGTTATATCAACCTAATATGGGGACATCGCTATTCTCTCTTGATTATACGAGTCAAGTGTATATTGCTTATAGATATAAATTGTCATTGTCATGTTACATTTTATTTGATACACAAATATATTTAGGATACCTTGGTGAATAACCTCCCAGGTTTAAATAATATTTAAGTTGAATAAGGTATTACCCACCCTAGCAATTGGTATAAATTTTCCCACCCTAGTCATGAGGTTGTGGATTTTCCTTGATTGTGACACCCCTAGCATTCAAGAAGAGGCTTTTGTTTAGGTATATCAGAACCTACAAATTTAAGCACTAAAAAAAGGAATAATTATTAGGGACATGATATCTCGATTCTCGCCTAGAAGACCTTAACAAATCACAATACTAAAAAAGGTCTTGCATGGTACTTTAACTCACAAGTCGCTAGGAAAATTTATCTCTTCTTAAGTGAAGAGTGGTGACTCTATTTTGGTCAACCCAAATCTAGTAATCAAATTAAAATAGTTTGTTATGGAGATAATAAGGAAGCCTGTGTACCAAAAAGAACAAGATGAAACTTCTAATAGTGCACAAAGACACCATCCATCGTGGGAAGCTCAAAGTAATGGTAAGTATTTTAGACCTACTTATCAAAATTTAAAATTTAGTAATTTAGGTAAAAATTGTTCATTTTTTTATTCAAGATATCAATACCTATTTAATTATGAAGATTCAATTAGTATCATAGTAAAAAAAAAAAAGGAAAAATCCATTGGTCTAATTATAAAAGTAGAAATTACATGACTATTGCTAGAAGAGATTGGGATAGAAACTATGATGTGTATCCTTCTTAACACTATCTTACTTCTCCCAACACATCATATAGATAAGAAATTGAACATGAAGAATTTGTAAATTATCTAAGAGGGGAGGCACAAAAACAAATAGCAATAATTGAGAAACAAGAGGCTAAATAAAAAATAAATTGTATGCTTCTTGGTAGAATGAATTAGGATAAAACCTTTAATTCAATTATTTTTTGCATGAGTTATCTAGATGTAGAAATATATGACATTTTAAAATATCCCCATCCTACCAAAATATCATACAAATAAGAAGTTCAATATGAAAAAGAGGCTATGTATCACCTTGAGAAAGAACAACTTCTTGCAAAACTATAACTATAGGAGGCTCAACTTTCTACCCTCAAGAATCCAAATTCCCTCTCAATGAATAGGAGGAAGATATTCTTTATGAGTAATAATTTTGAGTACTATGAAGAAGAAGAAGATCAATAATTTGCATCAAGTTATGATGCCTTGGATGGATAAAATGAATATAGTGAGTATGATTTAGAGAATCCAAATTTCAAAATGAGCATAGTACTGATGCAAAACACTAAGTTTCCCACTCACAAAATGGAATATCTAAGGGAACTCATCTAGATATCCAAATATTCCAATCCAAAATGTGAAAACAAGGGAACCCATACATATGTAGTAGTGGTGTGGGTTAGAAATGAATGTCAATTGAGAGATGAACACATGTCTCTACACTAAATAATACTACAACTACTAGATCATAAGAAATTTCCATGGAAAAAATAAAATATCACAATAGGTTAGGCTATTGTAATCCAATAATGACCTTTTTGTTACAAAATAGTTAGGTTACTCAGTCTTTTTCATTCCCCTAGACACAATTTATAAACAACTAGACCTCTCTCAGATTGATTATGAAATGAAAACCATGACAACCAAGGTCTACAACTAGATTCCTAGATTTTATGGGTATAATATTCATGAAGGGAACACACATGTTGAGGCATTTTCAAAATTTAAGGAGAATTTTTATTTTGAAGATGAAGAAATATGGATGATATTTTTCGTTACATAGTTGTCTGAGAAGGCTTGTACATGGATTGAAATATTTCTAGAAGATTATTTTTCTTCTTAAAATTATCATGTGATTGTATTTAAAAATAAATTTACAAGTGATATAGACCCTACTATCCTTGTCAAATAATTGGCTAATATCATATGGAAAGAAGGAGAGTTTACAATGGAGTTCACTCACAAGTTTTCTATTGCCCATTGCAACATTCCAAATGATTTTAGACCTAACATGCTTGATTGTAATGGCATGTTATTAGAAGTCTATGAGACTAGTTTGAGTTCAATGTGGGAGGATTTTAATATTACAATCATACAACGGGTTGCACATCCTTGAATTTTTCAAAAAAATGAGGAATTGCAAAATTATTATTCTCAAATATAAGTGCTACTAATAATGAGTAGGTTGTTATATTAAGAAACAAAATAGATGCAATATCAAAGGTAAGCATAGTTTCAAATTATTTTTTTATTTGTAGACATTTAGAATATGTTGTATGTGCATCTTATAACAACAATGCTATAATAGTGGTTTAATCTCCTACCTATAGATAGATATGTCATATGTGGGTGATTGTCATGATGAAATATTTGATTACCCTCAACCTATGAATGAGGTAAATGACCCTAGTGTCTATTTCATCTTGTTGGAAAAATAGGGATAATTGGGCACTACTAAGCATTCAAATGGAATAACTCTTGAAGCTAATGGTATAGAGTATGTGCGTGTTGGTGTAAAGGATGAAAAAAAGCTAGTTTCTTGTTTGAGTTATTGCCCTCTTTTGTCCCTAATTTTGATGTTGAAGCTTCTAATATTTTATTCCATGAAGATGAATTAGACATGGTTATACTTGGTGATGAGTTTATTGATACAAGTGTTAGTGCATTTTTTTTCAATGCGAGGATATTTCCCTTGATGATTGTGAAGATGGTGATCATGGGCATTCATATGAGAACTTATTTATTTGGTGTACGTCTTGTTTACCCTATGAATATTGTGCTTCAATAGGGTCATCAAAAGATATTGTTATAACCTTAAATTAAAAAGGAATAAATGTGTCATAAGTTTGAATTTAGTAGTACCTATGTATGACACAATAGAATGCTTGGATGAGTTTGAAATATAGATAATTTGAAGAACAAGGTTCTTCATTTGAGGTGTCTCAAAATATTGATCTTTATGCCAATGGTTAGAGTTATAACTTGAATAATGTTAATGATTCAAATATGGAGTAACTGTGGAAGTAATTATTGGGAAATTATGTCTCCCTTGCTCCTAATGTTAATATTACAAAAGGTGTGATTTTTGGGTATAAAATGGAAAAGATCAATTTTTGGGCTATAAGCTTAGTTTTTGGCCAAAATATTTTTTTGGTTACTATGCATCACAAATGGGGGTGATATTTGTTCCAATATTTTTGAGTACTTCAATTTGAAAAAATGTGGCTTGATCAACCTATCAAATAAAAAGTTATAACCCTCAAAAGTTTGAGTAGGAAATGTAAATTTTTTTTGGATGCATAAAAGAGTTGTAAAGAGGAGTTACACTTTTTTACCATCTTATGATGTGTATTATGACACATCATAATGTATCTTTGATTGGGGGATAATATGGGTGCCAATTTTTGAGTAGTTTTAGCTCACATGTTTTAATTACCATTTGATGGAACTATAGGTTTTGTATATCCTATATATTATGTGCTTGAGATGGAGGTTGTGTTTAGAGTTATGTAGATACAATTTAAGCTATAATAATTCCTCAAAATATTTTGTTGGTGATACTTATCTGAAAGCTTTCTCTAGAGGTGTATTATAATTATGATTTACTGAATAATACATTGAGATGCTTTGGAGTTTGGGTTTTTCTTCTGAAAGGGTTTTCCCCATGTACACCTATGTTATGGTATTTATTGTTTATTTTTTTCTTAAACATATTTCTTCTTTCTAATATTTTTAAAGACTAGAATTTACACAACATTATCCTCAAAATATTAGTGTAGGAATATTTTTCATGTACATTGCTTCCTTTCAATAATGTATGTTGGTTGGCTATTGTTCAAAAATTTGATGACACTATTGATATGAGTATTTCCTTTTTGAAGGTGTAGCTTCTAATGTTTTGGATAATGATATGCGTAAATTGTATTAATTTATGTGGGTCCAACATAATTTTGATGGTGATTTTGAGTAGGAACATGTATACTAAGTTGAAGATTAGTTTGTTGTTCAACTTGATGGTGTGTCAGAGCTTCAAAATTAGATTTTTAGGAAGTAGATACTATTTGTACAAATAAAAGGGTAATGAGGTACACTTTTGTTTGGAGTATAGGTTTGAGGAATTTTATTCCTTCATTAATTCAAATGAAGAGGTCATTAAGTATGATGACAATGCACTTATGTGTGATGGAGGATTTCTTTCTTCTATGGGTTTCATTTTTTTGATCTTGATCTATTTTTAGTTTTGTCCCCTATTGCTATGTTTATTCATGTATTATATAATAGGTTGGACACATATTGTTTGTGACTACCATGAAATAGTAAGTTTGATGGTGAAGTAGATCTTCACTTCTAGGGTGATATTTGTAATTTGATGCATGCAAAAAAAATACTCCATTCATTATATCAAGGTGGTGGATACAATTATTCCATGAGGTAGATCATCTCGGTGGTGGATACAATTATGCCATGAGGTAGATCATCTCCTTTAGCAAGATTTTCTTTGATAGAGGGAAGTACTTGCAACAAGCTTTCTATAGCCTTATTTCATGATTTTTCTGTGCAAGGTCTAACCTTAATATTGTAAGATTTTATATTTAATCATATATTCATCCCTTGTTCTTCCATGCCATTATCTATAAGTTTTCCTACCTTGTGTTTATCATATTTTTAATTTGTGTCATGTCTTGTCTTGTATATATTGTGTGTGTATTTGTACAATCATAACCCTTTTTTATCATGATGAAGTGTGTTTATCTCAATATCCTTTTTGTTCCTTATGCTAGTTTTCTCTTGGAGATTGGGTTTCTTGTTTTTTCTACAAGAGACACATATCCCCAACTAGATCCAATGTTGGTTCCCCTTTTTTTTTGCTTTTTTTTATGCTTAAATCCTACTCCCTTGTGTACCTTAACCTTGTTTGACCCCAAATTTATAACTAATCTGACAAAATCCCAAGTGGTTTGTCCTGGGTCAATTTTTCTTTTGTGTTCACTCTATTCATCCTAATAGAAATATCATGTGTTAGAAATTGCCAAAATCCAAGTATGTTGTAACTATAATATTTTTGGGTCATTTCTCTAAGTGTGTGTGATTTATTAAACTTTAAAGCATAATTTAGTAGCAAAATATGCTTTAAATAAATTAAAGAATGATTTAGTAGTTTGAAAAATGTTCCTCCATACCTCCTATGGTATTTTAGATGCCTTTACAAGTGGTTTTTCTTGTTATTTTAAGCATAATTTTTAAGGAATTGGAATTTTTACTAGATAACAATGGATTTCCTTATTTCATCCATGATTCCATCATCTTGAGGATCACATGTGAAAAATTGAAAGCTCACTTGTGGATCTGCATATACCAATTCATTTTCTATAATGAAGGTAATTCTTTTTTACTTTCCACATAATTGCAATCTAAAGGAGAATCAAAGGTTTCAAACCATACAAATTTAGTTACCATTCTAGAACAAAAAATATTTTAAAAAATCAAGGATATTTATATTGTAAATGATTATTGTAAATTATTGTCTCCAAGGTTCCATTTATAGATATTTTGGGAAATTCTAGCTTAGGGTTTCCCCTCACCATATTTTCTAGTGTGATTTTAAAATACTAAATGAATGAGATAACATTCCAAGTCATTACAATCTTTGTAATAGTATTTTCTTCATTGCATATGCTTTTTTGTAGTTTGAGATGGATAACTAAGCATGCTCATTTGTTCTAAATAATTATTTGTGGTGTATATATATGCACATATTATATTCTTGTTTATTTTGATTTTTTTTTTAATAGTAGGAAAAACAAGTTTTGAAGGGACCTGAAACCATTTACAATAAAATGTTTCTCAAACAAAGAAAAATTCAACCAAACAATGTCCAAACAACAACAAAGAAAAATAAATTAATAAGAAAACAAATTACTTCATTTTCTTTAAGGTGTCTTTTATCTCTAATTGTTGGTTGTAGTGTTGATTAACCATGATCATTAGTTCATTCTTTTCCTCTTCAATTTTGTTTTATTTCTACCATGAGTCTGAGCACTAGGTCCTTTCTCTCCCTGCAACAATAGCTTTTTTTCTTTTTCATTTGCACCATGCTCCTTCATTTTGTTGTTTCCAACAATAACACCAACCACTTGCTCCTCTTTAATCTCCTTTAACTTCTCCGTGAGGATCCTCAATGCTTCAACATTTTTCTTGATTGAGCATTGAGCAATTTTCATGAGCTTCTCATTGTTTGAGTTAATCTCCTAAATATTTTTTCCATGTCTTGCATGCTTCTTTCATAATTATTTTTTAACTCATTGATGGTGTTCTCAACATCGACTATCCTATTCTTTATATCCCTCCTCATTAGAAACCTTTTCCTGTAATCCATGCACTTTTACATTAATTTTATTAATCTCTGGGAGAAACCATTTAGCTAGATTGAAATTACTTGTCCCTCCCTCTTGAGAAATCTCTAGGATGTCTTAAATTTCCTCCCTATTAGTGTGTAGGTAAGAGAAATATTCTAAAAGAGGGCTAATATTAGTTGCACCTGTGTTTTCCTTTACAAGGCCTTTCATTGGGTAGTGGGCCATGATCATTATTACTTCACCAAAAGTTGCCTCCTGCCCTAATGTCTTCTTTCCTTTTGCATCTTCAACCCCATAGGAAACATAGTGTTTTTCTCCTCCTTTGTCCTTTGAAACCCACCTCCTCATCACCAATTTGGGAATCCTCTGACTAAGATATTTCCTTCTTGTCCTTATTTTTTGGAGATACTTTCTTAGTAGAAGCCTTTATTTTCCTTTTCTATTCACCATTTGCAGGAGTTGAAGATAAAGCTTCCATAGAGTTGGACCCATATTTAGTTTCTTGTCATTCCTCATCTTCATCTTGTTTAGGGGATTCAAAACTCATATCAAAATACAAAACTTGATCTTAGGTTTATATTTATTTCAAACAACGAACCCTAAGTGAACCTAGTGAGTCAAGACCTAACATTCTTGAGCCTTGGGATAGATAATTCATAACTAAATTTGGTAACTCTTTCAAGATAGATAGGTTCTATTATTTGTATAATAAAATATATTTGCATGTTGTTGCTTTTGTAATATCCTCATTAATATTTCTAAGAGTAGTTAATACCCTCAAACTATAAAAAATTCTTAACAACAATACATCACTTATATCACTCAATAGAGCCAACTACTATATACATGATGTGGTACACCCACTTGCACCAAATTATCTTTCTTCCCTTAGGAAGAGAAACCAAATCGTATGTTTAATGCTTCATCAATGAAGAAAAATCCTCATCCATAACATGATTTGGAATACTAGATATCTTTGAAAAACATAAAATTAGCAGATATAGCATGATTGAAAAAACTAGTGCTAGAATATTGGGAGCAAGTTTGAAAATTGATCATAAGATCACTTGCTAAGGATTTAGCTACTTGAATAATATTGTGAGCCCACCAAGGATAAACATGAGTAGTAGGATGAAAAAGTGGTGAAATAAGATGTGTTCATAAAGGACCATCATCTGAAGTATCGTCTAATGCATAGGTATCCTCATGAAATAAAGAGGGAAAAGTAGGTAGTGAGGATGAATAACTATATGTAGAGTTTGAATATGGAAAAGACTCATCAAACTAGGAATCTTTGTAAAAGTAGACACCTCACAATAGGATCAAATAATAAATAAGAATTCACATATTCACAATAACCTAAAAATTTGAATGGTTGAATCATATTCTCTATTATCTTATGCAAACCAACTTTTATGAATTCTCAAGTTGTTGGAAGAATGAAGAATGGCTAACTATATAGTTTTTTGTTGTCATTGATGTCACCATGTTATACAAGTTGTGACTGTAAGACTAAGTCAATGTTTGATCCGGTATTTTGGTCTAGTATCTAAATTGGTATACAGTTTACACCCTCTGGTATTTTGGTCTAAAATCCTCCACAGTTGATATTTTCTATTTGCAGTTTTGGGAAATAGTCTATGGATATTGAAAGCATGTACGTTCAAAATCTCTCATGCTCTAGTGATTGTATGGTGTATTGGTATCGTTATGTTGATTGCATTTTGTGATTAAGCCTATCTCTAGCCGACTTCATGGATAATTGGTGATGTGGTGAATTATTTTTTTTGCAGATATATGTGTGACCTATCTTAGGTCAATGCCGACACAATAAAGTGTGCTACAAATTTTGATTTATTATCTGGAAATATTTTGTGAATGCCTAAAGCCGATAGTTGATGTTTTTGGTAAACAAGGATTCCATCTAATTAGGTCGACCTAATTAATGCTTGTGGATGGATCGAGTATATATGTTGGACCATTTTGAAGATTAAGAAGAAAAAAAAGCAAGGAATAACACTGATGTGAATGTGAAGAAGTGTGAAAATGATGAAGTCTGTTAAGTCAGTCTATTGAGCATCACTGGAACTGTATCAACACTTTTTAGGTGCATTCTCATTAGTTCATTTTTTGTTGTGAAGCCAATTTTGTTTTGTAATCCATTTGTAGGTAATGAGCCTCCTTGTGTAAGCATTGAGATTTTGTATTTGGATAGTGAGTCCTATTCTGGGAAGTGAGCCCTTTGGTAGTGAGCCTTATATATTTAGTTTTGGAACTACTTTATATTGTGAGTTAATCCTCACTGTATTTTTTACCTTATTATGTTTTCCACATAAAATCCAATGCTCATTGTGTTGATTTTACTTTCTATTATTTGCATTTCATGTTCATACTTAATAACAAAATAGTGTGGTTGTGAAGTTGATAAGTGTTAGGAGTTTTATGTTTGAATTTGGTGACAACCGATTCCTCCCCCTCTCAATTGTCCTATGCCTTTTAACAATTGGTATCAGAGTTTTGGTTCCTTGGTGAAGGCCTTAACTGCTTGAGGAGGATCCTGAAGGTTGATCAAATGGATGATAAAGAAGAACTCTAGATTGCACTTGAAGATCTTGATAAGACTGAAAATGAAAACAAAGACTTGAAAGAAAATCTAGATGAAGCAAATGAACGTATTCGGAAAGTGAAAGAGCAACTGAAGAAATTCAAGGAAAGACATAAAGAAGTGAGTGAGTAGCAAAAACAAGAGATCATTAGATTGAAAGTGCTTTTAGAAGAAGAAAAGGGAATTGAAGAATGTTTGAATACAATGGTGCAGAACAAGTCTGATGAATGCACTAGACTTGAACAAGGGGTGGTAAACTTGAAAGTAGAACTGGAGAAGGAAAAACTCTATGAGAACAATTTCAAGTCTAGCTCTAACAAGCTTGAAGAACTGCTTGCAGGAAAAAAACCAAATAAAGACAAAGGTGGCTTGGGAAATGAATCAAGTGAAAGATAAAAGGACAATCAAAAGACTAAAGACAAAGGGAAGCAAAAAGGAAATTCAAGAATTTTTGCAAGGAAACTACCTATGAGACAGTCTAATGCACAAAGATATCCCTCTTTCAATGGTGTCTATTTTTTATTCAACAAATTTTGTCACAGGGCAACAAAATGCAAGAGTAAGATGAATTAGTTTTCTAGCTCTTTCTCTAGACAATTTTTTTCATGTAATAAGTTTGCACATAAATCCACTGAATGCATATCTTAGGTGAGAATGATTAGTCAAGTGATGATGAATAGATTTAATGGAGGCAGAATGAATGAATCATTTAATGGCTACTACTATACCTGTAGCAAATTTGGACACAAAGAAAATCAATGTAGATCAAGGATTAATAGAGGTTAGACTAATCAGAAAAGTGTTGTCTGCTTTAATTGTAACAAACCCAAACATATCTCAAAAGTTTGCAGAAGTAAGAAGGGAAAGCAATCTGCTCCAATAGAGCAGAATGAACCGGTAAAGAAAATTGACAAAGAAGAAGTGAAGCAAGAGATGAATAAGATATGGAGGAAAAAATAAGAAGAGCTAGAGATGACAGATGTGTTTGTGCCCTCATCCGGTACAGACAATTCCTTCAAGAATTAGACCTAGCATGGTCTTAGCGGGAGCATTAATAGAAAATTGTAGAAACCCCCTAGATAAAAGGCATTTCAAATTTTGGCACGAGGATATATTGTAAGGAATGAAAAGGTAGAGGTTTTGGAAAAGAAACCGGAAGAAAACATGATGGCATGTTCTTTTGCAGATTGATTTAGGGTTTATAGTTCTGAGAAATAAGGGTTTTATTAGCTTTTTAAAGTCTGTCGCATTAAATGCGAATTAGGGAAAACTGATGATGTATAAACTAAAATTCAAAAATCTCTTTAATCACTTGTACACTTGAATAGTTTGAAAGGTGTCTGGGAGTGATGTCAAAGAAATTTGAAGAAGTTTGAAGGAATTATTATAGAAAATCAAGAATTATTTCTCTATTTACAAAGGGAAAGAAGAGAAAAGGAAGAAGTTTTGATTGAATGATAACGAATTCAGGAGAGATAATCATGACAATGGATAGAGGATCATGTGAAAACATTCCACTAAAGTTGAAAGGTGTTGACTTGGAAGAATTTGATCATAGGAAAATGAAGGAAATGGAACTAGGGTTGAAGACAAATGAATTATAGAACATAAAAACCCTACGTATGGATTTATGGGGAGAATTTCCCTGGTTTGAAAATAAATAATTCATCTTGTTCTTGTTAAGTCAATTCAAGAATGACAACATTATGTTGGAAAAACCCTACCTGATCACGAAGGAAGCAATCAAAGTGATTACTGGTTTATGCATTGTTGGGGACCTCCCTAGGAAGAAAACTATGAAATACAAAGATGTGGAGGAACTTACTGGCATTGAAAAAGACCCTCAATCTCTATTGATAAACACTCTTGTAGATTCCACTATAATGTAGGTTGCATATGACATTTCCTATAAAATCTATTTCAAAAATTATGAAGGTTCGACTTCCGCTATTGTTGTATATCTTGCACACATGATGGTTAAGGAAAACAAGCAGTTTGATTTGTGTAGCCTATTATTGGAAAACCTAATTGAGAATGCTCAAATGTCATTGGTTGAGGGCTATCATTTTCAGTTTGGATCTTTGCTTATATGTTTGACATTTTTATTTTTGAGCTCACTACCGCGAAGAGAAAATGTTGAATGGGAATCTGGTATTCCTATTGGAAAATAAGTTTATAGATATTTGGAATCATTGGTGGATAATGTAAGTGTTTGCAAAACCTATTTCGCATCCCTGAAGATGAATCTATGCTCCTATATGTCAGTACCTAGTCAGTTTGAAGTGGGTTCATCCTCTGGTAAGAAATATTTGGAAGCTATCATTGGCGAGTCCCCTCCAGAATCTAAAAGAAGGAAATTTTTTGTAACAAATATCTTGGAAGAAAAGAAGAATGAAGAAGAATTTTTTGTATGGATCTAACTCATTTGATCCAGAGGATATACGAATGATGCTAGACAAGGGTGAAATAAAGAAGTTTACTGAAATGTGGAATGCATTCTCTCTAATTGAGAGGCTTAAAATTCATGATGTACTGGTTGATTATTTTCTCAATAGAGGTATCTTAGTTTCAGATGTGTCTAATTCTTTTCCAGATGATCTAGTAGAAATTATTGAAGAGAGAACAATGTTGGAAGGACCCGAAGATCATAAGTTCAAAGCTATGGTTGAAAGACATAACACTATAGTATTCCATCTATCTAACAATCTCCAGATATGCAACTCTATTTGGAACTATCCTTGGCAGAATGAAAGGGGCATCTTCAAATCCATATACTCTGATCATTGTAGCTCCCTCCAAACAATACCAATCTCCCTAGTTATGATCAATTGGCCCATTGAAGTCTTTTGGCCGAAGGAATCTTTTAATCTCATCAGTCAATGAATAATTACAAGGATATTGATACAGCTTATACAATTTTTTTACAAAATGTTCTTCAAAGTGGATGAAACTAGAATTAGCAAACCTGCAATCCCAAATAGCAGTCCACAACTGAATAGGTAATGCTTCACCCTCCTTACCAATTTGAGAAATTCTCATCTCTGAAGGCCATACTCATAACTCCTGTCCAAAATATAGCACCAAGTGCATCAACAATGATTAGTGTATGAGATTAACAATAGATGATCAGACCTTGATAGCCATCAACCCTGAATCAATCCCCCTAGAAATGTATGAGGCATAGTCAAATGGCCTGGAATTGTGATACTGGATATTTGCTGTGATAATCATTGGCACAATTGACATGAATTTTGGGGCAGCCATTCCCAACACCTGACACACTGAGAAATAAGTGTACTTCATATAGGACTCAAACAAGTCCACATGATAAGGAGGCCCCTCACTATCTTGCAGAGGATCTAGCTAACTGCCCTATTTAATCATGTAAATTGGCAACCTCCAGGCTTATAAATCGTATCCATTCTTGAGAATTCCTTCTCCAACTCTTCATAACTGATCACCTCATTGCAGAACCCTTCTAATTTGAAAACCTCACCTATTGCTTCTTTTGACACATGTATTTGTGGCTTTCTAGACAAGTCACATATAGCTTTATGTTTTGGATCATAATGATATGCAAGCAATTTTACTAGTTCTACATTTACAAATAGATTAGGGCACACCATTTTCCCTACATTCAGCTTCCATGGATTAAAAACTGGTTCAAAGCGGTTTCTTCTATGATAGTGAAAATTAAATAGTTCATACCCTCTTACGACAGTCCAGACGTCACCTATGAACTTGCATTTATCATCCAATCTATCAACTTCTGCCCTAAGTTGTGCAAACCTTCTGGGTTTAGGCCCTGAACCAGGTAGCTGATCAATAAGGTCTTGGTTTAACCTTCATTCAGTGCCCTCATGCTCTATATCAACCTTTTTTTTCTTTCCCTTTGATTCACTACTCTCACCAAGTTTCCTAATTTTAGCCTTTCCAGATCCAGCAGACTCCATTCTTCAAAATCACAGAATTAAAATTGTGGAAGGCTAAGAAGCAATTACTTACAGTATTCTGCTCGAGCTCCTCAGAATGAAAAATGTCTCGGTTCTCTATTCGCCTTGCTAACTCTTCTGCTATCAATTTGGCACTGATTCCTTGATTAAACCTTTGCTATTATATCCTGTCGCACCATTAATGAAGCACGAATGAAGGCTCATTTGAAACTAGCACTGTCACATCAAATGTCTTGTTGGTGAGAGATTTTCAAATCTGGGGTGAAGTCCTTCTGCAACATTTACTAAACCTTTCGCCAAGACATTCTATGGTCTTACCAACATTTGGAATCATACTGATGACTATCACTTCAGTGTTTCATATCGCTGTGACATTACCAAGTCGGGGAGATGTTTCATAGAGTTCATTATGTTATACCGAGATATGTCCTTCAATGCCCTTTTCCAATCGCTGAGACAAAATCACCCCTTCACCAATGAAACCACACTTTGGTGTGACCATCAAGTTTCTTCACCGACAAAATAAATCTTACTGATGAAAAAATTCCATTGGCAAGACAATGTATCTTCAAAAAGACTCATATCGATGCCAAATGTCTCGCCAAACCCATTCTTGTCGGTGTAACTTTCAAACTTCGGTGAGACTCATGTCGATGACCCCTTCTCTCACCGATGCAATTTTCTATTGGCATAACTTTTGAGTCAGCAAGACTACAAAACCTTACTCCAAAATACTTTGATAGAGTCCCCTTGTATTTGGTTTGACAAGACGAGAGCCACTCGCAAAGACCTTACCCCAATGCATGTGAGTCTTACCGAGACGTTCACTTATGAACCGATCGGTGAGACAATATGATTTTTCTAGGACTTCATGCCGATACCAATCAGTTTGGCCGAAATGACCCTTCTATGTGCTAGTCGGTAAGACATATTGAATTCGCCATGACATTACATCAATGCCCCAACCTATGCCAATGTATCCTTTCATACGCTGGTCGGAAAGAGATAATATTTGGCTATGACCTCATCTTGAATATGATTCTTATGCCGATATGAATCTTCTTTATCACAAAAACAAAAGAAGTGTCCTGTCGATAGTCTACAACAAATATACATTAGTGAAAAATACATAGGTTGGGGAGACTTTCACTATGTCTTGCTGATATCAGTAATACAGTGAAATATCAAAGAGTAGATGGATTCAAATGGATCATATGACAGAATATAAGAAAGAGAACATGAGGAGAGGATTTTATGCTTATGATGAAGACTCATTTTGGAAACTCAAGAATGCAATTGACTGTGAAATAGTCAAAATTTTATAGTTCTAACTATGGCTCCGTTTGGGGATGAATGATTGTGAGATCATTGCAAGGATCCAGATTTCTGGGTGAGCAGACCAAACTCAAGGTGATGGGATCAAGTGAGCAAGATGGAAAGAATGGAAATGAGAATGACCCTATACTACTGTGCATGGAAAATAATTTTAAAGAGGATCATCAAGAGTTGTCCATGCACTAGCAACCCTTAATCCTCTATGTTACTCAAGAGAAAAAATGTTTCAGAAATTTCCCATGCACGGGAAACTCCTGCTCTTCACCAACCATATTCTATAAATAGTATGAATGTTCTCCTTTCTTTCCAACAACAACAAAAGGTCCCAGCCACAAAGCTTTGAATTTCCCATGTTTTCCCTTCTCCTAGCACCTTGCATTCCACATTAGTACCAGATCACTTTCTCCAAATTTCCTAGCCTTTTCTTTTTTGTCAAATAGATATTTCATCCCTGTCTGTAACTTTATGTTTTGATTTTGGGCAACTCTCCTGATTTCATCAAGTTTAGCTAGTTTCTCCATTCTTTCCTCCATAGGTTTAGGAATATCCAAATCTTCTTGAAGGACAAAATTGTAGACTGGTAACAAATTCTGCAAAGGCATCTTGGCTTGTGTTCCATATACTAACTCAAATGGGGACTTCCCAATTGCCTTCTTCACAGTAATTCTATCAACCCATACAACCAGTCTTAATTTTGAATCACAAGTCTTCTTGTTCTAACCTAACATCCTCCTTATAATCTTCTAAAGACTCTTATTGCTAGACTCTGCTTGACCATTAGCCTGTGGATGGTAAGCAACTGCATAAGAAATAGAACTACCATATGTACTACAAAAATTTGTGAATTCATCTGATCTGAAACACATCTCGTTGTCAGTGATCAACCTCAATGGTGTACCAAATCTAGTAAAGATATTATCCATTAGGAACTGTGTCACCACCTTACTTGTAGCCTATTTAGTTGGGATTGCTTCAACCCATTTGGTAAAATAATCAGTAGCCACCAGTATCCACCTATGTCCACCACTTGATTTTTCTTGTACCTCTCCAATGAAATCAATTCCCCATTGATGAAAAGGGGCATCAGCCTACAAGGGTTGAAGTGGCAAAGCTCCCTAATACTTCAGTTTTCTAGAGAATTTTTGGCAGGCCTCACACTTTCTTAAATATGTAAAAGAATCATTAAAAACCTTTGGCCAGTAGTAACCAGCCCTGAGAATTTTATGTGTAGTTGTCTTTGCTAAATAATGTCCTCCACAAACTCCTTCATGCATTTCACTTAAGACATGCTTGGCTTGTGATTCGTCCAAACATAACAATAGTATACCATCCCTATTCTTCCAAAATAGATCTCCATCCATGAAGACATACTTAGACGCCTGCAACTTCAGCGTTCTTTTATAGTTGTCATTCAATCCCTCTAGACACTTCATCTATTTAAGATAATACATGACATCTATATACCATTGAGTATGCTCAATGCTTGCAATTGAATTCTCTCCCTCTATATTACAAATTTGGTTTGCTTCAATATTTTCTTATGTCATCAACTTAGCTAAGCCCTGACCTCTTACCAGTTTAGTAATTTGTATCTCCATGTCAAATTCTTGGATTTTGTTAATCCATTTGCATCTTTTTCCTGTTACTTCAGACTATGTCAGAATATCCTTTCCAGCTACATGAGGAACATAAGCAACCACCTTTGCTCCAACAAGATATGGCCTGAAAGATTTTACAGCTTTCACTATTGCAAATGCATATTTTTCCATTATATCATACTTTAATTCAGACCCCTATAATGATTTACTGAAGAAGAACATAGGCTGTTCATGACCATCCTCATTTTTTTGTAACATAACAGTAGCAATGGTGTGCATTGAAGTGAATGAAAATATCTGAAAAGGTTTTGCAAAATCCAGAGACTTAAGGACAGGAGCTTCCTTGATGGCCCTTTTTATGGATATAAAATCTCCCAAGGCTTCTATAGTCCACTCTACTTGTCCTTTCTTCAACATCTTTGATATGGGTTTAATAATCTCAGCAAAATTAGAAACAAATCTCCTAACAAAATTAATTTGTCAAAAGAATGACTGTATAGCCTTAATAGTTTTAGGGACAGGAACTTTATCAATGGCCTCAACTCTTTCAAGGTCAATCCTAACCTCTTCTTTTGAAACAATATGTCCCAAAAGTTTACCCTCTGTGACTACAAAATGACACTTCTTAGGGTTCAAACTGATACCATATTCTAGTACTTTTCTAAATACCTTCTCCAGATGTTGAACATGATCTTTAGCCTTCTTTGAATAAGTAGTCAGATTATCCTGATACACCACCATGATAGCATTGATCAAATCCGCAAATGCCACATACATAGCTCTTTGGAAGTTTGCTCCTGCGTTAGTAAGACCAAATGGAATTCTTAGATAAACATGTCCTCCAAGGAGTCATAAAGGTCATCTTATATTGCTCAGAATCTTTGACCTTGACTTGGTTATACCCTTAAAATCCATCCATCATAGACAACAGTTCGCACCCTGTTACCTTATGCAATATAGCCTCCATATTGGGTAGAGGATAATTATCTTTGAGGGATGCTATGTTTAGATTTCTGAAGTCTACACACAGCTTGATATCTCCATTTTTCTTTCTTACAGGGACCAAATTTAAGACCCACATTGAATGTCTGATTGGTTTAACGATTCCCCCATCTCTGAGCTTTGCCAATTCTTCCTTCATCTAAGGCTCCAATGTTGGATTTATAGGTATTTGCTTTTTTCTGAATGGCTTAGCATCTGGCTTCAATGGTATTTCATGCGGAAACAAATCTTCCCTTTATGCTTTAAGATCTTCATAAGACCAAGCAAACACATGTTTATATTTTCTCAGCAACTCTATCAGCATTCTTCTAGTTGTAGGGCTTATCCTCTTCCCTATGTACACCTTTCTTGGTGTCATCTCGGTCCCCAAGTTAATCTCTTCAATATCCCCCCTATTTACTGGTGCTTGCTTTATGAGGGATCGATCACTTCCATCATACACCCTCTCCAATGCCACTAAGCCTTTAGGAAGCTTATTTGTTTTGAGTTGTAATATTTATTTCCCAAATACCATTTGTTTCCCGTCCACTTCTTCAACCAAGGCGTTGAAGTCAATTTCTTGAGCTTCATACTGATCTATACAGTGGAGGAATTTCAAAAGATCAATATCATCATTAAAGACTTGCCAACTATATACGTTATCAGGCACAACAAACCTTGTCTTGAATTCAATTTGTGATACCCCAGCCAATGTAATATCATCTCTTTTAAATGCTACATTTGCTAGAAAATCAGCCATTATGTTCTTTGATCTATTTATCCACTCAATTGAGAAGGCATCAAACAACTCAATTGTATCCCACAACCTTCAATCTTCTGTGCTTTGCTTCATATTTTGACTTAATTTGTGAATCTTAATCCCCAAGAATACCCAACAATTTGATTTTATGTTTCACAGCTATATTCAGTCCTATTAATAAAGCTTCATATTCTGCTACATTATTTGTACATTCAAATGCTAACAGAAATGAATACTTAAATGTAGCACCCTCAGGTGAAACGAATACTATCCTTGCTCCATTACCTTCTTGATTGCAGGCTCCATCAAAGCATATCTTCCACACACCGTTGTTGTTTTGTGTATCATGCTTCTCAATCGGATCACTATTGATCAACTTTGGTTGGGCTAGTTCTATATTAAAACTCCCAAGATCAACATAACAAAAATAATTGATCTGATTTTATGGCACATAGTCAACAAGCTGATTCATCCTTGGCTCCCTATACAACTTCACTTCTTGGCCATCTACCAGAATTGTTGCGTAAGATAGATCAAACTGAACATTCCCACCAACAGCTATTGTTCACTGTCTTGATAAAAGCATACCAAACTGAGGAGGGGTGTCTATTACCATTATATCAATATTGTAGGCCACTTGAGGATAAGCAGATAGCTTGATTTCAACATCTTTCATTATACCCACCACAGGAACAGATTGGTTATCCATCGCATAGCATTTACCTTCATATGTATCCACCCTCATGCCTAGTTGTTTCATAACTCCTATTGGCATAATATTCATGGCAGCGCCAGATTCTATCATGCAGTTCCTCAACAATTTGTTATTTATTAGTAACGTAGTGAAAAATGGATCAACTAGTGGAGGATTTAACACCGAATTACTAAGGAACACTTCTGGGATATTTACTTTATCTTGCTTATTTTTAGTAGCCATCTTACTTTCAGAATTACTATGTGTTATCAATCGAACTGCACTATCCCTATATTCCTAAATTTTCATCATCTCAAGTAGTGGAACAAACATCTTTACCTGAGACAAAGCCTGAGTGAAATCAAAAGAAGAATCTTCTTCCTTAATCATTTTCTTTTATTCTGATGTTTCTCCTTTGTTCTCTTCTTTTTCTCTTTTACTTGGCTGATCATTTTTTTAATTTCTTTATGTAATTCCTCTACTTCCTCCTTTTGGATAGGCTTCTATTCACTTTTATCATTTTGTTTGTTTTTTGTTTTCTTTGAAACTCCTTGTGCCACTTTCTAATCCTTCATAAAGATTCCCATAGGGACACCTTCCTTCTCATTTACTGTCCTATTTCTCAACTAGTACTTACTCTTTACTTCTTCAACTGGAACAAAAATTAATCTCTCTATCTCTTCTTCAGTGAGTTTCCTCATGTTTCCTTGAGTAGGCATCTCATCAAAATGTTGCTCTGTATAATCTTCCTTAAAGTCATAAAGGATTTGCTGCTCAGCCATGTAGACATTGTATTTCTGATTTGAAACATCATACTCATAACCTTCATCCTCTGAAGATGAGTACCCCTACTCCACATGGTGAAAAGTGTTTGAAGTCAAGTACACTTTATGATCTTCTCCACTGTTTCCCATCAACATTCCTTCCTCTTGCATTCTTTGGGATACAACACAATAATCCGGGGAATGTGGCTTATCACAAACTTCACATAAATAATTGTTATTTCCCATATAGGCTCCCTTCTTTCGCAATGGATCAGGAGTTTCTTTGTTTCTAGGCCTATCTGTTATGGGTTTACCATCCTTCCAATTTGTGTTATAGGGCATGTCATGTAAACTAGGCCTTTCATTTTTGTATGTGTTCTCTTGTTTGTATTCATAATTATTTGTTTGTTGAGGAGCCCTACAGTTGTCTCTTTTATTGATTATCCCATTAGCCTTCCTATTGTTTTCAATTGTTAATGCTATCTTTTGAGCTTCAGCCAAATTTCTTGGGAACCTATTTCTCAATTCGTATCCTATTTTAGGATCAAAGGCATTTAGGTAAACACTCAATACTACAGAGTCTGGAAACTTTGATCGAGGAGGTATTCTATTCTGCAATTTATTGAATTTCTAGTTGAAATAAAAAATTGAATCATTCTGACTTTTCTAAATTCGCATCAATTCATGAAGAGTAGCATCTGGTGCACTTAGATTCCCATATTGCTCAAGGAATCAGTCCTAAAATATTTGGAGAGAATAAATAGAGGTTGTTGCTAGGCTATTGAACCAATCCCTAGCTTCTTTAATAAGAGACATCATAAATAGCCTCATATGTAAATATTCATAAGGTACATCCATATCCTGAATGAAGGCATTGAAACTCCTTAAATGATCCTCGGTAGTGATTGCATTACTCCCTGTGAACTTAGGCACAAAATTTCTCCAACTGCCATCCATAGGATAAGGGTATAATTGAAACCCTGCCAAATCAAATTGTCTAATCATTGTTGTATACTGATGAGGCAGAGGGTTAGGTGGGTACTGATATTGGTACACCAGGTTATTGTATTGTGTGTTATGATGTGGCACATGATGCTGACCAGGAGGTGGATGTACATTTGTATATTGTGAGGGAATATCAGGTGGATGATTTGGTTGTTTGTATTGATTCCCTACTTTCTGGTGAGGGACCCCCAGTGGATCAGAAGGCCCTGCTCCATGATTACCCTGCTTATGAGGTGGTACATACTTTGGGCCACCAGATGTCCGATCAGTGTTTTGAACTTTCTGCAAGTTGAAATCTCTCATTGCTTGTATCATCTAGGCTTTCTCCTCTTCTTTTCTCTCCTTTTCCCGAGATTCAAACTGTGCCTGGATTTCCTCATAAGTTAAAGATTCATAATCATCTTGAGGAGTCTCATGATCAGTGGGTCCATTCTGATTACCTTCCATTTTTTGGTCATATTCATGCTGAATTCTGAGTTGTTCAGCTTCAATTTTAGCATGCCACTCTACCTATTTTTGAGGATCGTGAAAAGGATTCCTTTGATCTTCTGGGGTACAAGGTTCTTCACTTGAATTATCTTTCCATGTATCATAATAGTTATATGTTTCACCATGATGTATTGATGATTTGTCTTTGTTCGTCATGCACATATCCTCACTTACCCCTTTACCCTTGTTAGCCTTATCATTTTTGTGTGTCCACTTACTACTGCCAGCAGGAGCTCCAGAATGACCTCCCATGTATTGAGATCTTCTTCCATTCATATAGCAATATTTTATCAGAGTCGCCACTCACTTTCTTAAAAGTGAGAAAATGTTTAATGTTTCTTATTCCCAGCGGAGTCTATATGGATTTCTGACTCTATGATTAAGGCATAGATTCTGAGTTAATTTCCCCAGTGGAGTCGCCAATTTGTTAGCTCTCAAAAATGCAAGTTTAAACCATGAAATGTTGCCAAGCTTTCACAACGTTTTAGGGTAAAAGACAAGGTCAAAATATTTAGACCTTCTACTCTTCAAGTGCTGCTATACCTAGGCGGGTGTACCTATATGAATGAACTGGGCAGACTTGACTTTTGATCTTCTCTTCTTACAATGATTTGTCCATGATGGCAGATGGAAATGGACAAACTAAATGAAATTTGCTATAAATTGTATACAATATTAAAACTAAAACCTAATATGCTTAGTTAACAGATGTAAAGAAAAATGAATGAATCTTAATGGTGAAACTCATAGACTAATACCTTATTGGGTATGTGGAGTCAAGAGAAATCTAAAACAAATACTTCGTTCTGGCAGACATTCAAGTTGTTTAGCATTTAATTTTTTTTATAATTTTTCTAAACATGCAAGGTTATGATTATCGAGTTCTTCTTATTAATCCAATTGACATTCTCTAATTACTATCATCAATTTAAAAGATTTAATCTTTACTTGAAAGAACTAATCAATTGACCATACAAATGCAGCAAATGTGCATTGACAAACTGGATATAAACTTGTTACACCAATTTAAATAACCAAAAAACAACACATGGGAGAGAATTTTAATAATACTTTCAACAAACACCATGAACAAATGATACCAGAAATAACTACACCATATTATTAGATTTCAATTGATATCTCCATGATTTGAAACATTCAACATTGTCTCATATTGGTGAAACATTGTATTACACTGTATATTTTCTATCCTCTAACCAATTCTACTTATCGCTCCTCATTTCGTTTCCAAAATATATATTTATACATTGAGAATACGAAAGGACACATCCTTTCAGAAATTGAAATGTCACATGTATAAAAAACAAAAAGATTAGAGGATAATTAAGCTCTATTAAGCCACATGTGGGTTTTAGCAAGATGATCTAAATAATCCCGGCGCTCGTATGTGTCCACATCTCCAATAGCATTTTGGATTGTGATTTCCATCTTGATCATCTCCTCATTCTTTTCGCTCACTTCATCCAACGTTGTATCCTCTGTAGAAGCTAGCCTCATGATTTCATTCAATATTGATTCACATTCACTTTTCCACCTTGGTGGCTTCTTTCAATTCCTCTTTTTCATCAGAGAATGTAATCATAGTTTTCTTGGCAGCATCTATCAACCCCTATTCATCCCCCTGCAATTCAACATAGAAGTTTTGATGACGATTGATAATATGATTTGCAACTTCAAGTGTTGCACTATTAGAAACATCACTTTGGGATAGTTCATGAAAATTCTCCATAATTCGTTCGTCCATCCTTATATGCTCTTTTAATGTGGCAAGAGTATGAGAGTATTTTCCCCACATTTTATTTAACCAAGATGTTAAATTATCCTGCCTCTTCTTGACAATTGCTGCAATTACATCATGCTTTCCCTAGGAATAAGCATTTGATCCTACCCAATGATCCTTTTCCTGAGAGCTTTCTCCTTGAATGAGCATTTTGGCTGGCCCCATTGAAATACCAACCAAATATTTTGGTCTCTCATTCTCTCTCAATATTCTTTCATTATTTTCCTCGTACATTTCTCTTTCTTTTATCAGCAACTAAATTTGTGCTTTGTTCAATTTTGCAATATTGACACCAATTTTAGCAGTAGCTACAGGATCAGCCTCTCCAACTTTTAGGGTCATGACATGGCCAAATTCCTTCTTTGTGTCAATTACCACTGATTTCCTGTGGGGTGGGAATAAATCCCATATCATCAATGATCCTTCATCAGTATTATACTTAGAACCTGCATAAACCTCTATTACACTTTCTCTGTCAAGCTTATGTGTAGCATTACTGTCCTTTAAAAAACTATCAAAAACTAATGTAGAGTTCAAATCAAGTCCAGGAAAGATCATGACACCAGCATTTTCCAACATTTTCCTCCCTTTTTTAGGAGTCATATTTTTCATTTCATCATCCACACACTTTCTCAATTGGCTCAGCAATTGTTCCTCATTTCCTGAAGTGACATCATCAACATTTTCTCTTATTTCCTTCCCCTTCTGCTTATACAAGAATGCCTTGAATTCTGGAGAATTGATAAACTTGTCATCTGAAACAAATGATCTATATTGAATATGCCTTGCATCAACATCACCGCTTTCAATACTCTATTCTCTGGCTGGGCAAAAATACTGTTGAGTCCTCAACCTGGATACCTTTTTTGGTTGCCCTGTGGCGCACTATCTTTTGGTGTCTCTTCCCCTGAAGACAATTGCTCTGCATCATGCAGCCCTTGGGTATATCTTTCAACTACCATTTCATCTTCATCTTCATCTAAATTCTTGATCATAACATCAAAGGGATAGGGTACATGTTGATACCCTCCAAAATTTATCTTCATCTTGGCAGAATTGAGATATCCTTCTGGGTAAAAGTTCTTCTTGGGCGGTCCTCTCTTCATATTATAATGCAACAACCTATCAAGGATCAAATTGTATCCTTCCTTAGCCAACACAATGAATCACCAAAACACAATGTACTAGGCATAAATTCCTGCTTCCCAAAAGAGCTAAAATTCATAACACTGCAGTATTCCATCTATCTGACAA
Organism: Sequoia sempervirens; assembly: GCA_007258455.2. Lineage (NCBI taxonomy): Eukaryota > Viridiplantae > Streptophyta > Pinopsida > Cupressales > Cupressaceae > Sequoia > Sequoia sempervirens. The sequence continues at coordinate 618,387,812 of VDFB02270651.1, forward strand.
TCTCTAGATATGCAACTCTATTTGGAACTGTCCTTGGCAGAATGAAAGGGTCATCTTCAAATCCATATACTCTGATCATTGTAGCTCCCTCCAAACAATACCAATCTCCCCAGTTATGATCAATTGGCCCATTGAAGTATTTTGGCCGAAGGAATCTTTTAATCTCATCAGTCAATGAATAATTACAAGGATATTGATACAACTTATACAATGTTTTACAAAATGTTCTTCAAAGTGGATGAAACTAGAATTAGCAAACCTGCTGTCCCAAATAGGAGTCCACAATTGAATAGGAAATGCTTCACCCTCCTTACCAATTTGAGAAATTCTCATCTCTGAAGGCCATACTCCTAACTCCTATCCAAAATATAGCACCAAGTGCATCAACAATGATTAGTGTTTGAGATTAACAATAGATGATCAGCCCTTAATAGCCATCAACCCTTAATCAAGCCCCCTAGAAATGTACGAGGCTTAGTCAAATGGCCTAGAATTGTGATATTGGATATCTGTTATGATAATCATTGGCACAATTGAAATGAATTATGGGGCATCCATTCCCAACACCTGACACACTAAGAAATAAGTGTACTTCATATAGGGCTCAAACAAGTCCACATGATAAGAAGGCCCCTCACTATCTTGCAGAGGATCTGGCTTATTGCCCTGTTTAATCCTGTGAATTGGAAACCTCCAGTCCTTATAAATCGTATCCATTCTTGAGAATTCCTTCTCCAACTCTTCACAATTGATCACCTCATTGCAGAACCCTTCTAATTTGAAAACATCACCTATTGCTTCTTTTGACACATGTATATGTGGCTTTCCAGACAAGTCACATATAGCTTTACATTTTGGATCATAATGATCTACAAGTAATTTTACTAGTTCTGCATTTACAAATACATTAGGGCACACCAATTTCCCTACATTAAGCTTCCATGGATTACAAACTGGTTCAAAGCAGTTTCTTCTATGATAGTGAAAATTGAATAGTTCATACCCTCTTACGGTAGTCTAGACATCACCTACGAACTTGCATTTATCATCCAATCTATCAACTTCTTCCCTAAGTTGTGCAGACCTTCTGGCTTTAGGCCTTGAACCAGGTAGTTGATCAATAAGGTCCTTGTTTAACCTCCATTCAGTGCCCTCATGATCTATATCAACCTTTTGTTTCTTTCCCTTTGATTGACTACTCTCACCAAGTTTCCTACTTTTAGCCTTTCTAGAACCAGCATACTCCATTCTTCAAAATCACAGAATTAAAATTGTGGAAGGCTAAGAAGCAACTACTTATAGTATTCTACTCGAGCAACTCAGAATGAAAAATTTCCTAGTTCTTTGTTCACATTGCTAACTCTTTTGCTATCAATTTGGCACTGATGCCTTGATTAAACCTTCGCTATTATATCCCATCGCACCATTAATGAAGCACGAATGAAGGCTCATTTGAAACTAGCACTGTCGCATCAAATGTCTTGTCGGTGAGAGATTTTCAAATCTGGGGTGAAGTCCTTCTGCAGCATTTACTAAACCTTTCGCCAATACATTTTGTGGTCTTACCAACATTTGGAATCATACTGATTACCATCACTTCAGTGTTTCATATCGCTGTGACATTACCAAGTCGGGGAGATGTTTCATAGAGTTCATTATGTTATACCGAGATATGTCCTTCAATGCCCTTTTCCAATCGCTGAGACAAAATCACCCCTTCGCCGATGAAACCACACTTCGGCGTGACCATCAAGTTTCTTCACCGACAAAATAAATCTTATTGATGAAAAAATTCCATCGGCAAGACAATGTATCTTCGAAAAGACTCATACCAATGCCAAATGTCTCGCCGAACCCATTCCTCTCAGTGTAACTTTTAAAATTCAATGAGACTCATGCCGATGACCCCTTCTCTCACCGATGCAATTTTCTATCGGTGTAACTTTTGAGTCAGCAAGACTACAAGACCTTACTCCAAAATACTTTGATAGAGTCCCCTTGTATTTGGTTCAGCAAGATAGGAGCCACTCGCCAAGACCTTACCCTGATGCATGTGAGTCTTACCGAGATGTTTGCTTATGAACCGATCGATGAGACAATATGATTTCACTAGGACTTCATGGCGATACCAATCAGTTTGGTCAATATGACCCTTCTATGTGCTATTCGGTAAGACATATTGAATTCGATGTGACATTACATCGATGCCCCAACCTATGCCGATGTATCCTTTCATATGCTGGTCGGCAAGAGATAATATTTCACTATGACCTCATCCATAATATGATTCCTATGCCGATATGAATCTTCTTTGTCGCCAAAACAAAAGAAGTGTCCTGCCGATAGTCTACAACAAATATACATTAGTGAAAAATACATAGGGCAGCGAGACTTTCACTATGTCTTGCTGATATGAGTAATACAGTGAAATATCAAAGACTAGATGGATTCAAATAGATCATACGATAGAATATAAGCAAGACAACATGAGGAGAAGATTTTATGCTTATGATGAAGACTCATTTTGGAAACTCAAGAATGCAATTGACTGTGAAATATTCAAAATTTTACAGTTCTAACAGAGGCTTCGTCTGGGGATGAATGATTGTGAGATCATTGCAAGGATCCAAATTTCTGGGTGAGCAGACCAAACTCAAGGTGATGGGATCAAGTGAGCAAGATTGAATGAATGGAAATGAGAATGACCCTATACTACTATGCATGGAAAAGAATTTCCATACACTAGCAACCCTTAATCCTCTGTTTTAGTCAAGAGAAAAAAAAATTCAAAAATTTCCCATGCACGGGCAACTCCTGCTCTTCACTAGCCATATTCTGTAAATAGTATGAATCTTCTCCTTTCTTTCCAACAACAACAAAAGGTCCCAACCACAAAGCTTTGAATTTCTCATGTTTTCCCCTCTCCTGGCACTTTGCATTCCACATCAGTACCAGATCACTTTCTCCAAATTTCCTATCCTTTTCTTTTTTGTCAAATAGATATTTCATCTATGTTTGTAACTTTATGTTTTGATTTTGGGAAACTCTCCTTATTTCATCAAGTTCAACTAGTTGCTCCATTCTTTCCTCCATAGGTTCAGGAATATCAAAATCTTCCTGAAGAACAAACTTGTAGACTGGTAACAAATTCTGCAAAGGCATCATGGCTTGTGTTCCATATACTAACTCAAATGGGGACTTCCCAATTGCCTTCTTCACAGTAATTCTATCAGCCCATACAGCCAGTCTTAATTTTGAATCCCAAGTCTTCTTGTTCTGACCTAACATCCTCCTTATAATCTTTAGAAGACTCTTATTTATAGACTCTGCTTGACCATTAGCCTGTGGATGGTAAGGAGATGTATAGGAAATAGGAATACCATATGTACTATGAAAATTTCTGAATTCATCTTATCTGAAACACATCCCGTTGTCAGTGATCAACCTCAGTGGTTTACCAAATCTGGTAATGATATTATTCATTAGGAACTATGTCACTACCTTGTAGCCTATTTAGTTGGGATTGCTTCAACCCATTTGGTAAAATAATCAGTGGCCACTAGTATCCACCTATGTCCACCACTTGATTTTTCTTGTACCTCTCCAATGAAATCAATTCCCCATTGATGAAAAGGGGCATCAGCCTGCAAGGGTCAAAGTGGAAAAGCTCCCTGATACTTCAGTTTTCCAGAGAATTTCTGGCAGGCCTCACACTTTCTTACATATGTAAAAGAATCATTAAAAACCTTTGGCCAGTAGTAATCATCCTTGAGAATTTTATGCGTAGTTTTCTTTGCAGAATAATGTCCTCCACAAACTCCTTCATGCATTTCACTTAATACATGCCTGGCTTGTGATTCCTCCAGACATAACAATATTATACCATCCCTGTTCTTCCAAAATAGATCTCCATCCATGAAGACATACTTAGACGCTTGCAACTTCAGCGTTCTTTTCTAGTTGTCATTCAATCCCTCTGGACACTTCATGTATTTAAGATAATACATGACATCTATATACCATTGAGTATTCTCAATGCTTGCAATTGCATTCTCTCCCTCTATATTGCAAATTTGGTTGGCTTTAATATTTGCTTCTGTCATCAACTTAACTAAGCCCTGACCTCTTACCAATTTAGTAATTGGTATCTCCATGTCAAATTCTTGGATTTTGTTAATCCATTTGTATCTTTTTCTTGTTACTTTAGACTGTGTTAGAATATCCTTGACAGCTACATGAGGAACATAACCAACCACCTTTGCTCCAACAAGATATGGCCTGAAAGCTTTTACAGCTTTCACTAGTGCAAATACATGTTTTTCCATTATATCATACTTTAATTAAGACCCTCGTAGAGACTTACTGACGAAGGACATAGGTTTTTCATGACCATCCTCATTTTTCTGTAACATAACAGTAGCAATGGTGTGCATTGAAGTGAATGAAAATATCTGAAAAGGTTTTGCAAAATCCAGAGACTTAAGGACAGGAGCTTCCATGATGGCCCTTTTTATGGATATAAAAGCTTCCAAGGCTTCTGTAGTCCACTCTACTTTTTGTCCTTTCTTCAACATCTTTGATATGGGTTTAATAATCTTAGCAAAGTTAGAAACAAATATCCTAACAAAATTAATCTGTCCAAAGAATGACTGTATAGCCTTAATAGTTTTAGGGACAGAAACTTTATCAATGGCCTCAACCCTTTCAAGGTCAATCCTAACCCCTTCTTTTGAAACAATATGTCCCAAAATTTTACCCTCTATGACTACAAAATGACACTTCTTATGGTTCAAATTGATACCATATTCTAGGGCTTTTATAAATACCTTCTCCAGATGTTGAACTTGATCTTCAGCCTTCTTTGAATAAGCAGTCAGATCATCCTGATACACCACCATGATAGCATTGATCAAATCCACAAATGCCACATCCATAGCTCTTTGGAATGTTGCTCCTACGTTAGTAAGACCAAATGGAATTCTTAGATAAACATATGTCCCCAAAGGAGTCGTAAAGGTCATCTTATATTGCTCAGACTCGTTCACCTTGACCTAGTTATACCCTGAAAATCCATCCATCATAGACAATAGTTCGCACCTTGTTACCTTATGCAATATAGCCTCCATATTTGGTAAAGGATAATTATCTTTGAGGGATGCTATGTTTAGATATTTGAAGTCTACACATAGCCTGATATCTCCATTTTTCTTCCTTACAGCGACCAAATTAGAGACCCACATTGAATGTCTGATTGGTTTAATGATTCCCCCATCTCTGAGCTTTGCCAATTCTTCCTGCATCTAAGGCTCCAATGTTGGATTTATAGGTCTTTTCTTTTGTCTGAATGGCTTAGCATCTGGCTCCAATGGTATTTCATGCTAAAACAAATCTTCCCTGTATGCTTCAAGATCTTCATAAGACCAAGCAAACACATGTTTATATTTTCTTAGCAACACTATCAACATTCTTCTAGTTGTAGGGCTTATCCTCTTCCCTATGTATACATTTCTTGGTGTCATCTCGTTCCCCAAGTTAATCTCTTCAATATCCCCCCTATTTACTGGTGCTTGCTTTATGAGGGATCGATCACTTCCATCATACACCTTCTCCAATGCCACTAAGCCTTTAGGAAGCTTATTTATTTTGAGCTATAATATTTCTTTCCCGAATACCATTTGCTTCCCATCCACTTCTTCAACCAAGGCATTGAAGTCAATATCTTGAGCTTCATACTGATCTATACAGTGGAGGAATTTCAAAAGATCGGTATCATCATTAAAGTCTTGCCAACTATATACGTTATTAGGCATAGCAAGCCTTGTCTTGAATTCAATTTGTGATACCCTAGCCAATGTAATATCATCTCTTTTCAATGCTACATTCGCTAGAAAATCAGCCATTATGTTCTTTGATCTATCTATCCACTCAATTGAGAAGGAATCAAACAACTCAATTGTATACAATACAATATTTCTGTATTGCTTTAGTCTTTTGTGCTTTGCTGCATATTTTGACTTAATTTGTGAAACAACCAACTCTGAATCCCCAAGAACAACCAACAATTTGATTTTATGTTTGACAGCTATATTCAGTCCCTTTAATAAAGCTTCATATTCTGCCACATTGTTTGTACATTCAAATGCTAACAGAAATGAATACTTAAATGTAACACCCTTTGGTGAAACGAATACTATCCCTGCTCCATTACCTTCTTGACTGCAAGCTCCATCAAAGTACATCTTCCACAGACCGTTGCAGTTTTTATGCAGCATGCTTCTCAATCAGATCACTATTGATCAACTTTGGCTGGGCTAGTTCTATATTAAAACTCCCAAGATCAACATCACAAAAACAATTGATCTGATTTTGTGGCACATAGTCAACAAGTTGATTCATCCTTGGCTCCCTATACAACTTCACTTCTTGGCCATCTACGAGAATTGTTGCGTAAGATAGATCAAACTGAACATTCCCACCAACAGCTGTTGTCCACTGTTTTGATAAAAGCATACCAAACTGATGAGGGGTGTCTATTACCATTATATCAATATTGTAGGCCACTTGAAGATAAGTAGATAGCTTGACTTCAACATCTTTCATTATACCCACCACAGGAACATGTCGGTTATCCGTCACATAGCATTTACCTTCATATGTATCCACCCTCATGCCTAGTTGTTTCATAACTCCTACTAGCATAATATTCATGGCAGCATTAGAGTCTAGTATGCAGTTCCTCAACAATTTGTTATTTATTAGTAACGTAGTGAAAAATGGATCAACTGGTGGAGTATTTAACACTGAATTACTAAGGCACACTTCTGGGATATTTACTTTCTCTTGCTTATTTTTAGTAGTCATCTTACTTTTACAATTACTTTGTGTTATCAATTGAACTGCACTATCCCTATATTCCTTAATTTTCATCATCTCAATGGTGTATGATAACTCCAAGGTTTGCTTGCACTCACCAACAAGAAGACTTCACTCTGCCTTCCACCAAGAAACTGACAATTTTTAGGCTCTGTCCTGACTTAGATCATTAACTAAGCCTGCCCTAACTCTGTTTCAAGAGTTCCAAACCTTGTGCTTAACCTTAGAGGATTCAACACCATTTGAAATTGTTAATCGCCTTTCAACACCTAGAAGAGTCTAGATGCTAACTTCAACATCATGCTTGAGCTACATGCAGGGGAGTTGGAAACACTATCTCCTTGCATTTCATGTTCATTTGAAGGCATCTTGGAGATTCTTTAACCTTCACTTTACCCGATCTCAAAATCTTGCTTTGAAGAGGCCTAGTTTCTACTAGCCCTTACCAGTCCCTTTTTGGCCTTTCTTGTTCAAACTTCACAAATGACCTGGCAAAAAAATTGTAGTTTCTGATACCCTTTTTAGAGCTTTAAATCTTTCACTAGATTTCTGGCCTATATCTGTTCCGTACAGTTCATTCCTATAATCAAGGAGAAGTAGGCCTAATTGACCTAATTCTTAGGGTTTCTCTATTCTTTGTTTCAAATCTCCTTCCAAAAGATTGATTGAAGCTTCAAACATTTTTTCTAGCAAAGATCTTGCCTAACCCTACTTGGTACCGTACGGATTCCGTACAGTGGTCTCTACCCCTGCCTATGCTCTTTAATTTTCCTCTCTCAAAATCCTAACCATGCATTCCTAGCTCGCCTAGGGTTTGAGATAACAAATTCCTGCTTGGCTCTTTGACACTCCTATCTCTAAATATATACAATTGACTGGCTCCTCTCCCATTTTCAACCAATCTCAGGAGAACCCCGTGATCAGTGTTTATGGGGGAGCCATTTGAAAACACACTGCTCAAAACAGAAATACAAATCCCTACACTCTAATCTATGCACTCAAAACAATAACTCTGCTCTAAGCTACCTAATTACCAAATGAAATATACTCTACACTATCCAATGAACATATACACAGTGCTGAAACAGTAAATGTAATACCTTTAACACCACTGTTTCAAAAACACACGGGATTTTCATAGAAAATACAGAATTCTGCCAAACTGTCTTCTATTCTTTCACACCAAAAACTTGTTACAATCATCACTAACTGCTCTCTATGAGCCACACTTCACATAGATGTCCTTTCCATCATTCAAGGGTAGTTGATCGAGCCTTTACTCCTGATTTTAAGGGATTCCACTCCAACTAAGGTGCATGCAACCAAACAAGTTCATCATGCAATCTTGCAACATTTTTGCAACTCTGCCTTCATCCTTCATTATATGACCTCAATCTCCTTAATCTTGAACCAACAGCTCTTAACTGCCTCTTGGCATCTTCAAACAATGAGGATATGGCTTTGACACATTTAATACTTTATGTTCTAACATAAACTGTCCCAAGCTAATTAAAGACAAAATTCAACAACAATGCAATCTAAGATGACATTAATCCTAATGATTAACTCATCACACACTAACAAGACCTTCTAAGGTCCAAATCAAACTCACAAACATCTTGACTTGGCTAAGGTCAGTACAAGCCAAAATTGTTGACAAACAAGGTGGAGTTAAGCCAAGGTGCTCCTACACCATCCTCCCCAAAACAAAAAATTTCAATCCACCCTTGGATTGAGCAAGTTAGGATCAATGCCCAACTTCTTGAACTCTACCTCCTTTACCCATACTGCATCTACATCAGGTTGTCCATGCGTCCTAATCAGATGTTCTTTATATTCTTTGGTTCTAGTTTTCTTGTAAACCCTGGTATCCAAGATCTTATCAGCTTGCTTGACTATAGTAGGGGGCAGTTTGAGGTCTTCCACATCTTGAATGACTTCTTGGATGGTATGATCCATGGTTGGTGGTGGTCCTCTGTAATGGACTAGGTCTACAACATTGAAAATAGGGTACAGTCCATTGTCATCTGGTAATTGCACCTTGAAAGCATTGTTGCCATACTTCTCCAAGATAGGACAGGGACCTATCCTCTTCATTTGAAACTTATTAGGGACTCCTTTTTGTAGTCTAGATTTGTTCAAATGCACCATTACTAAGTCACCAACATTAAATTGCACTTCTTTCCTATGCTCATCCACCTTAATCTTATGCTTCATGGTATTTTCTGCCAGTGTTTTTCTAACTGTCTCATGAATTTCCTACATTGCATAGGCAAAGTCATCAGCATATCCACTTCCTTTAACTCCATCCTTCAACTCTCTCAACTCATAAACACCTCTGGGATGTAAACCATATACAATTTCAAACGGACTCTTCCCTGTGGATCTATTTACTGTGTCATTATAGGCATATTCAGCTTGCCCAATAATCTGATCCCATTGTTGACCATACTCCTTGGTCAAGCATCTTAAGATATTTCCAAGTGTCCTATTCACAACTTCGGTCTGACCATCAGTTTGGGGATGGTATGCAGATCCAAAGGACAAATTGGTGCCCATTCTTTGCCAAAGAGTCTTCCAAAAAGGACTCATAAACTTGGTGTCTCTGTCTGATACAATGTTGTTTGGTAAGCCATGAATCCTTACTATCTCTTTGAAGAAAAGAGAGGCTATTTGACTGGCATCATTGGTTGTTTTGCAGGGTACAAAGTGAGCCATCTTGCTGAATCTATCTACAACCACATAAACACTATCCATACCTTGCTTTTTCTTGGGTAAACCAACTACAAAGTCCATGCTCAAGCACTCCCATGGCCTAGAAGGGATAGGCAGTGGCTGGTATAGGCCTGCATTTGAGGAAGCGCCCTTGGCTTTTTGACATACCACACAACTCTCCACATACCTCCTGATATCTAAGTTCATTCTTGGCCAATAGTAAAACCTTTGGACAAGCTCTTGAGTTTTGGTGATCTGAAAATGACCACTCAATGCACCATTATGCTTTTCTTGTATCAAGTTTTCCCTAATAGAACCTCTAGAAACACATAGCTGATTTCCTTTAAACAAAACATCACTTTGCAAGGTATATTCAGCATATTTGCTATGGAAATGATTCTTGTACTCAAGACATACCTTATAAATATTTGCAAAGTCTTCATCATCTGCATATAGATCTTTGAAATGATCTATTCCCATGCTTTTTAACTGAATTTCCTAAATTGTGAGGACTCTTCTACTCAATGCATCAGCCACTTTGTTGAGAGCTCCTTTTTTGTGCTTGATATTGAAGGTGTAAGCTTGCAAGTACTCCACCCATTTCATGTGTCTGTGACTCAACTTCTCTTGTGAATTCAAGAAACTGAGTGCTTGGTTGTTTGAATACACTATGAATTCCTTGGGAAGCAAGTAGTGCCTCCATTTCCTTAAAGCGTGGACCAATGCATACATCTCAAGGTCATAAGAAGATTACTTCTTCTTGGCTTCACTTAACTTCTCTGAATGAAAAGCCACCGGTCTGCCCTCTTAACTGAGAACAACTCCAATATCTACATTGCTTGCATCACATTCAATGGTGAATAGCTTCTCAAAGCTTGGCAATACCAAAACAAGGCTGGTAGCTATCTTTTCCTTCAGTAACTCAAAACTCTTGTTAGCTTGCTCATTCCATACAAACTTAGTCTTCATTCCTCCTTTAATGGTATCCAACATAGGAGCACAAATAGCACTAAACTGTCTTATAAATTTCCTATAATATTGAGCAAGACCATGGAAGCTTCTTACCTCTGTTGTTGTCTTTGGGGTAGGCCAATTGAGGATTGCTTCCACTTTGCTGCTATCCATCTTCAAGTTTCCATGTGATAGCACAAATCCAAGGTACACTAGCTCTATTTTGATGAACTCACACTTTTCTAGATTGATCATCAGATTCTCCTCCTGTAGCTTCTTGAAAATCAACTCAATATGTTGGAGGTGCTCCTCTCTTGTTCTGCTATAGATTAGTATATCATCAAGATACACTACTACAAACTTGCCAATGTAGTCCTTGAGGATTTTATTCATGAGTCTCATGAATGTGGAGGGGGCATTAGACAAGCCAAATGGCATAACTAGCCACTCATAGAGACCCTCATTGGTTTTGAAGGTTGTTTTCCACTCATCTCCCTCATGTATCCTAATTTGGTGGTAACCACTCTTTAAATCTATCTTGGTATAGTACCTAGCTTCACCTAGACAATCCATGAGATCTTCAATCCTAGGGATAGGGAACCTATACCTGATGGTTATCTTGTTTATTGCCCTAGAATCAGTACAAAGCCTCCATTCTCCTCCCTTTTTAGGTGCTAAGACAGTGGGTACTGCACATGTACTAATGCTTTTCCTAATGAGACCTTGGTCAAGAAGTTCTTGAATCTGCCTAGCTATTTCCTCATTTTGTTGAGGTGTCATCTTGTAAGCTGCTTTGTTTGGAAGGGTAGCTCCTGGTATCAAGTCTATCCTATGACTTATGGCTCTTTTAGGAGGTAATGTTGCTGGTTGACCACTACTTACTATATCTTCATAGGTCTGCAACAATTTCTTTATCTCCTCAGGTAACTCTTGCTTCCCAGTTGCTTTCTCTTTGCTCACCTCTCTTGGCTTGATCATTACTGCATAGCCAACTCCTTCTTCCAAGGCTTCCAAGAACTCTTTTTCACCCACCATGAGTAGTTTAGAACCTATTGTCTGCACCTTTGTATCTTCTAGCAAAGACTGAATCTTGAAGGTTACATTGTCTTTCTTGAAGGTATATGAATTCTTAGCTCCATCATGCATAGCTTGGCGGTCAAATTGCCATGGTCTACCTAGGAGCAAGTGGCATGCATCCATAGGTATCACATCACACAAAACTTTGTCCTTGTACCTACCAATTGAGAACTCCACCCATGCTTGTTCATTCACCAAGAAATGCTGACCCTTATTGAGCCATGTGACCTTGTAAGGATTGTTGTGGGGTATCCTTGTCAACTTCAGCTTGCTGACTACCTCCTCTAACACAATATTGTCAGTAGAACCTGAGTCAATGATGACCTTACACACTTTCCCCATCATCTTACACTTTATCCTAAACAAGGACCTTCTTTGGCTTGGCTCTTCTTTAACCGGTTCCTTGATCAAAGTTCTCCTCATCATGAGGTTATCACCTTCCTCTGAGTTCAATGGTACTTCAGGATGTTTAGCTGCTGCAACTGTCTCATCTTGAATCAGATTGGTTCTCTTATCTCCTCCATGAGAAGTGCTACCTTTCTCTAGACATCTATAGGCTGGGTGTCCCAATTGGTTGCAGTGGTAACATTTCATGTTGGTGAAGTAACTGCCTCTTCCTTGTCCACCACTTCTTCCTCTAGAGCTGAAACCTCTTCCTCTACCACCTCTACTTGAGCTTCCTTTTTGCTATTTTGAAAATCTGACTTCTCCTTGAGCTCTTAGTTATGAACTTCTTCCACCATAGCCACCTCTTTGTCCTCTGCTGTCTTTCCCTTTACCTTTGCTTTTGGGATTTTTTTTCTTGTTTCTTTTTTCCTTTCTCCTCTATCTTCAAAGCCATTTGATAGCATTGGCGAACTATTTTGAAGTTTACAAAGCTCATATCTTCTTGGATAGACCACTTGATCCCATTCAAGTACCTTGCTAGCTTGATGCTCTCATCTTCAACCACTTTTGATCTAAGGCACAATTTTTGAAACTCCTCTGTGTATGTTTGAACATCCATATCTTTTTGCCTCAGATTGTGTCTTCTCCTATGCAACTGAACTTCATAATCATCAGGGAGATAGGTCTGCCTTATCTTAGTTACCATTCCTCTCCATGAAACTATGGGACCTTTTCCTTCTTTCTCTCTTTTAGATTGTACAAACTTCCACCATGTGAGAGCTGCTCCTCTCAACCTTGACTTGGCCACCTTTACCTTTTGGGCCTCTATTATGCCATCCCATTCAAAGTGATTTTCAATGCTTTCAATCCAATCTACAACTGAATCAGGGTCCATTTGTCCACTAAATAGTGGCACACCATCCAATGCTTTACCACTTAAGGCTTGCAATGCCTTCAAGAATGGTTCTTCAACAAGAACAGGGTCTGGCTTTGGAGATTCCTCCTCCAAATCCTCTTCTTTTTCCTTGGCTTCCTACTCTTCCTTCTACTTTATCTTGTCCTTCACATTATCTATTGTCTCATGGACTTCATCCAAGAGCTTCTCCACCTGAGATAACCTTTCTCTCAGCAACCGGTTATCTTCCTCTTGCTCTTCTACCTTTTTAGCCAACTCTGCATTAGTTACCATGGTTCCTTCCTTTGGTGTGTTCTCTCCTACTGACTCAGTGGGCTGCAACATCAATCACAAGCCTTGAATCCAACCTGGCTCTGATACCAATATGGTGTATGATAACTCAAAGGTTTGCTTGCACTCACCAACAAGAAGACTTCACTCTTCCTTCCACCAAGAACCTGAAAATTTTTAGGCTCTGTCCTGACTTAGATCATTAACTAAGCCTACCCTAACTCTGTTTCAAGAGTTCCAAACCTTGTGCTTAACCTTAGAGGATTCAACACCATTTGAAATTGCTAATCTCCTTTCAACACCTAGAAGAGTCTAGATGCTAACTTCAATATCATGCTTGAGCTACTTGCAGGGGAGTTGGAAACATTGTCTCCTTGCATTTCATGTTCATTTGAAGGCATCTTGGAGATTCTTTAACCTTCACATTACCCGATCTCAAAATCTTGCTTTGAAGAGGCCTAGTTTCTACTAGCCCTTACCAATCCCTTTTTGGCCTTTCTTGTTCAAACTTCACAAATGACCTGGCAAACAAATTGCAGTTTCTGATACCCTTTTTAGAGCTTTAAATCTTTCACTAGATTTCTGGCCTATATATGTTCCGTACAGTGCATTCCTATAATCAAGGAGAAGTAGGCCTAATTGACCTAATTCTTAGGGTTTCTCTATTCTTTGTTTCAAATCTCCTTCCAAAAGATTGATTGAAGCTTCAAACCTTTTGTCTAGCAAAGATCTTGACTAACCCTACCTGGTACCATACGGATTTCGTATAGTGGTCTCTACCCCTACCTATGCTCTTTAATTTTCCTCTCTCAAACTCCTAACCATGCATTCCTAGCTCGCCTAGGGTTTGAGATAACAAATTCCTGCTTGGCTCTTTGACACTCCTATCTCTAAATATATACAATTGACTGGCTCCTCTCCCATTTTCAACCAATCTCAGGAGAACCCCATGATCAGTGTTTAAGGGGGAGCCATTTGAAAACACCCTGCTCAAAACAGAAATACAAATCCCTACACTCTAATTTATGCACTCAAAACAACAACTCTGCTCTAAGCTACCTAATTACCAAATGAAATATACTCTACACTATCCAATGAACATATACACATTGCTAAAATAGTAAATGTAATGCCTTTAACACCACTGTTTCAAAAACACACGGGATTTTCACAGAAAATACAGAATTCTGCCAAACTGTCTTATATTCTTTCACACCAAAAACTTGTTACAATCATCACTAATTCCTCTCTACGAGCCACACTTCACATAGATGTCCTTTCCATCATTCAAGGGTAGTTGATCGAGCCCTTACTCCTGATTTTAAGGGATTCCACTCCAACTAAGGTGCATGCAACCAAACAAGTTCATCATGCAATCTTGCAACATTTTTGCAACTCTGCCTTCATCCTTCATTATAGGACCTCAATCTCCTTAATATCGAACCAACAGCTCTTAACTACCTCTTGGCATCTTCAAACAATGAAGATATGGCTTTGACACATTTAATACTTTATGTTCTAACATAAACTGTCCCAAGCTAATTAAAGACAAAATTCAACAACAATGCAATCTAAGATGACATTAATCCTAATGATTAACTCATCACACACTAACAAGACCTTCTAAGGTCCAAATAAAACTCACAAACATCCTGACTTGGCTAGGGTCAGTACAAGCCAAAATTGTTGACAAACAAGGTGGAGTTAAGCCAAGGTGCTCCTGCACCACTCAAGTAGTGGAACAAACATCTTTACCTGAGACAAAGCTTTAGTGAAATCAAAAGAAGCACCTTCTACCTTAATCATTTTCTTTTGTTCTGATGTTTCTCCTTTCTTCTCTTCTTTTTCTTTTTTACTTGGCTAATCATTTTTTTGTATTTCTTTATGTAATTCCTTTACTTCCTCCTTTTGGACAGGCTTCTGTTCACTTTTATCATTTTTTTTATTTTCTTTTTTCTTCGAAACTCCTTGTGCCACTTTCTGATCCTTCATAAAGATTCCCATAGGGACACCTTCCTTCTCATTTACTGTCCTATTTCTCAACCAGTACTTACTCTTTGCTTCTTCAACTACAGCAATAGTTAATCTCTCTATCTATTCTTCAGTGAGTTTCCTCATGTTGCCATGAGTAGGCATCTCATCATAATGTTGCTCTATATAATCTTCCTCAAAGTCAGAAAGCATCTACTACTCAGCCATGTGGACATTGTATTTCTGATTTGAAACATCATACTCATAACCTTCATCCTCTGAAGATGAGTTCCCCTCCTCCACATGGTGAAAAGTGTTTGAAGTCAAGTACACTTTATGATCTTCTCCACTGTTTCCCATCAACATTCCTTCCTCTTGCATTCTTTGGGATACAACACAATAATCTGGCAAATGTGGCTTATCACAGACTTCATAGAAATAATTATTATTTACCATCTAGGCTCCCTTCTTTCTCAATGGATTAGGAGTTTCTTTGTTTCTAGGCCGATCTGTTATGGGTTTACCATCCTTCCAATTTGTGTTATAGGGCATGTCATTTAACCTAGGCCTTTCATTTCTGTATGTGTTCTCCTATTTGTATTGGTAATTATTTGTTTGTTGAGGAGCCCTATGGTTGTCTCTTTTATTGATTATCCCATCAGCCTTCCTATTGTTTTCAATTGCTAATGTTATCTTTTGAGGTTCATCCAAATTTCTTGGGAACCTAGTTCTCATTTCATATCTTATTTTATTATCAATAGAATTCAGGTAAAGACTCAATGCAACAGAGTCTGGAAACTTTGATCTAAGAGGTATTCTATTCTATAATTTATTGAATTTTTGGTTGAAATCAAAAATTGAATCATTCTGACTTTTCTGAATTTGCATCAATTCATGAAGAGCAGCATCTGGTGCACTTAGATTCCCATATTGCTCAAGGAATCAACTCTGAAATATTTAGAGAGAATAAATAGAGGTTGTTGCTAGGCTATTGAACCAATCCCTAGCTTCTTCAATAAGAGACATCATGAATAGCCTCATATGTAAATCTTCATAAGGTACATCCAAATCCTGAATGAAGGCATTGAAACTCCTTAAATGATCCTCGGCAGTGATTGCATTACTCCCTATGAACTTAGGCGCCAAATTTCTCCAACTACCATCCATAGGATAAGGGTGTAATTGAAACCCTGCCAAATCAAATTGTCTAATCATTGTTGTATACTGATGAGGGCGAGGGTTAGGTGGGCACTGATATTGGTACACTGGGTTATTGTATTGTGTGTTATGATGTGGCACATGATGCTCACCAAGAGGTGGATGTACGTTTGTATATTGTGTGGGAATATGAGGTGGATGATTTGGCTGTCTGCATTGATTCCCTACTTGCTGGTGAGGGATCCCCAGTGGATCAGAAGGCCCTGCTCCATGATTACCTTGCTTATGAGGTGGTACATACTTTGGGCCACCAGATGTTCGAACAGTATTTTGAATTTTCTGTAAGTTGAAATCTCTCATTGCTTGTATCATCTGGGCTTTCTCCTGTTCTTTTCTTTCCTTTTCCTAAGATTCAAACCGTGCCTGGATTTCCTCATAAGTTAAAGATTCATAATCATCTTGAGGAGTCTCATGATCAGTGGGTCCATTCTTATTACCTTCCATTTTTTGGTCATATTCATGCTGAATTTTGAGTTGTTCAGCTTCAAATTTAGCATGCCACTCTACCTGTTTTTGAGGATCGTGAAAAGGATTCCTTTGATCTTCTTGGGTACAAGGTTCTTCACTTGAATTATCTTTCCATGTATCATAATAGTTATATGTTTCACCATGAGGTATTGATGATTTGTCTTTTTCGTCATGCACATATCCTCACTTACCCCTTTACCCTTGTGAACCTTATCATTTTTTTGTGTCCACTTACTACTGCCAGTAGGAGCTCCAGAATGACCTCCCCTATATTGAGATCTTCTTCCATTCATATTGCAATGTTTTATCAGAGTCGCCACTCACTTTCTTAAAAGTGAGAAAATGTTTAATGTTTCTTATTCCCAGCGGAGTCTATATGGATTTATGACTCTATGATTAAGGCGCAGATTTTGAGTTAATTTCCCCAGCGGAGTTGCTAATTTGTTAGCTCTTAAAAATGCAAGTTTGAACCATGAAAGATTGCCAAGCTTTCACAACGTTTTAGGGTAACAGACAAGGTCAAAATATTTAGACCTTCTACTCTTTAGGTGTTGCTATACCTAGGCGGGTGCACCTATATGAATGAATTGGGAAGACTTGACTTTTGATCTTCTCTTCTTACAGTGATTTGTCCATGATGGCAGATGGAAAGGGACAAACTAAATTAAATTTTCTATAAATTTTATACAATATTTAAACTAAAACCTAATATGCTCAGTTAACAGATGTAAAGAAAAATGAATGAATCTTCATGGTGAAATGCAGAGACTAGTGCCTTATTGGGTATACAGAGTCAAGAGAAATCTAAAACAAATACTTTGTTATGGCAGACATTCAAGTTGTTTAGCATTTAGTTTTGTTTATAATTTGTATAAACATGCAAGGTTATGATTATCGGGTTCTTCTTAGTAATCCAATTGACATTCTCTAATTACTATGATCAATTTAAAAGATTTAATCTTTACTTGAAAGAACTAATCAATTGACCATACAAATGCAACAAATGTGCATTGACAAACTGGATATAAACTTGTTGTACCAATTTAAATAACCAAAAAACACCACATGGGAGAGAACTTTAATAATACTTTCAACAAACACCATGAACAAATGATACCAGAAACAACTGCACCATATTATTAGATTTCAATTGATATCTCCATAATTTAAAACATGCAGCATAGTCTCATATTGGTGAAACATTGTATTACACTGTATATTTTCTATCCTCTAACCAATTCTACTTATCGCTCCTCATTTCGTTTCCAAAACATATATTTATACATTGAGAATACGAAAGGACACGTCCTTTCAGAAATTGAAATGTCACATGTATACAAAAAAAAAAGATTAGAGGATAATTAAACTCTATTAAGCCACATGTGAGTTTTAGGAAGATGATCTAAATAATCCCAGCACTCGTATGTGTCTGCATCTCCAACAACATTTTGAATCGTGATTTCCATCTTGATCATCTCCTCATTCTTTTCACTCACTTCATCCAATGTTGTATCCTCTGCAGAAGCTAGCCTCATGACTTCATTCAATATTGACTCACATTCACTTTTCCACCTGGTGGCTTCTTTCAATTCCCCTTTGTCATTAGAGAATGTAATCATAGTTTTCTTGGCAGCATCTATCAACCCCTGTTCATCCCCCTGCAATTCAACATAGAAGTTTTGATGACGATTGATAATATGATTTGCAGCTTCAAGTGTTGCACTTTTAGAAACATCACTTATGGCTAGTTCATGAAACTTCTCCATAATTCATTCTTCCATCCTTATATGCTCTTTTAATGCGGAAAGAGTATGAGAGTATTTTCCCCATAGTTTATTTAACCAAGATGTCAAATTATCCTGCCTCTTCTTGACAATTACTGTAATTGCATCATGCTTTCCCTAGGAATAAGCATTTGATCCTACCCAATTATATTTTTCCTGAGAGCTTTCTCCTTGAGTGAGCACTTTGGCTGGCCCCATTGAAATACCAACCAAATCTTTTAGTCTCACATTCTTTCATTATTTTCCTTGTACATTTCTCTTTCTTTTATAAGCAACTGAATTTGTGCTTTGTTTAATTTTGCAATATTGACACCAATTTCAGCAGTAGCTACACGATCAGCCTCTCCAACTTTTAGGGTCATGACATGGCCAAATGCCTTCTTTGTGTCAATTACCACTGATTTCCTGTGGGGTGGGTATAAATCCCATATCATCAATGATCCTTCATCAGTATTATACTTAGAACCTGCATACACCTCTATTACACTTTCTCTGTCAAGCTTATGTGTAGCATTACTGTCCTTCCAGAAACTATCAAAAACTAATGAAGAGTTCAAATCAAGTCCAGTAAAGATCATGACACCAACATTTTCCTCCCTTTTTTAGGAGTCATATTTGTCATTTCATCATCCACACACTTTCTCAATTGGCTCAGCAATTGTTCCTCATTTCCTGAAGTGACATCATCAACATTTTCTCTTATTTCCTTCCCCTTCTACTTATACAAGAATGCTTTGAATTCCAGGGAATTTATAAACTCATCATCTGAAACAAATGATCTATATTCAATATGCCTTGCATCAACATCACCACTTTCAATACTCTGTTCTCTAGCTGGGCAAAAATACTGTTGAGTCCTCAACCTGGATACCTTTTCTGGTTTGCCTTGTGGCACACTATCTTTTAGTGTCTCTTCCCCTAAAGACAATTTCTCTACATCATGTAGCCCTTGGTTATATCATTCAACTACCATTTCAACTTCATCTTCATCTAAATTCCTGATCATATCATCAAATGGATAGGGTACATGATGATACACTCCTAAGTTTATCTTCATCTTGGTAGAATTGATATATCCTTTTGGGTCAAAGTTCTTCTTGGGCGGTCCTCTCTTCATATTATAATGCAACAACCTATCAAGGATCAAATTGTATCCTTCATTAGCTAACACAGTGAAGTCACCAAAACACAATGTACTAGGCATAAATGCCTTCTTCCCAAAAGAGTTGAAATTCATAACACTGTAGTATTCCATCTATCTGACAATCTCCAGATATGCAGCTCTATTTGGAATTGTCCTTGGCAGAATGAAAGGGTCATCTTCAAATCCACATACTCTGATCATTGTAGCTCCCTCCAAACAATTCCAATCTCCCCAGTTATGATCAATTGGCCCATTGAAGTATTTTGGCCAAAGGAATCTTTTAATCTCATCAGTCAATGAATAATTACAAGGATATTGATACAGCTTATACAATGTTTTTACAAAATGTTCTTCAAAGTGGATGAAACTAGAATTAGAAAACCTGTTGTCCCAAATTTCAGTCCACAACTAAACATGCAATGCTTCACCCTCCTTACCAATTTGAGAAATTCTCATCTCTGAAGGCCATACTCCTAACTCCTGTTCAAAATATAGCACCAAGTGCATCAACAATGATTAGTGTCTAAGATGAAAAATAGATGATCAGCCCTTGATAGCCATCAACCCTGAAGCAAGCCCCCCTAGAAATGTATGAGGCATAGTCAAATGGCTTGGAATTGTGATATTGGATATCTGTTGTGATAATCATTGGCGCGATTGACATGAATTCTGGGGCATCCATTCCCAACACCTAACACACTGAGAAATAAGTGTACTTCATATAGGGATCAAACAAGTCCACATGATAAGGAGGCCCCTCACTATCTTGCATAGGATATGGCTTACTGCCCTATTTAATCCTGTGAATTGGCAACCTCCAGCCCTTATAAATCATATCCATTCTTTAGAATTCCTTCTCCAACTCTTCACAACTGATCACTTCATTGCATAACCCTTCTAATTTGAAAACCTCACCTATTGCTTCTTTTGACACATGTATATGTGGCTTTCCAGACAAGTCACATATAGCTTTATGTTTTGGATCATAATGATCTGCAAGCAATTTTACTAGTTCTGCATTTACAAATACATTAGGGCACACTAGTTTCCCTACATTCAGCTTCCATGGATTAAAAATGGGTTCAAAGTGGTTTATTCTATGATAGTGAAAATTGAATAGTTCATACCCTCTTATGGCAATCCAGACGTCACCTATGAACTCACATTTATCATCTAATCTATCAACTTCTGCCCTAAGTTGTGCAGACCTTCTGGCTTTCAGCCCTGAACTAGGTAGCTGATCTATAAGGTCCTGGTTTAACCTTCGTTTAGTGCCCTCATGCTCTATATCAACCTTTTGTTTCTTTCCCTTTGATTGACTACTCTCACCAAGTTTCCTACTTTTAGCCTTTCCAAAACCAGCAGACTCCATTCTTCAAAATCACAGAATTAAAATTGTGGAAGGCTAAGAAGCAATTACTTACAGTACTTTGCTCGAGCTCCTCAGACTAAAAAATGTCTTGGTTCTCTATTCGCCTTGCTATCTCTTCTTCTATCAATTTGGCATTGATGCATTGATTAAACCTTCGCTGTTATATCCCATCAGGCCATTAATGAAGCATGAATGAAGGCTTGTTTGAAACTGGCACTGTCGCATTAAATTTCCTAGGTGAGAGATTTTCAAATTTGGGGCGAAGTCCTTTTGCAACATTTATTACACCTTTCACCAAGACATTTTGTGGTCTTACCGACATTTGGAATCATACTGATGACTATCACTTCAGTGTTTCATGTCACTATGACATTACCAAGTCGGGGAGATGTTTCATAGAGTTCATTATGTTATACCAAGATATGTCCTTCAATGCCCTTTTCCAATCGCTGAGACAAAATCACCCCTTCACTGATGAAACCACAATTTGGCGTCACCATCAAGATTCTTCACCGAAAAAATAAATCTTACCAATGAAAAAATTTCATCGGCAAGACATTGTATCTTTGAAAAAACTCATACCGATGCCAAATGTCTCATCGAACCCATTCCTATCGGTGTAACTTTCAAACTTCGGTGAGACTCATGCCGATGACCCCTTCTCTCACCGATGCAATTTTCTATCAGTGTAACTTTTTAGTCAGCAAGACTACAAGACCTTACTCTGAAATACTTTGATAGAGTCCCCTTGTATTTGGTTCGGCAAGAAAGGAGCCACTTGCCAAGACCTTACCTCGATGCATGTGAGTCTTACCGAGACATTTGCTTATGAACCGATCGGTGAGACAATATGATTTTGCTAGGACTTCATGCCAATACCAATCAGTTTAGCCGAAATGACCCTTCTATGTGCTAGTTGGTAAGACATATTGAATTTGACATGACATTACATCGATGCCTCAGCCTATACCGATGTATCCTTTCATACACTAGTCGGCAAGAGATAATATTTCGCTATGACCTCATCCCGAATATGATTCCTATGCCGATATGAATCTTCTCTATCATCGAAACAAAAGAAGTGTCCTGCCGATAGTCTGTAACAAATATACATTAGTGAAAAATACATAGGTTGGGGAGACTTTCACTATGTCTTGCCAATATGAGTAATACAGTGAAATATCAAAGACTAGATGGATTCAAATGGATCATATGACAGAATATAAGCAAGACAACATGAGGAGAGGATTTTATGCTTATGATGAAGACTCATTTTGGAAACTCAAGAATGCAATTGACTGTGAAATATTCAAAATTTTACAGTTCTAACAGTGTATTGGTATCGTTCTGTTGATTCCATTTTGCTATTAAGACTATCTGTAGCTGACTTCATGGATAATTAGTGATGCAGTGAATTAAGTTTTGTGCAGATATATGTGGGACCTATCTTAGGTCTATGTTGACACAATAAAGCATTCTACACATTTGATTTATTATCTAGAAAGAATTTGTTAATGCTTGAAGCTGACAGTTGGTGTTTTTGGTAAACAAGGATTACATCTAATTAGGCTGACCTAATTAATGCTTGTGGATGGATCGAATATATATGTTGGACAATTTTGAAGATTAAGAAAAAAAAGAGAGGAATGACACTGATGCGAATGTGAAGAAGTGTGAAAATGATGAAGTGTGTTTAAGTCAATCTATTGAGCATCACTGGAACTGTATCAACACTTGTTAGGTGCACTATCATCAGTTCATTTTCGGCTGTGAAGACAATTTTTTTTTGTAATCCATTTGTAGGCAGTGAGCCTCCTTGTGTAAGCAATGAGATTTTGTATCTGGACTATGAGTCCTATTCTGGGAAGTGAGCCTTATATATTCAATTTTGGAACTACTTTATATTATGATTTAATCCTCACCGTGGTATTTCCCTTATTGAGTTTTCCACATAAAATCTGTTGTTCATTATGTTGATTTTACTTTCTGTTATCTACATTTCATGTTTATACTTATAACAAAATAGTGTGGTTGTGAAGTTGATAAGTGTTAGGAGTTTTATGCTTGAATTTGGTGACAACTAATTCACCCCCCCTCTTAGTTGTCCTACACCTTTTAACACAAGCCTCACTACCAAATAACCTAGAAGAAAGAAACATAAAGCTTGATATTAGACCCAACTTCCTTTACAGTGATATTCAAAATTTCCTTGTGGAAAATATAGTTTTAAATATAATTAGCATAATTGTTGCCTTAGCCCAAAATAATAAAGCCATAAATAGAGACTAGAGCATACAATTAGCCATCTCCCTTATTGATATATTTTTTTGTTTAGCAACACCATTTTTCTATGGAGTATAAGGAATTGAATATTAATTATGAATGTGATGCTTAATATAGTAGTCTTAAAATGCTTGTTTCACATATTCCCCCCCCCCATTATCTATGTGTAGTTGCTAAATAAAAGAACATGATTACTTCTCCATGAGCACCTTGAATGTCCTAAAAGTGGAAGAAAACATCACTCTCATACTTATGACATTACACCCATGTTTGATGATAGTAACCATAGATGAAGGTAATCACATACTTGGCTCCTAATTTAAAAGGAGTGGGGAAGGACAAAAGCTCACCATGAACCAAATCTAATAATGTAGAAGCATGATGGGTCTTACCCTTAAGAAGGGGTTCATGATGATTTTTTCCAAGAACACAACCTTGAGGAATACCCTCTATGCATGTAACCTTAGAAATACCAAGTACTATCTCATATGTACTCAACTTCTATAGATACCTATAGTTGACATGACCAAAGCATTAATTTCAAAATTTACACAAGGAAACCACATGAGAAATGTGTGATGAACCACTAGATAATTAAAAATCATGAAACCTTTACAATTTGGACTCATGATTAACTATACATGGAGACATAATTATCTTGGGATGATGGATATCATAAATGACAACTCCATGTGGTAAAAAAATCAATTTTCTTACCCCCCAATTTAATAAATCTAGTAGACAAAGAGAAGATTAGAAAAAAATTCAAGAGCAAGGAGAACATCCTCAATGTAACCATTAGTCATTTGTATAGTCCCTAACTCTAAAATTAAAATCTATGAAGAGTTTCCCACTATAGTCTAAGAAGTATTATTATCATAAATATTTTCAAGTAAATTAAATGAATGAGTCGTGTGATGTATGTGGAGTCTATAATCCAAATCTACGTTAAAGATAAAGCCTATGAATAAATAGCATGCCCTTTTCCTATGTTGGTGGAAGAAGACTTAGAGGGTAAAATGGTGTGCTACTGCATGGCTTCCTCTAATGGTTCTAGTCCCTTCAAACATTTAGTAATTGTGTATTCCCCTTTGCCATAGAAACTATAAGGATCTCCTAATTTCTTATTTACCTTGGAGGAAGACTCTGTTGGTGTAATTAATTATTGAATTACACTTTAGTGTAAGTTTACTTAGGCATATTTTAAATCCTAGGTTAATTATTGTCATCCTTATCTTGTTGAGCTATCTTGTTGCTCAAGATAAGATTAGGGTTATGCATACATTGATTTTATAAAGAAAATCATCTCATGTAATTATGAATTCCTAAATAATATTATTTGCACATCTTTTTGCAATAGCTTTGCTTTTATGTTTTTCTCTTCTGTGGAAGGTTTTTTGGTTTGCATGTCTGATCTTGGTTTATAACATGGTATCAGAGCCTTGATATGCAGCCTCTTCTCAGAGTTTTGGAGATTTTCAGTGCAGAGTTTGTTCAGGGTTCCTTGAGGGTTTCATTCCTTTAGCATATTTATGAAGTGTCTTGGATCAGATTAGGCATTTCCATTGGATTCAGAGCGCTAGAAAAAGTCAGGATTGGCTTTTATTTTTCTTATTTTGGTCATCGTTTTCCAAATATGTGAGGGTTTCAAGCTTAGTGATTTTTTGCAAGCTTTGGGGGTAGCTGATTTTTTGGGGCACTTTGGGCACAAACAGAGGTCACCATCACGTTCGCGGCAACCAAAAACCCTAAGAATGCCTTTCATTTCATCAATTTCAGAGAAAGTTGATTCTGAGGAAAAAAAAATTGCTCGTACGGCCATCTACACGTAGATAAAAAAAAATTACCCAAATCAAAGCTTTTGGGGGGAAATTTTTTTGTTTGGACTGATGCATTTATATGAGGTACTCACAGGGTACCTACAATTTGCAGGCCCTGTGGGCCCCAACCAATTTTCATTGACACTTTGTTGGCGACCTGTTTATGCCGACAAATAGCTTCCAACTCCGTTGACGTCCTTTGTATTCCTAGCGGTCGGTATCTATAATTTCCAATGGTTGGTATCTGTCTTTTCTAGCGGATCTTCCCAATCTCAGCAGCTTCCACACATGCAACCGACAGTAGGGGTACAATAGGGAATATTCCCTGTCAAACAGAATATTCTGGATTTTTTTCAGATGGTCATCAATTTTTTGCAGGGGGAGCAATTTTTTCCTGTGATAGCCTCCAGGCCATCAATTTTAAGCTCGCATGTTGTTGACATCATCATATGGCCGGCCCTCTTTGCTCCCTCCTAGCCCTAATTTTCCTTCAAGGAGCAGTTTTTTTTCTTTTTGGCATAACTTAGGCATACGGTATTGAAATTGGGAAAATGAGATATCGTCGGAAAGATGGTTCCGAGCACTATCCTGTGGTGTAGTTTATTTTTTAGTATTTTTATATTTAGCTACATTTATTTATGTTTGAAGTTAGTTGTTCATTTATGGCTTCCGAGCTCATAACTTTTTGCCATGATCTCCAATTTTTGCCATCTTTGTGGCATTGGAAAGGTATTGAGGAGCTCTATGTTGTTGTCCATGCAATTTTTTCTATATCTATTCCAAGTTAATCGTTATTCCAGATTTTTCTCGATGGGTGTTTTGGAGATTACTTGGATGTTTTAGCAGTTGGAAGGGTGAAACTTGAATCTTTGTACTTCATTTCAGTACCTCATCATCTTATTTTCTGTTTATGCATGTTTAGCATTCTCTCCTTTTACAATCATTGGGTTATTGTAACAAATGAACTGATATAAAGTTCCATTAGGGGGGTTTCTTGCATAATAATCTGATTAGAGTGTGCATGCACTTTGATCTTCATCTTGTTTTTTGATGACAACTTGCATGGGTTATATCTGGTTTCTTAGTTTCTTTTGGCCACATCTTGCTCATAGCTTGACACATATCAGATTCACATCGGCCACACTTTAGATTGGGAGCCTATGGTTATTGATCTACATTGGTTCAGATCCATCTCAGTTTGAGGGCCATGTTTTTATGGTTAATGTTCTAGAGTCTTTATGGTACTTGTTCCCATGGAAGAATTTTAGTCTCAGTTTGGCATCGACATCAAGATACATGGTTTCTATATTTTTTCATCATTTCATCTACTGTTGCTTCACAGATTCTAGGGTTGTTCCAGTTTGTGAGTTTTCCAGTGTTTCATGGCATCGGGTCTGTTGTTGCATTATTATGATTCTACTTGAGTCCTTCAGTGACTCTCATATGGTTTCTTGTAGACAGAAGTATCTTTCCTTGCTTGTTAGATTCAGGTTCTAGTGTTACTCCACAGTGTTCTTCCAGTGCTTCTTTGCAACAGTCGTCTCATTTTAGGGGGGTTTTGTCCCACTGGGTTTTCCTTTTCTACCTCATTATTGCATTTGTACATGGGTACCTGATCAAGCCTTGTTGTTAGGACCCATTCATGATTTCTTGCATTCATCTTAGTTTTAGGTGCATGCTTTTTTAGTCTCCCTAGGTTGCACTTATGGGGGGGTGTTGGTGTAATTAATTATTTAATTACACTTTAGCATAAGTTTACTTAGGCATATTTTAATTCCTAGGTTAATTATTGTCATCCTTATCTTGTTGAGCTATCTTGTTGGTCAAGATAAGATTAGGGTTATGCATACATTGCTTTTATAAAGAAAATCATCTCATGTAATTATGAATTCCTGAATAATATTATTTGCACATCTTTTTGCAATAGCTTTTCTTTTTTTGTTTTTCTCTTTTGTGGAAGGCTTTTTGGTTTGCATGTCTAATCTTGGTTTCTAACAAACTCACTAGACTTAGAAGATTTGTCAATTTTAGGAGTGGATTGGCATTTCTTATCTAACTTCTACTTTTGCTTGGAGGAACTTTCACTACCTAATGTAGATTTTATCTTAGGATTTTATAGTGTAGAAAAATATCATCGCTTACTTTTTCACGCTTAATATGGGAATGGTTAACATTAAAATGGACCTAATGTCACCTTGATCTAGTGTTGTAATGTGTTTTCCACATTCACATTGGATTTAGGGCCCTTTTAAGCTAAATTGACCTAATTTTGCTTTAATTTAATGTTGTAAAGTGTATTTACTTGCACCTTCACATTCAGCTTTGGGCCCTCTTGCATTTATGAGCTTTATATCATCATTAATAGGCCCATAAGACCCTATATTATACATCTTGAGGCATATTTCAACTGAAATCTTGGGACATAGACATCAAATCTACTTAATTTCTCAACTCCCCAACATTTCCTCCATGCAAAAAGGCCTGGTGGGGCCCATACGCTATATTGGGCATATGAGTCCCACCCAGATGGTACCTATACACCACAAGTGGTGAGTCCCATTTGCCCCATTTTTTAAGGTTTTGAGTGAGAAATTAGGGTTTTAAGTTCAAATTTAATGAATGTTGGCCTTTGGGATCTAATAAATGGTAATTTGGATGGATTTCCTATATAAAAAAGGTCTCAAATCATTATTTCACTAAGCCTTCATGATATCAACCTAAGCCATCAAGAGTAAGCATTTGAATACTTCACAAGAGCATCAAGAGAGCATTCAAAAGCATTTCTAATCCATTCAAGGGAAAATTTCTTCATCAATTGTTGTAGTAATTCAATATCCATCATCATGTCAAGGTTATCAAGCATCAAGCATGTTGTTGAGATAGTGTTGTGATGTTGCACTCAAGATCCAAGATTAATCATGTTCTACACTTATTTTAAGATCTATATCTACATCCTTCATGGCCACTTCATGTTAGATTGCATATTTACAAGACACCATTCAAGGTATCATTTTTCATGTTTCATGT
Organism: Sequoia sempervirens; assembly: GCA_007258455.2. Lineage (NCBI taxonomy): Eukaryota > Viridiplantae > Streptophyta > Pinopsida > Cupressales > Cupressaceae > Sequoia > Sequoia sempervirens. The sequence continues at coordinate 618,416,088 of VDFB02270651.1, forward strand.
TCCATGTTTCATATTTCATGTCCTTATTTCAATATCTCATCATTTGGTTTAATTACCTAAAATGGGTTTGACCAAGGAAAACCCATATTCTCTACATGTGTGATTGCAGGTCTAGGTGTCTTAGAGTATGAAGACCCTTTGAAGATTAGGTTTCAAGGTTGAAGAAAGTCATCAATTTTTCACAAGGTTTTCATCTTCACAGAAAGTTACCTATAGGTTGCAAATTAGGGTTTCAAATAAGAAAACAAAGTGTGGAAGGAAGAGTAGAGATAGGAGAGATGAATCGGGCCTTAACCCTTTGAAAAAGCAGAGTGGGACTAATATGCCACTTGTGGCATATGAGTCCCAATACAAGGCTTTTTCCAAATTTCAGGAGATCCAAATCATACATTGACAAATTCCAGTTTTGGCACAAAAACCTTAGTCTAGGACTAAATCACCCAGACTAGCATATGAGTCCCAATGGGAATCAAATAGAAATTTTTCAAGGTTTTGGAGATTTTTTTTATCTCATCACTCTTCCAAGTGCACCTCTGTTCATTTCTAATTTGATATTCTATATTTCAGTTTCATTTCCTAGGTCATCTAGTTAGGTCTTACATGGTACTTTGCATGATTCATTCATCTCTTATCTTTCCAAGCCCTAGTTTAGTGGTTAGCCCCTCTGTAGTCATAATAAGACCCTAGGACACCCTATTGCAAGATCTATTTCCTCTACTTCATCCTTGGATTGAGATATATAGGGTTTCCATGAATGAGAGTGTAGAAGATTGTTGTTCTATGTCCTAAACCATAAGCAATGACAATTTTCCACCTTTCAGATTTTATATCTTCTTTCCTTTTCCTTTAGATTGTTAGACACATAGGACAATTGAGAGGGGGGTGAATCAGTTGTACATTAGAACATTCAGACCCTTGTCAATCTTCAAACCCTTATTATGCATCAACATGAATGTAAACTAATGAAACATAAACAAATGCATAACCATACACCATAGAACACTATATTTATGTGGAAAATCCTAATCGAGGAAAAACCATAGTGAGGATTAACTCACATATATATGAATAACAACACCGATTACAAAAGGCTCATTGTCAGAAGGGCTCACTTCCCAGAAGAAAAGAATGGTTCACTGTCAAGGGATCATTTCCCAAAGGACTCGATGTTCAAAATAGAAGAGAAGAGAAGTAGACTATTACAAGGAGGTTCACTACCTCAAAGCAACAAGAAGACCCACCACCACAACTCTATACCATCCGCAACCTTTGGCTCACTCCCTCTAGCAACTTTAGGTACATTGAAAATGTAGACACCTTTTGCTCACTACTTCTAGTAGCCTTAGGAATTTAAGCTCACACTCATATCATAAAAATTAATCACACTTACATATTTTCACATCACACAACACACCACACTTATCTCCAACAATTAACCTTGCTTATAGATCAATTTTAACCTCAAATAATCATGTTTAAGTCTACCTCAATGAAACATATGCACCTCAAACATGCAACCAACAAATAGGTCAACACCAAACACATCTATGGTGGAAAGAAGTGAAGGCGGATCACACCAAGGGTTAACTAGGACCCAATTCTACATTGAAATGCAACACCACTCTTCCTCAAACAATAAACCATCTCCACAATCAATGCTAACATGTCAGGTCGGTCAAATTTGTATTAAAGCTAACAAACAACCATATACACACTTCACCAAGTTTGGAAACATCTTGTGGACCACATAGAAACATCACACAACATCCTATAATATTCCAACACCATCAGAATATTCAACAACATTGTTACAATCACCTGAAGCTGAGAATATTATCATCCAGTGTAACCAACCATGTTGTCATAGACATATAACTCACTAACCAACCTTGCAGAACAACTAAAAACCAAACACTCCAAGGAAAGGTAGATAGAAGCAATATGAGCACATTCCTAATTCCACAAGATGAGAAATCTCAACATGGAGAAATGTGGAGAAATTCTATTTCTCCTAGACAACCTTCTTCATAGGTAACACACTATCAGACACATCTTCTGCTGTTGCACAATCCAAAACCTGAAACTCTGGATATAACACCTTTGAACACCTCTGATCATTTCATCTAAACCACACAAGCACATCTTCAGGCATAAAGAAATGTGAAGAACAATACAAAACACACCTCTATCAACTTATACACTTTCTATTCAAATTTTCTCAAAAGCACTTGGAAACCAAGTGAACTAGTTGCATCAGCACCACATTAGAGGTTGCAATGATCTCCCCATCTACAATACTTTCTCAATAATACCACACTAGAGGTTGACATAGGTTGACATCAATGACAACACTAATGACAACATTGTGCAACAATATCTAATAATCTCCTTGTTTACATCAATGATGACACTAATCTCTAACAATTTCCATATTTGTTATCGATGGCAACACCAATTTTGAAAATCGATCAACAACAAAAGAAACCTTACATCAAGCAACACTCCCCCTTACTTAGACACTTCTTACATTTCAGACTTCTTTCTTTCTCCCATTTCTTATGTTTTTCATACATCACTTTCTCTCCCTTTTTATTACAATTATTTCCTTGTGTTTTTTAAACTTCACTCTCCCCCTTTGACATCAATAGAAAAGGGAAACACCTACAAACTACTCTCTCTCTCTCATTTAATTTCTCTCCATTTATCTCTCCCCCTTAGGGGCACAAGATATGCTCCCCCTAACTGCACCAATCAAAGACACCACTACCTACTCCCCCTGAGAGGTAGCCTTCATTAGTGTAGGAAAAATAATTCATCTTGAATTTCACCCCTAGACAGATGCACTATCATATGCATCTAGTTAAAAGGAGGGGAAATAACCCCTAGATTTTTCCTAAGATATTCAAATATATCTTTTGGAAGATACTTTGTGAAAATTTATGCTATTTGGTACTTTATAGGAACATACTCCAACTTCACTTCATTCTTAGCAACTTTCTCTCTTAGAAAGTGATACCAAATAGAGATATGCCTTTTCCTTGAATGCATTACCATATTTTTTGAAATGTTGATAGATCTTGTATTATCACAAAAGATAAGAACAGGTTCGTCATTTGATACTTTGATATCCTTCAATGTCTTCTTCATCCACAACACTTTTATGTAGCAAGATAATTTTGTTATATATTTTACCTCTATAGTAGATAGAGACACTGAATCCTACTTTTTACTCAACCAAGAAACCAATTTTCTTCCAAGAAAGAAAGCGTCTCTACTTGTACTTCTTTTTTCATCTATACAACATGCCCAATCTGCATTTGTATAAGCACTCAAGGAGAAATCAACATCCCTAGGATACCATAGACCAAATTCTGAAGTTCCTTTCAAATATCTAAATATCCTTTTTACTATTGCCACATGTGATTCTCTAAGATCTTGAAATCTTTCCACAAGACATACTGCATGCATGATATCTGGTAGATAGTATTAGTCCACCAATCATGGATTTGTACTTGCTCTAATCTATCTTAGGAGATTCATCATTTTTTATAAACTTGCAACCAATAACCATGGGAGTACTTACTGGTTTAGAGTCCTCCATTCCAAACTTCTTCAATATTTCCTTGACATGCTTTGATTGTGAAATGAATATACCTTTATTAGATTGACTAATTTGTAGCCCAAGTAAGAAATTCATCTCCCCAAACATTGACACTTCAAACTCATTTTGCATATCCTCTACAAACCTCTAAAAAATTTCCTCATTTCCTCCAAATATTATGTCATCAACATACATAACCACAATTAGGATTTGATCTCTCTCAACCTTGAAGTAAAGGTTACTATCTGCAATACCCTTTTTAAATCCCCACTACAATAAGTACTTATCCAGTCTTGCATGCCAAGTTGTAGGAGCCTAATTGAGTCCATATAAAGCTTTATTCAACCTACAGACCATGTCAAAATATTTTGATAACTAAAAAAAATTTGGTTGTTCAATGTACACCTCTTCTTCTAACTCACCATTCAAAATGCAAACTTGACATCCATCTAATACACCTTGAACTATTTATGTGTTGCAAAATCCAAAAGCATCCTAATGGATTCCATTCTTCAACTAGATCAAAATTCTCTTCAAAATATATTCCTTCTACTTGTGAGTAGCCTTTACACACAAGCCTAGCCTTATTTCTGATAACTTCTCCATTCTCATTCAACTTGTTCCTAAAAACTCATTCTTGTTTGTTGGGCTTGGAACCAATTCCCATGTCTAATTCTTCTCAATTTTCCTTAGTTCCCTTCCATAGCTTTGATCCAATTCTTATCTTTGCATGCTTCAGTTATAGTTTCAAGTTCTATCTTAGAAAGAAAACAAAATTTTACTTGTTCCTCTGCCATACGAGTTCTTGTCAATCTGCATTTTCTCTTGTCTACAATTATTTTATCTTCAAAATGATTCCTTTACACAAACTTAGGAGTCTTAGGATTCTTTTGTGGAGCTTCTTCCTCTTCAACTATCATCTCGTTCTTTTCTTTCTCTTCTTCTTTTTCTTGTTCTCTACAAGGAGGTTGATCTGATTCATATCCTTCTATCAGCATTGAGCTTCGGTGTGATTCTTCATCCACTCTCACACGTGCACTTTCAACTATCTTATTTAACCTTTTGTGGTAGCACCGGTATGCATTTCTCTTTGTAGAATATTCAAGGAATATTCCATCATATGATCTTGTATCAAACTTTCCTAGATTTTATTTAACTCTCCTGATATAACTTTTACTTCCAAACACTCTAAAATAGTTCATAGTAGGAGGTTTTCCATACCATGGTTCATAGGGGTCTTTTAACTATTCACTTTTGGCTGTCCTCTATTAAGAATGTATAGTGCAATATGAATGGATTCTTTCCAATATACTTCTAGTAGATTTTCTTCCTTCATCATGGTTCTTGCTTCTTCTTGAACTATCTTATTCTTTTTCTCCACAACTTTGTTCTACTGAGGAGTCCTAGGAGCATAAAAATATCTTTTTATCCCATGATCTTCACAAATGTTCCTAAACTCATTGGAGGAAAACTCACCACCTCTGTTAAATTTCAAACATTTTATTTTCAAATCCATTTCATTCTCAACCATAGACTTAAATGCTTTAAACTTATCTAGAGATTCTGATTTTTCTTTGAGAAAGGTCACCCAAGTCATTCTAGAGTAATCATCTATCAACAACATAAAATACCTATCACCTTGAGAGATTCTTATTCTAGTAGGTCCACATAGGTCTGTATGCACCAACTCCAAAGGTCCTACAGTAGAATATTCCTTAGTTCTAAACCTCTTCTTTTTCTGCTTTCCAAACTGACACTTCTTACAAATTACATTGATAGGCTTTGTAATTCTTTGCAGATCTCTCATGGCTTGAGTAGAGATAATCTTCACTAGGCTATGAAAATTGATTTGAGACATAAAGCACTTAACTCCACCACCTTTGAGCCAATAAAAAATTCATTATATCCTTGTTCCAGTTGCAACCAATGTTTTAGAGCATCCTTTTTTGATTTCACAACCATCATCTTGAAACACCAAATTGTATCCTTTGCTACACATTTTTCCTACACTAAGAAGATTATGTTGGATACCCTTGACATAAAGAACATCATATGTTTGATGCTTACCATAAAAACTAATTGAATCTTTTCCACAGATCTTAGTAGATGTATCATCACCAAACTTAACAAGACCGCCATCATACTTTTCAAGCTTAATAAACTTACTTTTATCACCTATCATATGATTTGAGCATCCATTATCAATTATCCAATAGTATCTCTCATCTCTTGCATAAAAGGTAGTCAGCATAGTTCCTTCAAATTGTGACATGTTTCTGGAACAATTTCCTTCACACATATTTTAGGATTAGTAGAATGAGTTCCAATATTTAGAGCCATGAACAAGCATTCATCACTTTCATCATCTGGATAGTTTGATTCCTCAAAATCAGACACACCACTATCTTCTTTAACATAATAACTCTTCTTGACAGATTTACCTTTATGATCTTTATGTTTGTCATTTGAAACTTTGATTGGAAATTTAGAAGCATAATTACCTATATTTCCACAATTGAAACACTTAAAGGGTAACTCACATCTATGTTTTCCAGTGCCATTTTTCAATCTCCTCAAAAAAAATTCTTCCACCTCATCAATATCATCTAAATCAGATTCATCATCTTTCTTATTGACTTTAAAATAAGTTTCCTTCCTTGGATAATCTTGGTCAAACTCTCTTAATTCAAAATTAGTTAAAGCACCAAATATTCAATCTCTATAATATTGATCCAAATTTTGAGCTTCCTCAATTAAAAAACCTTTAGCACTATAAGATTTAGGAAGAGTTCTCAATACCTTTTCCACAACTTAACTTTCCTCCAAATTTCCACCAAGACCATTGATGGCATTGACAATTTCATCCACTCTGAGCATGTAGCTAGCAATATCTTCATCTTCTAACATCCTTAGGGTTTCAAATTGGATTTTAAATTATGCATCCTTACTTTCTTGACCTTATCATCTCCTTCGTAAATGATCTATAACTTTGTCCATATTTCTTTAGTAGTTTTGAGGCTTATCACCTTCACAAGTTCTAAATCAAAAAGCCCACTCAAGGTAGCATTCCTTTTGTTTCCATTATTCTCATAATCCTTGATCTCATCATCACTTGTCAGAGGAGTAGTAGGCATAGTGTATTTGGTTTCAATTGACTTCCAAACACAAAACCCTAATGAGAAAATAAAGGTTTCTATCTTGGATTTCCATAAGGAATAATTTGTTCCATCAAACATAGGGACCTTGAAACCATTCCTATGCATCATCTAGGTCTACCTCAAGTGGTTAATCTTCATCCAAGGAACCACATATCTATTACCAATTGTTAGATACACAAGACAATTGAGAGGGGGGGGTGAATCAATTATACATTCAAACATTCAAACCTCATTAATCTTTAAACCCTTATTATGCATCAACATTAATGTAAACTAATGAAACATAAACACATTCATAACCATACACCATAGAACACCATATTTACATGGAAATTTCTAATCGGGGAAAAAACATGATGAGGATTAACTCACATATATATGAATAACATTGATTACAAAAGGCTCACTGTTGGAAGGGCTCACTGCCCAAAGGACTCACTGTCCAAAATAGAAGAGAATAGAAGAAGACTATTACAAGGAGGTTCTCTACCTTAGAGAAACAGGAAGATCCACCACCACAACTCTACACATTTGCAACCTTTGGCTTACTACCTCCAACAACTTTAGGTACATTAAAAATTAGGCACCTTCTACTCACTACTTTTGGTAGCCTTAGGTGTTTAATCTTACACTGAGATCACAACACTTGATCACACTTACATCTTTTCAAATCACACAACACACCACACTCATCTCCAACAATCAACCTTTCTTATATATCAACCACAACCTCAAACAACCATGTTTAGGTCAGCCTCAATGAAACATATGCACCTCAAATATGCAACCAACAAATAGGTCGGCACCAAACACTTCTGCAATAGAAAGAAGTGAAGGTGGAACACACCAAGGGTTAACCAAGACCCAAATCTACATTGAAACACAACACCACACTTCCTCAAATAATAAACCATCTCCACAATCAGCACTAACATTCCAAGTCAGCCAAACCTATATTAACACTAACAAATAATCACATACACATTTCACTAGGTCTAGAAACATATTGTGAACCACATAACAACATCACATAACATCCTAGAATATTCTAACACCATCAAAATATTCAACAACACTACCACAACCACCTGAAGCTAATAATAATATCATCCTATGCAACTAGCCACACTACCATAGACATACAAATTATTAACCAACCTTGCGGAACAACTGAACAACAAAAAATATAGGGAAAGGTAGATACAAGCAATATGAGCACACTCCAGAATCTGCAAGACAAAAAATCTCAACATGTAGAAACGTAGAGCAATTCCATTTCTACTAAACAACCTTCTTCACAAGTAACACACTATCATACACATCTTCCACTACCACACGACCTAGAACATGAAACTCTTGATATAACACCATTGAGCACCTCTGATCATCTCATCCAAACCACACAAGCACATCTTCCAGCATGAATAAATGTGGAGCACAATACATAACACACCTCTATCACCTTGTACACGCTCTATTCAAATTTTCTCAAAAGCACTTGGAAACCAAGTGAACCAACTACATCAAAACTACATTAGAGGTTGACATAGGTTGACATCAATGACAACACTAATCGCCAACATAGATGATTGTGTGACCAATGCATGAGTTTTGAAATGGTAAAGTGATTCTAATTGTGCCAAATTAGCATATTCTTATGTCAAGCAATCAAAAAAGACCTTGAAATAAGGTATAGTAAATGTATCTCCCAATGCATTCGTATTAGAATAGAAAGTAGAGAAGAACACCTAGAATGGTCCCTAAATCTTGGAAAATATTTTAAAAATTAATTCTTTATCATATTTACCATTTCCACAACCTTGTGAAAGTGATCTGAGCGAATTGAATTTTACTAGGAAGTCCTCAACAAATGGAAATGAATCATTTGCAAGCAATCAAAAAAGACCTTGAAATAAGGTATAGTAAATGCATCTCCCAATACATTCGTATTAGAATAGAAAGTAGAGAAGAACACCTAGAATGGTCCCTAAATCTTGGAAAATATTTTAAAAATTAATTCTTTATCATATTTACCATTTCCACAACCTTGTGAAAGTGATCTGAGTGAATTGAATTTTACTAGGAAGTCCTCAAAAAATGGAAATGAATCATTTGCAAGTATATTCAATTCTACCTCAATCTAAAACACCTAAAACTCATTAACAATACCAAATAGCTCCTTTTACTTATCCCATATCTATTTATGTTTTTAGTAAGATTATATGTGAAACAATATGTTAGCTTAAGCATGCAATATAATAAGTCCCATATTCCTATATCCAAATCTCTTATATTCTCGAGTGAAATCAAGTACAATTTCATCTAATGTGGACCATAGTCCCTTGGATGTGAGAAATATATTCATATAAGGTTTTCAAGTCTAATATTTGAGTGTTGTAAGGTGTTTGATTGAAGAGGTTTCTACCATTTTGTGTTTTTATTTTGAGTTTATAAAATTCACTAAATTTTAGTTTTGATTATTTTTTTAATTCTTTAAAGTGCTTTAGGAAGGAAATATACCCCTGCCCCCCATACAACAAGGAAAAGAAAACCCTTTCACAAAATTTATAATTGAAAAGGAAAAAAATAGAGTTCACTTAAGGTTGAATCTCAGTGTTCCTTGTAAAAAAATAGAAAATCTAATATAAGTACTATGTAGATCATTGAACCGACCTTCCAACACCACATTAATCACAAAAAATAGAGATATGGGAAAATATTATGAACCTAAAAGATGAAAATGAAGATCTAAATTTAATAGGAGATAAATTGACAAACAAAAAATATGAAAAAAATTACCATCACCAGTATAAAATGTTCAAAACCAAAATTTTGACAACTATTGGTATTCAAAATTTTGACTTTGTATGCAAAAGTTATGCCCAATTTCATAAAATACCTCCAATATGGATTAAAATACAATTTTGAGGGCTAGAAAAATAGGCCCTCAGTCACCTAGGTGCTAGGAGTTGGTTGTTGGCCCTTGATCACTAATATGACCACATGTTAGTTGAGGGAGCTAGAACAAGCGGTGATCCTAACAACTAACAAGTGGATCCACATGAAGTGGAGAAATCTATACTAGTGGTATAGATAAGAGAAATCACCATTATACAATAATTATAATCGTTTAATGCCATTGGGGCCTCAAACCATGGCCATTATTTGTTGATGTGATTGGGGCATCAAACCTTAACACTGGTGAAGTGAATAGCCACTTAATTTTTTAAAAAACAATGCCAAAAACTTTCACTAGCTACAAGCTATATGACATCATCACTACATAATTTGACCGATGTACTTTCCACTAGATTTTCTTAAGGTCGCCACTATAAAAAAATCATTAGATTTATGCATATACTTGACAAAATATTTCATAGGCCTACTATGATGGCATATGAACCTATTTAACACTATGCAAATTTACTAATTTGTACAATTATACTGTACAAAATCTAAGGTCACACAAAAATTTGTCCAAATTTTTTTTACACTATAATTTTAGTGTTTGGATTGATGATATGATAGTTTTTTGGATGTTTCTAATATAATGGTGAGGATTTTTTAGTTCCAAAAGGCTTCCTATAATACCTCGAGGTAAAAAACATCAAAATTTGAGAAGTAAATTTTTAATTCTAAGCTTTGATACCATGTTGGAGTAATGGTGAATACACAAGTACAACAACCTATCAACAAAAGCTAAAGAAACCTTCAAAAAATGAGAATTGTAATAAAAATTATATTACCTCGTAAAATTATTATGATAATACAATGAAAAAAGTAATCATGCTACATTAACAAGGGCCCTAAAGCATACAGGATTATGAGAAGTGTTTAATCCTATGAAATGAGACAAAAATAAAAAAGTAACCCAAGTAAGCTTACGACTAAGGTGTGAATAGTTCCTAAAGTATAACTTGTTAGATAAAGTACCATGTTCATACCAACAATTACAATATAACATAGCTTGGAAATGAAGCATTAAACACCAATAAAATTTCATATAAATTTATAATTTCCAACATATTCACTAATGACAACAAAGTTAGAACTTCTAAACTATATCAAGAATATTCTAAATATTAAATAATATAATGTTAAATCCCAATGTGATGCAACCATCCTAAACATTCCCCAAAGTTTATGTTGGTATTTTCATTCTCTAAACTTACAAGGTGGTCCCCATAAAATATCAAGGGTGCAAATAATCTTCAAAAATGCAATGCTAGATGTGTTTTACTCTAATTTATACAATGAACCCCACAATGCACTTAGATAGCTTCAATTTAATTCAACATATGTTAACTAATATTGAAAGGCTAAAATAATACAAGGTTTCCCTTGAATTAGAAGTAGTTCCCACATAACATTAGAGAGTGGTAATCTAGCCTCCAAGAGGTTTCCCTCCAAAATATTTTGTGTACAAAAATACTACAGTAATAAGCTCTTATTTATAAAAGTAACAATAAATAATTTAGTAGTCAACAACAACAAATTTAAAATAGTAGCATTACTTATTGTAATATTTGGTATAGAAAACTCTACACTATTCAACATTTGGTTGAAGATTATAGCCACCCAAGATTTGGGAACTTCATGAAAGAACAAGAGAGGTCAATTATGAGAGAATAATGATATTCTATCAAAAATGGAAATGATAAATTGTGATTATATGATTGATACATGAGACCACCTAGTTATATAGCCAAGGTGAGACATACGATTAGATAGGATCATGATAAGTGTCTTAATATTATGTTATGAAATAACTAATATTAAAGACTTATGACATAATCATTAAATGTCAAAAGATAATATAAGATCTTATGATAACTAACAACCTTCTGAAAAGATTCCCTAGCACCTAAGTAAAGTTAACATGTAAATAGGACCCACTAATGAACTAGTTAGGTAAAACACCTATTTACACCAATACTTCTTAGAAAATGCTATAAATTATTCCACAATTTTACCTAAAATTATGAGCACATTGATTTGATGAAGTCACACAATTTTCTTATAAATGTGATTCGAACAATCACAATTACAATTAAGACCAGATGCAATCCTTGAATAGAATCACATCAATGGATGAGGTTTTTGTCCCCAATGAAGATAAGAAAGTAATTTAAGAGAAATAACATAAAGTTTGTATGCAATGATGGAACCTTTTACCTTGTTTATCCTTTTCTCCTTCAATTGAGCTAAATTAGAGTTAATCCAATTGTTATGAGACTTTTTCCCCGTGGAAATAAAAAAGAAAGAAAGAAAATAAGTAATATAGAACTAATGTAATAGTTCAAGAAATAAATGTAATAAAACAATTATTGGAGTTTTCATAGGATAGTGTAATTATTTTCAAAAGGGTGTGTCAGTTGGAACTACCCTTTGTGTTGTATAAAACCCATGAAAACTAAATAATTTGAACATACAAGAAAAAGGAGAAAAGAAATTACAACACATTGAGGGAATAGGGTCCTTGGTTAGCAGGTTGTGAGTAGGAAGGAGAAGGGGCACACCTATAGTGTGTGTCCAACTTGGGGTACAAGTGTGTGCACTCAGGATGGTCTTGGCCAGGCATGGTTTTGTGGCAGTAGTGTTGAGCATTGTTCTGGTGGAACCAACACTCATGTAGAGCAGAAAAGTATGCTTTCCTCCCAGAATGCTCACAGATGAAAGAGGTTGAACCAGGGTCCATTCTAGCAATAGTTGGTAGTTATTCTAGACATTTCAAATATAAGTATTAATGCCTGATAATATTTGAGCAATAAAATTGTTTTGAATCCTTTGAGTTTATTAAATTAATAATTTATTTATGACATGATTGAGTGTATTTGAACGCAATTGTTGAATAATATTATATGCAATTAATTTTAAACTATTAAATTGGGAATTAAATATTATATTAAAAATTGTGGATAGAAGTTTTTGGAAATAATCTATGGAACCCATTTAATCATTGCATTTTCAATTTGGGAATTAGTCTCATTTCACCAATGTTCCACTTGATGTGCTCTTTGATATCTGCTGATGGTGGAATATGGTTTCTTAGTAAACTAAATAGCTCATTATGTTGGTATTAGGATGATAGATTAAGAAAATGGCATGATGATAGTGTGAATGTAGGTGATCAAATGGAAAACATAATGATACTGTATGAGTGGATGCCTAAATGGGATTAGAGGCCTTCAATTTATTGATTTTTTATGAGGAAAATCAAGGGCCAAGATGAAACATCTAGTGGATGGCTAGGACTTGAACGAGATGAAGGCATGGATTAAATGCTTGGCAGTGTCACAAGGGGGATAGATGTGCTCACACTGCATTTTTTCAGCATACCATGTGTAAGAAATAATGTTGCTTGTGAAAGAGACAAGTGAGGGAGATCCTTGGTGAATACTTTTTGACATGTGTGAGGAGTATGTTCACACATGTGTAAGAAAGGGATAGGGTAGTTAGGTATGCTCACACACATGGGAGAATGAGGTAGGAAGGGACACTTGTTAAGTGATTGAAAGTTTAAATTTTGATCCATGTAAATGGATTTAATGGCTAGGATTAAATGGAAAAGTATTAGGGGTGTTGTGAATTTAAATATTAGCAGAAATGATAATGGGTGTTAATTAACCTAAATAAATAAATTAAGTAGGTATTAATTAATTGATTTAGTTGGATGAATTCATGGATAAGATCAGACAATAAAAAATTATAAATTTATTTAATTAAGGTTGAGCAATAAAGATGAAGGATTGATTAATTACATAAATAAATTATTATTATTAATTTAATTGGCTAGGATAGGGTAAAGTCAAATATGGCTAGGTATGGACAATTTTTAAATGTCAATAGTTTGTGTGCATTTATTTATGGATATGTGGAAAATGCATTAAAAGTATTTATTGTGGAAGGCATCCTAGCCACTAAGCGAGTCAAAAGGGATACACCAAGACTTATTCCAATCATATTCACCTACCCCTAGTGTCTAAAATCTCACATAATTTTATGGATGAAAATATAAACTCAAAACATAGAAATAGATGAAGAATTGAGGACCTAAAAGATGGAAAAGTATGGTTTATTGCACATGACACTTGTGAGTATGTTTTCACCACGATTCTTTTCTAAGGTGCCACTAGAGGATTTTTTTTATCTTTAGTATTGATTTTTTTACATTATTTAAAAAATATATATTTTTTTAGTTGTCAAATATGATGCATGATTGCTAGGTTTTCATCATAGTGATTTCCCCAAGGCATCATAGAAATAGTTTTTACCAAAGGGTGATTTTTCTCTTGACTATTTTTTATAGATTTTTCAATTGGGATATTCTTTGGATTAAGCATGGAAGCACTTGAGGTGCACATTGTTGATAGGTTCATAAAGTTCTTGAACCTTGGGGTAGCTAGTTGATATGCTCTTTATAGAAATGATGGCACATGGACCTAATTGGTTAGGCTTAAATTTACCCTTCTTGTCTTTATCTTAAAGATTTATTTGATTTTCCTTAAGGACAAGATTGCCAATCTCAAAATCTTGAGATTTTAGCTTCTTATTGTAATGATGGAAAATGAATTTTTAGTGTGAATGAAGGTAATTATGGGTGCACATTGAGATTTTATTCATCTAAAAGTTATAACTCATGTAGGCATAATCAACATATTTTTTTGCCTACGATAATACCATTAGTTTTTGCATCATTTATATCATCATGTATCTTTTTAATGTGAGATAATCCTCTACAAAATCAATACATCTAAGTAATATATCATAAAATATCCTTTGATATAATTTTCTACCAAGGATGGTGAAATGGGATAAATGATGGATAATTTTTTTTTTTTGTGTAGATGACAGGTTGGGTGGTAAGGTTTTATCATGGAGGTAATTGTACATGTCATAGTACTAGGGATTGTTAGGACCAAAATATCCACAAATAAATTTTTATTTTGGTACATCATAGGGGTGACCTATTGATGGTCCAAATGAAATGATACAACACAAGTGAAATAATCTATCTCACCTCTCTTGAAAATACAATAGATATGGGATATGTTGTCTCCAAGGTCTCTACATTTGGGTCACAACATGTTGGTTTTACTTAGTGTTTGATGTGGCTGGTTTGTTCAAGAGGCCTTTATGGTTTATTAAATATGGAAGAAAATTTCTTATTTGATGATATCTACTCTTATTTTTGTATTTTTATTTATTTGTAGTTTAACCTACTTTGCCCAATTTCAAAGAAAATTCAAAAGATTAGGATAACGAAAAAATAAATAAATAGATTATCTTAATAATTTCAAACTTAATGTAATAAAATGCATAGTAAAATATTCTAACCCACTTTATTAAATCAACATTAATTCAATTTCAAGAAAATTAAATGTTATCTTCTATGGATTCCATAATTAACTAGAATAATTATTCATCAAATCACTATATTTCACACATAAATTTAATGATCATTCCAATTAATATTCAAAAAATAACATATTTTAGCATGCATATGTTTTTAAACTTTCCACAAATTTTAACACATAAAGAAGAATATAGAGCACCCTACCATTCAAATACAAGAAACAAATGAACGAAGTTAGATATTTACTACTTTAACAAGAGTTCTACATAAAAGCTAGATTTATTCTTGCAAAAGTTCTTTCTTAAAATACTATGAAAATTAACTAACTATCATCTCAATACAAAAAAAATATATCAAAATAAATAGCCCCTTTACAATATTGAGTAGTTCCTTTTATAGAGAAAATGACAGACTACTTACAAAGCTTAACTGAAATTAACACCTACATAAAATACATGTGACTAGCTCTATCAGCTAAAAACAAGCATATAACAAACAGCTAACACATGCATGAATTTTCATTTATTTGCATGGCATACGAACTTATTTCAAAATATAGATCAATTGCATGAAAAGATAGAGTCCACTTTATATTAAGTGAGACCCACTTCAATAATTATTTATTATAAAACAAAGAATATGTATCCATCAACTTGACTACCAATTTGAATTGGTGCCAAAACCCATTCAAATTCAAAATCTAAAAATGTCACCTTGTGGAGCTCTAATCTTGTATTCCAAATATGCATTTGAGAACTTAGTCAATCTTTCAAAATTTTCAAACCTTTTAGATGATCTATCCTAAACTTTGAATATTCACATATCTTGGTGGAAAATTCAATTTGGTTATTCATTTCATGAAGATATTCATCTAATCCCTTGAATTTGGATTTGATTTTCATTAGTTGGTCTACGAAATACCTATTTTCCTTATTGTCCAATTCTTCTACCTTATTTTTGAATACCTATTGTACCTCAAATGTTGAGCTTCTGGTGTGATATTTCATATATTTTTTATATTAATGATAGTATGAATAGTCCAGGTACAATAAGCATTAGCTATACATCATTTTTGTAGAACAAAATTCACAACTAGTTATCACTATTGTAGATCCAATATTCTTAGCTACATATCACAACTAAATACAAAAATATAGAGAGCTAGATACAGATTGGTCAAAACAACTATAGAGAGTTAGATACAAAACATATTACTGCTGACTAAAGTGAGCACAAGGTCTTCTTAGCATGATCTGCCTTCATTCCTATTTTTATTGCATTCTTCCACTACACCCCAACTAACCAGAGTGTTGATAGAATCTCTCTCATCACTAGAGAAAATCTCATCTGTCACAAAGTTCTCACTAGTGAAAAACCTTGGGGCCCTTTGTTTCCCATCATCTTTCACTGCATCCACCTGTTCATTGAGTTCCTTTTTGAATTCCTCCAATGTTCTCAAGAAGATCTCCATATTAGGTTGTCCCTGCTACCATGAATGTCCATTCTTGACCTCTTTCTGATGGACCAAGATCACACCATCCCTTACGAGCTTTAGGTATTTACTCTTTGGAATCTCCCTAGTGGCTACAACCTGCAAAGCAACATTAAAGAGGGTGAGTCTTTTGCATGACTCAGTAAATTCCCTTCAAACCCCATTGTACTTGTCCTTGTTTCTGTCCTTCCAAATATACCACATAATTTCAAAATTTAAAGAGAACCAAAATAATTGCAAATATTTGTTCATTTTTGTATCAATACAAACCATGATTTCCTTCCAATTGATTCTACCATTCACATTCCAGATGTTAAGATCATTGCAAAATAGATTCCACACTTCATTAGCAAAAAAACAAACAAAGAAGATGTGGTGAAAGGTTTCAGGCACCCTGCATAAGTTACACACATCAATGTCAACATTATTCAGTTTAAAAGGAACTTTCTACAATAAAATCAACCATCTAAAGCAAGTATTTTTAGCATCAATCACTTTAATCCATAGAGAGAAAAACACTTTCTGCCACACCATAGAATCTAAATTACAATTCCAAACTTTATTTAAGTACTCAGTAGGTGTGATAGAATTAATTAATTCTTTATAGATGATCTTAGCTTTTCACTTCATTAAGAGGAAAAGAGTCTTTCCAAAGGATTTAAATGGGATTATCATTCCAATTCCTACGATTAATCTTTCCAAGCCACCCTTTGCAAGCTTCATTGATAATAGAGTAAGTTCTAAAATTGGATCAGGGAAGGCCATACTCCCCTTTTAATTAGTTCCAAGCAATCAAACTTCCATATCTAATGATGTTGTTGAAGGTTCTAATTCCCACTTGGTTCCACTTCTTAGCAGAACAACCTTGCAACAATGCAAGAGGCTTCCCATTATGCTCAAGATTCCACCAAATAGATCTATTAGGGTGGATCAAATTTCTATTGGAACCAATTAAAAGAGGTCAGGAGCAATTCACTCTCACAAACTCCCAAGCCCTCTAGATACTTTTAAAAACCATTGAACCAACAAGCACAATTGGGTACTTGGTGATGAGAAAATCAATGAAAGGGAGTGATTTCCAAGATTTATCCAACTTTGGAACCACTTGAGAAATGTTATTTCTGACTAAAAATTTCCAAGTTTCATTCCCATCAAGGACCCTAATGACCCACTTGGTAGCAAGGGCTGCCCCATGATATTTCATATTCACCATATTTGGGCTAATTAGATGGTTAACAAAATATTCAGAACTGTCTCTTACCTTGCAAAGCTCATCTTGTTCCTCAAGATTTTTTTAAACTATATCAATAAATCTCACTTAAAATCTATATATTTAATAGTTCTCTCAAAAAAACTTTCATCACCCAACTATAAAATATTATTGGTTTTTAGTACCCTAAAAGGTACTTTATTTATTTCACATTGTAGGGGAAAATCATGCACACACATATCATCTTCATATTTTGACCAAATACAAAAAATACTCCAATATCTAGTTTAGATGGGAGATTTGTTGATGAAATTTACAACCAAGCCCTATTTGTGCATAATTTTTTTCTATTAACATGTCTACCCAACTATCAAGTGTATTTTCTTTAAATGCTTCATGGCCTATAGGTTATCCACCTTGCTCATCTTCATCAAAATTGGAGAATATATGGAGGAACTTGGGATTAAAGTTACTAGAGTTTCAAAATTTTCAAAAAAAATCATATTTGGTGTAGTTCTTTCAAATCTTTCTTTGTGGCCTAATATTTTACCATTCACAATTGTAATGTTTCTACAACTATGTCCAATATAATTGTCTCTTCTTCCCTGGTTTTTTTAAAGTTGACTTGGGTTACTTCAAAATATTGAGGAGTCATATAAGAGGCATCTTTATCAACTATAAGGTTGCAATCTCTATAAGTTTTCCTTATTCTAGTCCATCATTATAGTTGACAAGATTTGTGGATTCTTCTAAGTTTTTTATTTTTTAATCATTGCCTACACTACCACCAAATCCAAAGGTTGTACTTGTTGAATCCTTTTTCTATCTATAAAATCCAACTTAAGTCAAATTGGGCCAATGGAAACATTTTGTATAGTTGAGTCTATAATACCTTGTTATTATGGTGGTATAAAGGAGACCAGAGGAGGTTGCACAAATCCTTGCTATGTTGGAGAAGGAGGAGAAGGCACTGTAGAATGATGTTGAGGGGAAGGAGGAGGCATTTGAATAGGATACTTTGTCACATCTCCCTTTTATTCTTTATTATCCATACCTTCCTTTAATTCCACATAAATTATTCCCTCTTATGATCTGATCATTCTTAGGGGAGATAGTGGGATCTACAAAATTCCCTCTCCAATTTGGAATTTTTCTTCTACTTGTTCCATCTCTTATGTGTCTATAGTGTTATGGGTAGTAGTAGTAGCGGGCATACCAAATGATGATTTTGTAGGAGGAGGTGTTGTATTTGTTTCTAGGGATGAGGTGATAAAATTGAGCTTTCCTCGATTGATTTTTACATATAAAGATGGTTCAAGGATGATCACCTCAAGTTGATTTGGAAAATCCTTCTTTAGTGGTTTAGCTCCAAAACTTACCCTTACCCTAATATTTTCTACATATTTTATTTTCCTTACCTATTTTAGGGCCTTATCAACCTTTTACATGAGTTTTTTGATTGATTCTCCCTTCCTCCTTGGTGCAGTAGCACCTACTTGAATACAAGCGTAATTTTAATGTTTTGCTCTTAATCTTTTTGTTTTGTTTTTTAATGGTCTCATACACCATTGATAAGGTGTAAGGGGACCTCTTTGAAGCTTAGGTAAAATTAAAATAAAATGGAAACTCGTTTTGTAGGCATTTCCTTAGGTTTTGGTGAAAATCGCAAAACGCAGTGTGTTTTCGAAAAAATGTTTTTTCTCCACTTTTAAGCCCGAAACTGAAACCTAACTGATTTCTTTTCGGTTTGTAAAGAAAGCCTCGACCATTTCTTGGGTGGTTGAATGTTTTTACGGTGGCAGC
The DNA here is from genome assembly GCA_007258455.2 of Sequoia sempervirens. Taxonomy (NCBI): domain Eukaryota; kingdom Viridiplantae; phylum Streptophyta; class Pinopsida; order Cupressales; family Cupressaceae; genus Sequoia; species Sequoia sempervirens. Next base: position 618,435,708 of record VDFB02270651.1, read on the forward strand.
CTTTTTGGAGAATAGAAAAAAAATCATCTTTCTGCGTAAAAGTTACAGTTTACTCTGTTTCCTTATTTCTTTCTGCAAAATAATGAATTGAGAAGTAATTTTGAAACGTGGAGTATGTATTGAGATTGTCTTTAAAGCATTGAATTAGCGTAGGAACTGTCTTTTATTCATTGTAGGGTTTTTATTGCTGTGTTTTTTCCTTAAATTTCAGTTTTCACTGGTAAAGAAAGAACAATGGAGTCTTAGTTGCATTGCCTTTGTACTCAGCACAAGTTCATTGGAAATGGAGCTTGACTCCACTGCTGTACATAGAATAGGCGTAGGAATTTTTTGGTATTTAAAAAGCATGCAAAAAGATTAATCCTAGGCGAGTTGTCCATGCCCGACTAGGAAAAGAAATTGTTTTACTCTGTTCCAACGCAGGGGTGTTGAAATCTATTCAATTTGGGTTGAATAAAGATTGCAGGGATCTTTTAAGGGTCTGACAAGAGGCATGAGTCCTTAGCATTTCCATTTTGGTGATTGTTGGATGAGGATAGATCAATGCATGTTCAAGAAAAGGCTTGGAAGGTCCTACAATCCCATGAAATTAGCATCAGAACTATGCACGGCCTGATAGGGTCAGAAGTCACAAGAATTTTGAAGAATGCCAAATTTGAATCAAGGAACCTTCCTTGAGTTCCAGATGTCCACCGAGCTGAAGGGTGAGATAATTTAATAAGAAACCAAATAAGCTTATAGTTGCAAGCCCTCCTAAAACCCTAGGGTTTTGAGGTAGCAATAGAGGAGAGAGTGATTGTGCAAGGACAAGAACACTATTGCCAGTGATTTTTAAGACAACTAAACAAATTCACACCCCTGCAACAAGGTTGGGCAGAATGGAAGATTGACTGGTCTTTAGTTGATTAAGGGCTAGTTAGAGCAGAGAGGAAAAGAAGCATCAAGAAATGTTTGATTCAGGCTTAATGAATGTTTTGGGATATTGATAGCAGGGTTGGCAGCAAAGACCAGGGGTGCCAAATTGTTTTGGAACCTATAGGTTTGGTGGAGGTAGCAACTCCAGGGGTTATCCAAAGTGAGACCCAGAGCATTGAGTCAGTGAATGATTCAATCCAACCCTCGTCCTATCAGATTGGTATCAGAGCAGTGAAAGATTTGGGAAAGGAATCTTGCATGTTAGACATAGAGTCAAGTGATACTTCCACCATGGTGACCAATGCAGAACTGGAAAAGATGGTTGAAGAACAAGAAGAAGACAATAAGTATTTGAGGGAAAGAATAGCTCAACTTGAGGCAGCAGTGAGGAGTGCACAGTTTGAAGGAAGAATTCCAAAAGAAGAAGAGGTTGCAGAGGAAGATAAGACCCCTGAACCTAACCCTGTCTTGAAGGAGGAGCCTTTCTTGAAGGCATTAAAAGCTTTGAGTGGAAAAGCACTTGAAGGAATACCACTATTTAGTGGAAAGATGGAACCTGACCTAGTCATGGACTGGATAGAAGGAATGGAGAACCACTTCGAATGTGATGGAGTTACAGAAGCACAGAAGGTGAAGGTTGCAAAATCAAGGTTGAGAGGATTAACGTTAACTTGGTGGAAGTTTGTTCAGATTGAAAGGGAGAAAGAAGGTAAGTAGCCTATATCAACCTGGAAAGGAATGGTTGCAAAAGTGAAAGAAGCCTATATGCCTGATGACTATGAAATTCAACTCCACAAGAAAAGGTGGAGTTTAAGACAAAAAGACCAAGATGTAAACACCTGCATGGAAGAGTTTCAGAAGCTTTGTTTGAGATCGAATGTGGTAGAAGATGAGAGCCTAAAAGTGGCTAGATACCTAAATGGATTGAAGTGGAATATACAGGAAGAGATGGCTTTACTCAGCCCCAAGACAGTCCACCAATGCTATCAGCTAGCTATCAAGATCGAAGAGAGGAATAAAAGGAAGCATGATCAGTCCTCTAAGGGTAGGGGAAGAGGCAGAGATCAAAAAGGACAGTGTGGAGGTTACCAAGGAAGAGGTGGTGACCAAAGAAACCAAGGTGAATCAAAGCTTACTAAGCATTGAGGTGAAACTTCATCAAGAGGAGGTTTTAATAGAGGAAGAGGACCTCAAGGAGGTTCAAATAGAGGTAGAGGAGTAGGCAGAAGTAACTCTTACTTTGCCACCATGAAGTGTTATAACTGCAATCAGCTAGGCCATCCAGCTTATAGGTGCCCGGAGAAAGCTTCATCTAGCAACGAGAAAAGAGTAGCTTATGCACAAGAGGACACTGTGAGTGTAAAGACACCTGAGATCAGTCATATAGAATCAAAAGTAGGTGAAAATCTGATGTTTAATAGAGTGCTGATCAGACAACCGGTCAAGGAAGAACCCAAGCAAAGGAGAGCTTTGTTTCGAGCAAGGTGCAAAATACTTGGAAAGGTATGTAAGGTTATTGTCGATTCTAGTTCTACGGACAATATAATATCTGAGGAGGTAGTAAATAAGTTAAAATTGCAGAAGGTACCTCATGCCAATCCCTACAAAGTCACATGGTTGAACAAAGGGCAAAGTGTCTTAGTGAATGAGCAGGTTACAGTGGAATTTTCAATAGGAGGCTACAAAGACAAGTTGGTTTGTGATGTGCTACCCATGGATGCATGCCACCTTCTTCTTGGCAGGCCATGGAAATATGATAGAGGTGTTGTATATCATGGGAAGGAGAATACCATAGAATTCATGAAGGATGGAAAAACCTTCAAGCTGCAATCGTTGATTGAGGAAGATGAAGGGCAGTCCAAGGTTCCAAACATTATGTTGAGCAGTGGTAAAGAGTTCATCAAGGACCTACACCAAGGGAATGAAGGGTATGTGATTATGATGCAGCCCAAAGAAGAGAAAAAGGCTGAAAGGGCAGTGTTACCAGCAACAGTCCAGAACTTGCTTGACAAATACAAGAGCATAATGAGTGATGGAACACCATCAACTCTACCACCCAAGAGAGCAATAAGTCATCAAATTGACTTCATAGCTAGAGCCTCATTGCCTAACAAAGCAGCATACAAACTAACCCCTAAGCAGAACAAAGAGGTGGCTAGACAAGTGGAAGAGTTGCTGAATCAAGGTCTGATTCAAAAGAGTATTAGTCCATGTGCAGTCCCAGTTGTTTTGGCAACTAAAAAAGGAGGTAAATGTAGACTTTGTACTGATTCTAGAGCAATAAATAGAATCACAATTAGGTATAGATTTCCAATACCTAGGATTGAAGATTTATTGGATTTCCTTGGAGGTGCAAAATTTTACACTAAGCTAGATCTTAAGAGCGGGTATCACCAAATCAGAATTAAGGAAGGTGATGAGTGGAAGACAGCTTTTAAGACAAACGATGGTTTATATGAGTGGAAAGTGATTCCATTTTGTCTCTCGAATGCCCTGAGCACGTTCATGAGACTAATGAATGAGGTGCTTAAATATTTCACAGGGATTTTTGTGGTAGTTTACTTGGATGACATACTGATTTTCAGCAAGACAGCAGAAGAACATTTGAAGCATGTAGAGATGGTACTCAAAAGGTTGCAAGAAGAATAGTTGGCAATCAACCTTGAGAAGTGTGAGTTCTTCAAACAAGAGCTTGTGTATCTAGGCTTTGTGGTATCTGAAGGAACGTTGAAGATGGATCCAAGTAAGGTGGAAGCTATCCTAAACTGGCCTACACCAACCACAACAACTAAGGTAAGGAGTTTTCATGGTTTGGCTCAGTTTTATAGGAAGTTTATAAGGAATTTTAGTGGTATATGTGCACCAGTGTTAGATACAATCAAGGGTGGTCAAAAAACAAAGTTTAAGTGGACACTAGAGGCTGATAACGGGTTTGAAAAGTTGAAAAAAGAAGTGGCAACACAACCTATCTTGTTATTGCCTAGTTTTGATAAATTGTTTACAATTGAGTGTGATGCAAGTGGAGTAGCAGTAGGAGGAGTCCTTAGTCAAGAAGGTAGGCCTGTAGCCTTCTTTAGTGAAAAACTTAATGAAGCTAAGCAAAAATACTCCACCTATGATCTGGAACTTTATGCTTTAGTGTAATCCCTTAGGAAATGGAGACATTATTTGCTGCCCAAAGAGTTTGTGGTCTTCACAGATAACCAAGCACTCAGTTATATCAATACCCAGGAGAAGTTAAGCAATAGACACTTGAAATGGATGGAGTACATTCAAGCTTTCACATTTACCATTAAGCACAAGAAGGGACAACAGCATTAAGCAGGAGGATGTTGACAGTCCAAGAGATACAGCTGAAAAGCATAGGATTGGAAAGTTTTAAGGATCTCTATGGTGATGACGAAGAATTTTCCGAAGCCTACAAGGTATGTTCAGACTTTGCAAATAATTTTCACAGTCAATATGCTGAGTATACATTACAAAATTGGTTGTTATTCAAGGGCAATCTGTTATGTGTCCCAAGAGGATCAATGAGGGAAAATCTGATCCAAGAAAAACACAATGGCAGCCTTATTGGACACTTTGGAATCAATAAAAAATTTAGAGTTGGTACAAAGGTTTTACTATTGGCCTAAGTTAGAATGAGATGTCAGAAAGTATGTTGAACAGTGTGTTGTTTGCATGAGAGCCAAAGGGGGAGCTAGCAATGTTGGGTTATATTAGCCTTTGCCTATTCCGAACAGACCATGGGAGTGTGTGAGCATGGATTTTGTGGTGGGTCTTCCCAAGACTAAATCTGGTTTTGACAGTGTTTTTGTAGTTGTGGACAGATTTAGCAAGATGAGTCACTTTATTCCTTGCAAGACTACACACGATGCAAGCTATATTGCCCATCTCTTTTTCAGGGAAGTGAGAATCCATGGATTGCCATTGAGTATTGTTTCTGATAGGGATGTAAAATTCATGAGTCATTTCTGGAAAACACTATGGAGCAGATTGGGAACTAATTTATCATTTGGATCAGCTTACCATCCTCAGACTGATGGTAAAACCGAGGTGGTTAACAGAGTGTTAGGTAACCTATTGAGGTGCTTGACAAAGGAATATGGGAAGACCTGGGATATGGTGATTTCCCAAGCGAAATATGCATACAATGATAGTCTGAACAGAACTACAGGAAAAAGCCCATTTGAAGTTGTCTATGGGATGCATCCAAGACGAGTTTGTGAGCTCAGAGACCTGGGAACAATGGAGAATAGGAGTGGACATGAAGAAGACTTCACTCAAACCATGAAGGAGATTCATGAGCAGGTTAAGAAAACAATCACAGCAGCAACATAAAAGTTGAAGAACAAAGTTGATGAGACAAGAAGAGATGTGCAGTTCCAGGTGGGTGATTATGTGATGTTTCACCTCAACAAATCCAGATTGTAGAAGGGGATGTCCATGAAGTTTCAAATGAAATGGATAGGACCATGCAAGGTGATAGCTAAGTATGGAAAGAATGCATACAAGGTGGAACTTCCATCGGATTTGGGCATATCCCCAGTCTTCAACGTTGCTAATTTGATCAGGTACAAGGGTACAGTCAATGATGAAGTTCAAAATAGTCAGGAAATATTCAAAGATATCAACAATATACCCCTTCCAATTCAAGAGAAAGCTCAGGCAGAGAAGGTCTTGGAGTCCAGGGTGAAGAAAGCAACAAGGAATAAGGTATACATGGAACACCTTATCAAGTGGAAGAGCAAACCTGACTCAGAAGCTACATGGGTACAAGAGGACCAATTCAAGAAGCTTGGCATTGACCTGAAACTGATACCACCTTCCAGTCCTTGATCTTCGTGCTGAGAGGGGGAGAATGGTGCAGGAGCACCTACTTGAATACAAGCGTAATTTTAATGTTTTGCTCTTAATATTTTTGTTTTGTTTTGTAATGGTCTCATACACCATTGATAAGGTGTAAGGGGACCTCTTTGAAGCTTAGGTAAACTTAAAATAAAATGGAAACTCGTTTTGTAGGCGTTTCCTTAGGTTTTGGTGAAAATCGCAAAACACAGTGTGTTTTCGAAAAAATGTTTTTTCTCCACTTTTAAGCCCGAAACTGAAACCTAACTGATTTCTTTTTCGGTTTGTAAAGAAAGCCTCAAAAATTTCTTGGGTGGTTGAATGTTTTTTACGGTGGCAACCTTTTTGGAGAATAGAAAAAAAATCATCTTTCTGCGTAAAAGTTACAGTTTACTATGTTTCCTTATTTCTTTCTACAAAATAATGAATTGAGAAGTAATTTTGAAATGTGGAGTATGTATTGAGATTGTCTTTAAAGCATTGAATTAGCGTAGGAACTATCTTTTATTCATTGTAGGGTTTTTATTGCTGTGTTTTTTCCTTAAATTTTAGTTTTGACTGGTAAAAGAAAGAACAATGGAGTCTTAGCTGCATTGCCTTTGTACTCAACACGAGTTCATTAGAAATGGAGCTTGACTCCACTGCTGTACATAGAATAGGTGTAGGAATTTGTTGGTATTTAAAAATCATGCAAAAAATTAATCCCTAGGTGAGCTGTCCATGCCCGGCTAGGAAAAGAAATTGTTTTACTCTGTTCCAACGCAGGGGTGTTGAAATCTGTTCAATGTGGGTTGAATAAAGATTGTAGGGATCTTTTAAGGGTCTGACAGGAGGCATGAGTCCTTAGCATTTCCATTTTGGTGATTTTTGGATGAGGACAGATCAATGTATGTTCAAGAAAAGGCTTGGAAGGCCCTACAATCCCATGAAATCAGCATCAAAACTATGCACGGCCTGAGAGGGTCAGAAGTCACAAGAACTTTGAAGAATGCCAAATTTGAGTCAGGGAACCTTCCTTGAGTTCTAGGTGTCCACTAAGCTGAAGGGTGAGATAATTTAATAAGAAACCAAATAAGCTTATAGTTACAAGCCCTCCTAAAACCCTAGGGTTTTGAGGCAGCAATAGAGGAGAGAGTGATTGTGCAAGGACAAGAACACTATTGCCAGTGATTTTTAAGACAACTAAACAAATTCACACCCCTGCAACAAGGTTGGGTAGAATGGAAGATTGACTGGTCTTTAGTTGATTAAGGGCTAGTTAGAGCAGAGAGGAAAAGAAGCATCAAGAAATGCTTGATTTAGGCTTAATGAACATTTTGGGATATTGATAGCAGGGTTGGCAGCAAAGACCAGGGGTGCTAAATTGTTTTGAAACCTATAGGTTTGGTGGAGGCAGCAACTCCAGGGGTTATCGAAAGTGAGACCCAGAGCATTGAGTCAGTGAATGATTCAATCCAACCCTCGTGCTATCACCTTTCATGACTGTGGCATATCATACCTTGAAAAAAAAAAAAAGGTCATTATGATTTTCCCTTTTCGAAAGCTATTGTCAATGTCAATACATTTGTTATCCTTTATTACAAGAGCTAGATGTTCAATACCATTAAAATCAATGTGCTCAATGGACAATATACTAGCATCAGCAAAAAGATCTTTTGGAAATTTATATATTAATTATCTATTACCAAAATAAATGATTCCATGTGCAATAATATTATGTATCTTTCTCCTCATGTTTTTGCATGATAATTTTCCTACCTTCAAAACTTTGTCCTTACATCAATGATTTGACCATGCCACTCTTGAAGACTATCTATTACAACTCTATCATGATAGGTAGTGACTACCTTTTAATTTTTTGGAGACCACTATTCCTCATGAGAGGTGGTTGAATCATCACTTCTAAACAATGTCATGGAGATGGGTTGCTATAATGAAATGATATCTCCATCTAAGATTTATCAAATCATGCTTAATTCTTGTGTACATATAATAGCCAAACTTTACAAATACCCTAACCATTTAATCGTGCAAAAATATACTAAAACTCATATCCATCTTGATAATATTGCCCCTTTTCTATCTAACAAACTGAAACCTACCTGCAAGTTATAGCAAGTTCAGAGGCATACCTGGCAGTTAACACATGGAAACTCATGCAAAGTCTTCATAGTAGCTACATGCCTTTAGATATTCTCAAAACTCCTCTTCAACAAAAAAAATTACCTTGAGAAAAATACACTTCCAAAAAACCCTGAAGGCTCATTGTTTGTGTGAGCTGCACCCAAACTTGGAGTTTTCCCTTTTCTAACATTACATTCGATTTTAGTTTTTTTTTTTTGGCAAAAGAAAAATTGCAAGGACAATATCAAGAAAGTGATATAGTAACATAGCTTTGTTCATTCTTCATTCCCTCTTTCATGTTTCATTTCAATTCAAAGTTTGATGACTAAAATTGGGTTTGACCAACACAAACCCCTATTCACCTAAAACAAACTTTTTTCTCTCTTGTAATGTGTGATTGCAGTTTAGGTGGAAGGAAGCTTGAAGAAATTTTGAAGAGTGAAATTTACAAAGTTATCAAAGTTGTAAAAGTTATCAAAATGGTCTTCTCATAGAAACTAAGATCCCAAAGTCATTTTCGACATTCTAACTATGAAAATTGGGAAAATTGAAAGATTTAGATCTATATCAGAGGATCCTAAAAGCTATAGGAAATCCCTGAACTTGGACCCATTCACCCATGGGTGAATGAGTCCCAGATCTACTTTGGAAAAAAACCTTTAGTGATTGGTACACATGTTTTTTCCCTTCTCTAATCAGTAATTTGATTTCTAGTTCTGTCAGTATTGAGCTTAATATTGTTTTTTCAAGTGTTAGATTGTATTTTGGTGTTGATTTTCTATTTTTAGTTTTTCTCCCCAAAGTGTTGTTTCACCTTGACCCTCATCCTTCAAGCATAAGGAAATATGAAGATTCGCACTTTGACTTGATTCACCTAAGGGTTGATAATCAATTCATTAGTGGGGATCTCATTTCCTAATGAAATAAAGGAAGATAGGTTTATTTTGGTTCACCCCCCTGAAACACCTATTTTTCTTTGTTTCACACTTTACCTTGAGCAATGTTTGTTCTAGGAATAGGGACCTAGGACACATTCACCCATGGGAAAATGGGTCCTCCCTATGCCTTTGAACCTGAATTTAAAATATGTTTTTGGTTGTATTTTAATATACCTGAATCCATATTTCAATGTTGACTTGTAATGTTTGAATTTTGGGAAATCAAGGATACATACCTATAAATACAAGGTTATTTCACTAAGTTTCACCTAGAACTTTTATGATATTTCAAGAGAAATTTAACAATAGAAAAGTTGATGATCAAGAGAATTCAAGAGCATATATATTAGATATTTATTGCAGCATTCAAGATCTAATCATCATATCAAAGTCTTCTTGCATCATGCATGTTTTTGGAGCTAACATTGTGATGTAGGTTTTGAGATCAAATTCAAGCATTCAAAGCATCAATTCAAGCATCAAGATCCACATCCATTGAAGCCATTTCATGCAAGTTTCAAACCTTCATAGATATCCATAACCAAGGTTCATTCAAGGGTTTGTTGAGTGGTAACATAGCATTTTTCATTGTTCATGTTGGTGTAATTAAAAGTGTTGTACCTTGTCCTAGGTCATGATTACACCTTAGTTAAGTTTACTTAGGGACCACAAGGAGGTAGTTGGAGAATTTCCACTTTTGGTGGACTTGACATGTCATTACTTTATCACTTCCACCTTTTTTGGACACATCATGTGATTACCTCTCCACCTTTTGTGGTGATTATCACATTATCACTTTTCCACTTTAGGTGGAGTGATAGCTTTTCATAGTTGTCTCATGCCATAAGGTTATGACACTTGTCATAATCTTATGCCCTTCTATGTTCTCACCTTGGCTATATAACCAAGGGGTATCCTATGTACTTTTTCTCATTATATTTTCATTCATTGATAAGAATACAGTCTATTCTTGTCATATTGCTTCTATCTCTCTTATTATTATGCTTTGTATTAGGCCTCTAGATCTTGGGTGGCTACCTTCATAGCCAATTCTTACATGGTATCAGAGCTATTGGAGTGCCTTTAGTTAGTCTTTTGGAGAGATCTTGAGTGTAATCTTGTATTTTCTTGATAGAAATACCAGATTTTGTGGGAGTTCTATTTTTGGCCTTGTATTGCAGGTGCATTTTGGGAGCTTGTTGCATTAGATCTGAGCTCACCATTGCGTCCATAGTGTATGAGATAGTCAGATTTTCCTTTTGATTCATCCCAGTTCAACATTGGAGGCCAAATCTGCAAGGGTTTGAAGTTGGGTGTTGGTTTCCTAATTCAGAAGGTAGCCATACTTTTAGAGTAGTTTGGGTCAAAATTGACCCTACCATCACGTCTGGGAGGCCTGAAAACCTAAAGATTGACTATCAATGTGTCGATTTTGGACACTGTCAGTTGCAAGCTGAGGCAAAAAAAAAATTCCCATATGTCATATGGAACTCCACATCGCATATTCGCAGAGAATATTCACTTCCTGCATCATCCCAAGGTACTTCGTCATTCCTCCATCAATGGGTACCTTCAATTGTTGTCGGTGTACGCAGATATGATCACCCATCAGTGTAGTCCTTCTGATCACATCCCCTAGTCTCGGTGTCGAATCTTGCATAATTTTTCTACAGCGGCGATTCTCCTTGTACCATGGCTATTGGTCAACTCACATTAGGTATCATCGGCTACGTCTGATCCCGTTTCTACCAAGGTACGATGTCTAGCTCCAGCAATAGCATTGGCAGTTTGAAATCGTCAGCATCACATCTCGGTCGGGTCAACATTGTAGGAAGGTCCAATAGGAAGTCATGCTTCATCCCATCGAACCAGCTCTACTAGTCGACATACCTTCCTCTGGCATCTGCCCCATTGACAAGTACATTTTTCCTTCGCTGACATTCATTATCTCTCCTCCCAATCATTCAAGCATAGGGTACCATTCTACTACATTAGCAAGGTACATCCATCACATCCACGGGGTACTTGATTCTGTGAGGCCATCCTCCATGTACATCATCTCATTAACATTCATTCTGGGGTTGTCACATTGGATGGTATGAAGCATGGTTTTTAATATATATAAAATTCCTTGAAAAGTGATTTAAAATTCATTTTTAAGCTGACATTACTTATAAAGGTTTGTGAGGGTTTGTGAGGCCAACGGTAGAATGGGGTAGGGTGGCCTACGGGTGGCATGGCCACCAGGGCCAACCCCCACTCCACTCTGTTTGCCTGCCCACCACCAATGGTGGTGGGGCTAATATTTTTTAAGTTTTTTGAATAAAGGGTGGTCATACGACGCAATAGGGAGTGCAATTTTTGACCCATTTTAGCATTATTTTTGCACTTAGTTAGTGTGAAAGGTCCTCTTTTAGGCCTTTTTTTCGTGTTTGTAAACCAAATATCATTGGAAAGGTGGTGATCTCAACTTTCTGGTGGTGCTAATGTTTCTTCATAATTTGTTTTTTGGTAAGCATTCATTGCTCATCGAAGTCAGAAGATCCATTTGCACTCCCGAGCTTTTCAAAGTTTCTCATGCAATTTTGCATCATGATCATGGTTGTTGTATTTCTCCTCTTTGTATGTTGTAACACACTGAAATAAAGTGCCACAATCCTTCTATTTTAGTGTACTTTGTCATACTGTATGCTTCTTTGGGTTGATCTATGTGTCTAGTGTTAGTTCCTATATACTCAGCGAATGTAATGGCTAGTTACCCATGCATTTCGATGAGATGGACTAGTCACCATAGAGACATTCTTATTTTGGAAGCACTCTACCTATCTTCAGAGTTTTGGTTCTACATCCAGAGACTTGGTGCATGGCTCCAGTGAGACTTGGATTGTACAATTTGTGCATGGCTCCAGTGAGACATAGATTGTACCAATCTGCTATTGATGAGCATTCAAGTTGATGCTGACACAATTGTCTTCTTGGTTCTGACCTTAATCCTATTATAGTGTGGATTCATCTACAGTTCTTCATCGACAGATTCTACAGTTACTCTTGAGTTGACAAATTTAGCTCAGTCACCAACTATGTGGCTTCTTCTACAGTTGTACCTGATTCTTTCTATCAGTGCTTGTCACAGTTTGGCATTTCTTTTGGAACAACATTTGGAGGACTCATCATCATCTTTGGTCTGCTCTACATCAACCTTCACATTGTTCTACATTATCTCCTTCTTCAGTAAAGATTGGGGACTCTTGACATTGTGACATTTGAGCAATGGCTCTCCATTAAGGTGGGTTGCATGGAATTTCTTTATTCTCTTATTGGGCAGAATTTTTCCTCACTCGAGGTTTTTTCCTTTCTAGAGCATGTTTCTTGTTTTGTTTCTCTCTTTTGGGGATGATTTTTGTCCCATTGGGTTTTCTCCTTTTCTCCGGTTGCAAGAGATTTCCTTGCATTTGTACATGGGTACCTAACATGGCCTAGTAGCCAGGACCCATCTTGCATTGTTTACTTTTATGTACATTCTCCCTAAGTTGCACTTAAGGGGGGGTGTTGGTGTAATTAAAAGTGTTGTACCTTGTCCTAGGTCATGATTACACCTTAGTTAAGTTTACTTAGGGACCACATAGGAGGTAGTTGGAGAATTTCCGCTTTTGGTGGACTTGACATGTCATTACTTTATCACTTCCACCTTTTGTAGACACATCATGTGATTACCTCCACCTTTTGTGGTGATTATCACATTATCACTTTTCCACTTTAGGTGGAGTGATAGCTTTTCATAGTTATCTCATGTCATAAGATTATGACACTTGTCATAATCTTATTCCCTTCTATGTTCTCACCTTGGCTATATAACCAAGGGGTATCCTATGTACTTTTTCTCATTATATTTTCATTCATTGATAAGAATACCGTATATTCTTGTCATATTGCTTCTATCTCTCTTATGCTTGTGCTTTCTATTAGGCCTCTAGATCTTGGGTGGCTACCTTCATAGACAATTCTTACAGTTTGTTCCCTCCTTCATGATTTATCTCAATTCAAGGTTTGATTATCAAAATGAGGTTTGACCAAGGAAAACCCCCATTCACAAAAAATAAATAATTTTCCCCTCTTGTGTGTATGTTACATATTTAGGTTGAAGATCTCTTGAAGTGCAAGATTGGAAAAGTTTTCAAAGTTGTCATCAAATCACAGAATCTCACCTACATATCTGATTTCTAACTTTTCAAAATTGAAACTTGGAAAAATCAAAATCTATAGATCAGTATTAGAGGATCTCAAAATATTTATAAGAACCCTGAAAAAAGACCCATCCACCCATGGGTGAATGAGTCATAGTTTTCCTTTGGAAACTAATTTTTGGTGACTGGTAAACACCTTTCTACCCTTCTCAGATCTGCAATTGGTTTTTTGTTTCTCCTAATATTGAGTTTCATATTACTATTTCAAGTTTGAATTGGCATAATTTGGTTGATTTTATATTTTTATTTTTTCTCCTAAAAGTGTTGTTTGACCTTGACCCCCATCGTCAAAGCATAAGGAAAACTAAATATTCTCACATTGAGTTGATTCACCTAAGGGTTTTTAGTCAATTGTTTGTGGGGATCTCATTGTTGAAAACCTATAATACTGAGGGGGGGTGAATCAATATTCTATTAAACCATTTAGACATAATCCAACCAATTATTAAAATATATTTAACAATAGTAATGAATGAGTACATGAAGAAAATCACAGCACAACATAACACATGAACACTAGGATTTTTATGTGGAAAACAAAAAGAGGGAAAAAACATGGTGAGGATTAAATCATAATATATTATAGCCAGTTATAAGATATTATAGGGTTCATTACCAGAACTCATTATCCTTAAAAGGTTCACCTCCTAAAAATAGATACAAGAAAAACTGGCTACATAGCCAAGGTGTGAACTAATGTAAGATACACTTTCCTTCTGTTGAATTCAATTCTAATGAAGTTTTGGATACAAGATATTGATTTTCTCAACAGTCGCTGAACATGTACTACAATTCTACCCTTATTCTGATTTCACACATAAATTTATAGGTTCACACAAAATTAGATTCCGTACACACCATACATCACTCCATCTCATCTTCTCATCCTCTTACAACTTAAGAATGTTTCACATATATACCCTATTACATCCGCATACATCAATTAGGTCGACCTAATTAGATGTAGCCCTATTTCAATTCAAAAAACACTTTTTCTGCTTCATACATGGAAACAAAACTTCACACTAAAAAAAATGTACAAAAAATGAATTATGGTTAGCATGGATCTGAAATAAATCCCCTTAACATCTGCAATACATATTAATCTTCATAGGACAACTTCAAGCATTAGTTCAACCAAGGATTAGACTCAGCAACAAAATAAGCCAATCCATCCAACATTGATCATCCATGTAATCATATAAGCACGTGCCATATAGAATATGGGTAGTTCTAAAACCTATAAATCATCTCCCAAAATTGTAGAGTCTGAAACCAAAATCAGAGGAATGTGGACCAAATATTACTTATCATCTTGTATTGTATAAGCCAAAATACAGTTTATTGAACTTTTTTCATATGTAACTTTCAGCCACATTGACCAAAATTACTAAAACCTTGAACATAGATATATTTAGTCTTCCCAAAAAACATATTGTAACCTCATAAGTTGATCTTAAAACATGAGCGAATCCAGAATAAATTATTGGATCAAAGTGACACAAAAACTATTTTACCAGATCAAACAAAATTGCCAACAAACATTGTTGGAATCAATGACAATACATCAAAGGGTTCCTTCATTATTTCAACAATCTCCCCCTTTGTCATTGATGGAAACATGTGCCAAAAAGTTCCAAAAAATGGATTTTAACAAGATGAACTTCAACAATTCAACTTCAAATTTGTAACTTCTCTCCCAAGCACAATATCTAAACTTCTCCAGACATAACATCTAAACTTTTTCTCAAAAAAATCTCAAAATACTTCCTAAAATTCAACTTCTCCTCCCCTTTGACATCAAGGAAAAAGGGTGTGCCAATGAGACACATGAAAAAAAAAAAACTAAAAAAAAAAATGGTTGGCTCCTCCTTAGGGAGTTATCCCTAAAATTACATTTGATCATATGTACATGAAAGAAAAACTAAAGCAACTGAAAAATAGTATACAAGGTGAAATATATTCACCCAGAGGAGGAATCACCTTCAAGTTCCTTGAGAATGGATTCCCAAGTGTATTTCCCTTCATCCCAATTCTTTTTAGCTGTAACAAATGCCTTATGTATTGATTCCAACTCCACCAAGCTTTCCCCCCTCTTCCAGAGTAGTCAGATAAGGATTTATCTTGTCATATTTTTCAACTTCAGTGAGAGCACTTGCTATTAGTATATACTTGCACTTACTAGGTCTCCAAGCTATATGAATCACCTTATAATATCCCCTTTTTGTCTTTGTAGGGTGAAAAAAATGTTTTGCAAATCTGAAATTGCAATCCAAGAGCCATAGTTTTTGTCTTTTGTAAGGTCATAAGTTCTAGAGGAATTGGTTAATTGCGACTCTATTGAGTCCATTAGGTCCTTAATGACTTGAGTAGCATCTAGCCATCTCATGCAATTTAAGAATAGTGTTTGAGCCCCATCTTCACATTCCTTTGCTTCTTCCAAGAATTTCATAATCTTGCTATGTACAGTTGCACATCTGTCCTAAATTTCAAACAATATTTTCTCTACAATCCTTAACTCAACTTCTTTTGTGGCCTTCTGTAGGCTAGAAGTATATTTCCTAAATGAATCAACTAAAAAATTCAAATTCTCAATAGGTGTTAAAGAATCATCAATAGTGGTACTGGGGGTTGCATCCTGTAAAGCTTTGATGGAATCATTGTTTAGCTCACTCCCCTTTCGATGATTTTCTATAATTTCCAATTTCTCAAAGAAAATAAAATTACTTCCAATCTCCATTCTCTGAATAGGTGTGATTTTACTCAGATCAACATAGCCTTGTTGTGATGGGAGTTGAACCAACTAGGGAGGAAGGAATGGTTGGGTCCTTATTTTCTTTGTTAGATGACCCTTGATAGTGTTTCCGAAGGATTCTATGAGTGACTTTGTTGGCTTTGTGGTCTTCTAGGATTCTTCTTCATTTCTTTCAACCACAAATTCTTCTTTTTTCTCTTCTTTCTCTTCTTCTTCTTCTTCTTCTTCTTCTTTTTTGAAGGTGTTTTCCTTTTTCCTATCTTTCTTTTCATCCTCATTTTTTATATTTATCATCCCTTTCATCATTATTCTTTTCATATTTACCTTTTTCTTCTTCTCCATTTTTATTTTCTTCGCTTTTATTTGCAATATCTTCATTTTGTTTGTCATGTTGATTTTCAACATTATCATTGACATAATTCTCATTTTGATCTTCATTATTTTCTCCAGTTGTGTTTTCAATGTCTTCTAAAGGAGAAGATGTCTCTGGAGAGGCATGCATATCATCAACCATATTCCCTAGGACATCCAAATGTGGAGTCTTATCTACAGAATAAGCATTTACCTCTTATGCTACTACTTCTTTAAAAATTGGTAAATTGGATATGGGAGGAATATTTTCCTCTTCATTAGAAACTTTATCTTTACCAAGCCCCTTTTCATGAGCTGTATCAGATGCAAGACCAAAAATAATCTCATATTGCAGTTTCATTTCTCTCACTGTATCAAAATTTTCTTGTTTCAACTTTTATGTTCTTTCCTTCTCTCTCTTCATAAGAATGGAAACTCTTTGATTTACCCTAAACTATTGTGTGTATGCTTCTAGTAGGGTAGCCATATCATCCTTAGACAAAGATAATCCAATTTTATTCAAGGCTTTAGTTTTGATCTTGTTATGTGATTTGACAACTTTATATCTTCTTTTTACCTAAGCTTTCCATACAACATCAATTACCTTCTCCTTCATATTGTCCATACTTTCATCCATAATGATCATATACTGAACAAAATCATCTATAATAGTTTTCTGATCTTCTCCATCAACTTCATCATATAATTTGGTAGTGGCTTCTAGTAATTCATCATGTTCTATCATATTGTTAACCAAGGATTCCAACTTTATAGGTGGACAAGCTCTTACTGAAGGAGTCGGGCTTCTTTTTCTTGGGAATTGATGTGCCTTCATCAATTTTATTTTCCTATTTCCCTTTGTGCATATGAATTCTAAAAGCTTCTTTCTCCTTTTCCATATCCTCTTCTTCAGACGAATCCACAATATTGACTCTAGCCTTCTTTGATTCAGTTCTAGCCTCTTGTGAGGCACCTTCACTGTTGGTGTTGTAGACACATAAAATATACGGATTGACATTGTGCATCTAAACCTGACTTACTAACATCATTTCTTCCTAAATCATCCTTCAGTCTAACCATTTAATCAAACCTCCTTATCTGATTAAATTCATCAATATTACTCTCTTAATTGAATAAATCATTTTATCTAATTAAGTCAATCTCTTTTGTTAATTAGATCAATCCATCTGATCTAATTATCCCTATTTAATTAAATAATCAATTTATTTGGTTAAATCTCTAAATTCTATCCATTAAATTAAATAAATTAAAACCTTATTTGATTTAATCTAACACCATCTCTTTTAATTAAATAACTCAGAATCCTTATTTAATTAACCTCTTATCATATTCCTCTCTTATTTGATTTAAATAAATCCCTAAATTTGAGTCAAATAGGTCCCATCATCTAACCTCTCTTATTAGATTATTTAACCCTTAATTTATTTAATCTCATCTCATGTCCCATCCTCTAGATAATGCAAGTTGCACATGAAAATAGATTTAATTCATTTATTAAATCTCTATTTTCCTCACAAGGCATCTTTTGGAATATTCTCTAAATTTGAATTCAAAAATTCCAAGTCAACATGTACATCCAACAAGGCAATAAATTCATCTTACATGTCCTTTCCCTAGAGCCAAGTGGCATTTATTGCATTTTCCCTTCCCTCTTACATGTCATTTCAATGAATTTGAAATTCAAAATTATGCATGTATTGGCACAATCCCCAAATCTTACACATCCTCCATCCATTCATAGCTTGAAAAGTGGCATCTTTCCATTGGATGAATTTTAGTATCACATTGTTCAAATTTGGACATTCATCCATCTTGGAATTCTATAAATAAAGAGCTCATATCCTCATTTCATCATCCACAATTTAGGAAAAGTTACCATGCTCAAATATCTCTAAAATTTCATCCATTGCCATTGAGTTCTTAGCTAGGTTTTTGCAGATTTTTGGCTTGGAGCTCTCATCCTTCACCAACAAAGTGGATCAATCTCATCAACAAATCAAAGCTTGCATCTTAGGAATTGGGAAAGGGCCAATTTTCGCATCAAATTGGCACCAATTCCCCCATGGGATCATGAGTTTTCACATTTAAATTAGGATTTAATCTATTTTGTTCTTTTTATTATGCTTTTCATTGTTTTCTTTCCTACTTAGAATTTGTAAATGGATTTCATGGGGAATCCTTGTTTTGGCTTGCAATCTCTTGTCTAACTTGTTTATTCTTGTTGTTTTGTAGGTACCAAGGTTGGGGTTCACACATTTGGCACTAGAAGGAGGGTTGGACATCATTCTTTCTCATTTTTTTCAGAAATTTCTATGTTTTTTCCTCACACACAGAAAATTCTAACGTCGGGAGCTCAACGTCTACATTTTGGCACCACTGTCTCTTCAGCATCACTATATACCACCTCAGGAGACTCAAAGTGCGACGCTGGACTTGGCCCGCCAAGAAAATTTGAATTATAAACTCCACCGCTGGGCTCGTTGACTCAAACATTTTAAAAAATAATCAAACTGCGACGCTAGACGAAAAGTGCAATGCAGTTGAGCTCTCTGTCCCAACACAGAGTAACGCTGACTGGCAAGCGGTGCTGTGAGAGAACCATTGGGAAATCAAATTGCGACGCAATTGCGAGTTGCAACACTGGAATGGAGTAAAAATGGAAAATTAAATTTAGCATGTGCTCTTTGAATGATGATTAATTTGTTCTCTGTATTCTGCTTTTTTGTCTCTGTATTTTCTAGAATTTGATTGGTTTTTTTTTTTCTCCCTTGTAGGTTGGAAATCAAAATCAAAAGAAGGAGAAGCATGAGAAGGATGTTTGTCAAATCAAAGTTTTTTTAAACACTATAGTGTTTGATTAACACTTTTTCATGAAATTATTATCTTTTCCTTCTTAGGACACTAATTTTCATTTAGGTTTAAAAAGAATCTTTCCATTTCTTGCAAAAGGGCTAAAATGAACATTAGGACCACAACGTACTAGATTTTGTTTCTTG
Source organism: Sequoia sempervirens (assembly GCA_007258455.2). Classification (NCBI taxonomy): domain Eukaryota; kingdom Viridiplantae; phylum Streptophyta; class Pinopsida; order Cupressales; family Cupressaceae; genus Sequoia; species Sequoia sempervirens. The sequence continues at coordinate 618,454,900 of VDFB02270651.1, forward strand.
GACTAAAACTTGAACAAATGTCTCTCAGTTGTCTTTTGGTGCTTAAAAATAACTCACATTTTGCTTTGTGGATTTAAAAAGAACAAGTGCAACTTTGTTTTTGTGAAGGCTTACTTGAACTAACCTCATTGAAAAAGGATGTATGCGCTTCTCTCGTGCTTTATAGTGATCTTGAGAATCAAAAGGCCTTTTTCATGATTTTAGGTTAAGACAAAGCAATCACCTCCACACCTTCAATTTGGGCTTCAAATTGAACAAAATCTTGTGTGAGTGTGAGTGGGGGAATTTTCATGTATATTCTCTCTCTTTGTTGCCATCAAAGATTGATCGAGTTACGGATTTTGTCTTTACTCACTTTTGTTTCTCCTAGAGGGCCTGCCTTGGGGAAAAAGTACTCACCCAAGGGAATGACTCAACCGGTAATACTCTAAAGACAAGAGTATTTCCAATTGGGATATAAATGTGGGTATTGGAGTAAACGCCAATATCACATGGTTGATTCCAACAAGATGGATCCAAAAGGGGACTCTTGCCATATGGGTCAATCTCCACAAACGGAAAGTCCTTACTAAAACCCATGTGCTAGAATTTTCCAAAATCCTTTAAACTATTTGTTGGTGCAAGAATGGTCATTTTGAATCCACCCCACACTTTTACGGTCTTTTAGTAGAAATGGAAAACATGCCATGGGAGTTTCATGGGTGTTGATGCTTGGCTGCCTTGTATAAGTGAGTGTTGTGGAGGGGAGCCAGTGGGGTCAAGCATCTAACCATTCACTAAAGATAAGCATAGCTGGACTTGTCCAAGTGGGAATCCAACAAATATTGTCTTACACATCCATAGGGTTGTACTTATTCTTGGGTTACAAAATGCATTGCTTGATCAAAAACATCTCAAAAACAAACACTTAACATCATCCAAATTTCAAACCCTTTTGGAGACAAATTTACTTGACTCAATCCATATGTTATTGCTTGCCCTTGGGATTCATGTCCTTAGAGGTTTCTAAACATTGAATTATATCTCGATTTGTCTCCTTAAGTAAACAATAGGTAAACCCTTGCCTTGAGTTCATCGAATTTCCACATAACATATTTTGTGGGGTTTTGAAGAAATTAAGACATTGGACATCTTAGTTTGAAAAACTTAATCAAAGAAAGTGTTTTTGGTAAAATAAAGTCATTAAGCAAAGCTAAGAAAAATGAACTTTCATGTATGATTGAAGACTCGCAATTTCAAAATCCAAAGCAAAGATCATTGGTTCAAAATCCAAAAATGTGTGTTCAAATTAAATCATTCTTTGGTCACAAAAGTCTATAGGAAGCATTTGGATGTTCTTCAATACCTAAGTCTAGGAAAATAAAGTGTCTTTTTTAGGTTCACCGTAGGATCAAAAGCAAATCAAAATCTTTTTCATCCACCCTTCAAAGCATTGAAACAAACATCATCTCACCATCATCTTTTGGAAAATATTGAAATCGTCCTTAAAAGCTAGGCCCTTTGGAAAAATAAAAATTCATCAAATCCTTGAGACCAAATCCTTGAAAAATTTATCAAAATCACCTTTGGCTAGGTATATGTAGATGCATCCTTTTACATATTCTTAGTCAAAGTCATCAAAATCATCTTGTTTAGCTTGGTATAGGTAGATGCATCCTTCTTCGTATGCTTAGCTAAATTATCATTTTGTTTCAATAGGTGTGGGTAGATGCATCCTTCTCCCTACACATATTCAAATCCTTATCCTTTGGAAAAAGCTATCCCTTAGATAATCATCTAACATCTTAGGGTCTTTTTGTTCAAAATCAATCAAAACCAAATCAAAACCAATCAAGATCAAGGACAAAATCAAGGGGAAAATCAAAATCAAAAATCCGAAAAGCCTAGCATCTCCCATCAAGATTAATAAAAAGACCATAACATCCACATCATCCATCCCTCACATCATCACCATATCATCTCTTGATCTTTAAGATATCCTAAAAAATCTCTACTTTGGACATAAAGTAAAGATCAATCCAAAGAATCAAGAGGTTCATTTCTCCTATTCTTGAAAATTGATCCTCATTTTATGGTTCAAACTAGATCTCAATACAAGAAGAGCATGGAAGCCAACAAAGAAACACCCGATTCGAGTGATCTTAGCCAAACAAACATTGAAATAAACCCCATCGAATCAAGCAATCCTTTGACCATTTCATCATCGCAAAATCCAAAAGAAGAAAACCAAGGAGAGGATCTTACCTTTGGAATGACGAAATGACGAAATGACTGAAATGCTCCAAAATCAAGACAACCATAGAATCATCAACATCATGATGAGACTTAATCATTCGTTATACATGCTTGAATTAGCAAAACAAGGATCCAAGTTACCTTCAGACTTTGATGTGAGTACCATAGTGGAGACATCATTTCCTCCAATCTCATCCACCATTCCCATCTCATCTACACTCCCATCCCAAAATATCATGCAAAACATTCCACAAATCATGACATCTTTTGCTCCAACCCAACCCAACATTAACAAGGGAAATACATTTTTCAATGCTCTCCAAGCACACCCCCTTGTCAATAATCAAAACTTGGATGCAAAAACCACCTTAGAAAAAAGCATACTTGAAAACCCATTACATAAGAATGTTCCTCTCACATTCCATCATGATCCATCATCATCATACTTTCATGCAATGCCTCAAACTCCTCTCCTCACAAATTCGCAAGAGGAAGGAGACATGTTCGGACCAAGGGGCATCTTTGACACCACAACATTTTCACAAGAACTTGCACCCCTCTCATTTCCACCTCTTCCACCATTACCATCATCATCCACATCACTCCTTAGTTTGGGGCTTCCCCCTCTACCAAGTATCAATCAAACCACTATCCCAAATATCAATCAAAGCATTATGCCAAATGCTCAAAATTTGTCGTTGACATCACAACAACAAATGAAAAACACATGAGCAATTACAACATCATCAAACACCCCCTTAACATCACAAATCATGGTCTCCCAAGGACCAACCACATCAACAACACCATCCATCATGCAAAACACCAACACCACCTTCACAAACACCATTCCAAATCCACCACCACCCCCACCACCACCAACTTCCACCACATCAACCCAATACAACACAACATTACAAGCTACTTTCCAAAGAGGATACCAAAAAGTTTAGAAACAAAAAGTTGAACAACTAGCTACTCAGCAAGTTGCTCAAGTTGCGCAAGCTACCCAAGCAGCCCAAGCAGCCTTACAAGCACAACAAGCCCAAGCGTTATTGCAACAACAACAACAAGAAGCTGCTCAAGCCGCTCAAGCATTGCAAGAATTACAAGCACAAAAGGCTGCTCAAGCACAAGCTCTATTACAACAACAAGCAGCAAAAGCACAAGCTACAAAAGTGCAAGCTCAATATCAGGCACAACAAGCCCAATATCAAGCACAACTTCTTGCATAAAGACAAGCAGCGCAATTGCAAGCATATCAGCAAGCAATAAAGAAATATCAAGAGCAACAAGAAGTAGCATAATTGGCAGCCCAACAACAAGCGTTGTTGGAACAATAGCAAGCACAACAACAAGCATTGTTGGAATAGCAACAAGTGCAACAACAAGCACAAATCTTAGTGCAGCAACATCAAGATCAACAAGCGTTGTTCATACAAAAGCAGGTGGAAGCCTACCTCGCTTGGTAGAATATACAGATACCATCGAACAACACACCGACTAACCCACCCATCCAACCCATGATTGAAACACCCCAAAACACTTTCATCCCACCCCCTGATCTGCAAAATGATGTGACGACACAAATCAGGTTGCTCTCACAACAAGTGCTTGATCTGCAATCAAGGAAAACAACAGACACCAAACAACTTGTGTCCATATCTGTTCGACAGGAGCCTAGTGATGAAACCATTCCCCAAGGGATTTGAAATCCCCAAATTTAACAAATATCGAGGGACGGGAAACCCTGAAGATCACATCAGGGAATTCTAGGTTCATTGCATGGAAGTCGCATATGACGATACTTATCTGATGCGGCTATTCCCTAGGAGTTTGGTAGGCCACGCTATGGAATGGTTCTCTCGCTTACCTTCAAGAATTAGAACATTCCAAGAAATTATGGATGCATTCATTAAAAATTATGCATGCAACATTGCAATGGATGTTAGTCTAGAAGAACTCTATGCTCTAAAACAAAGAAAGGGTGAATCTTTCACCTCATTTTTACAATGATTGTGATCCAAGGCCAATCAGAGCAAGTGGACCATTCCAGAAGAACAACAAGTTTTCACCATCATAGCTAACCTTGAAGGCCACTTGGAATTTCATCTCAAGGTTCAGGGCATCACCACATATGATCAATTGATCCCCAAGGCACTCGGTATCGAAGGATCTCTCATGACTCAACCCGTGGAATCAACATCATACCCCGAACAACAAAATAACCACCCACCATCCAATTACAATGATAAACCTCACACATGGGAAAGGAGCAAAAACATTACTAATGATGGTTTCGTCGATGCCAAGGTGGTCATTAGTGCTCCTCTCCAACATACACCCACACCAAAAATCCAAATCCAACACCACAACAATCATCACACAACAAAAAAACCAAACCACAATCCAACAATCAATATTCTCAATGAGAAAAGAGGACCACCCCAATGCAAAAGTTATCCCAAGCGAAAATACACCACTTTGGGGGAACAACTTGAGGACATAATGAAAAATTTGATAGAAGAAAAACTCATCCAGGCTCCTACATTTGAGAATTACCAAGAACCGAATGTCAAACCTCCTTGGTATAATGAGAATCAACTTTGTGAATTCCATAAAATAAAAGGCCATACCACAAACAACTGCATGAGATTGAAAAACATCATTCAAGATCTCATCGATAAAAGAATCATAAACGTAGAACAACCTACAGGAAACCAAGATCTTAAGATATATATAAATTTGATGTCAAATCATGGCAATAAAGGGAACAAAAATGATAAAGGGAAAGGCACCCACTCAAATGTGAATCATGTGTATGAAACAGTCGTCGCCTCCCTAGATGAAAACTGCATGGTCATCACCATCAAAGGTGCCCATGCCGATTGTGGAGTTGCCACAAGAGGCGGCAAAGCAACCATCGCAAGATCATCCCAGCCAAGAAAAGTCCCCACATCTAGATCCATTCCTAATGGCTATAATGTCCTAGACCAACTCAAGAGAACGCTAGTGCAAATCTCCATCATGAAGTTGCTAAAAATCTCATCCGCCCATAGGATAATCCTTGAAGAACCGTTGGCCTCATCCACTATCCCCGCAAACCTTGATGCGAAGCAATTCCAAGCTATGGTCAGAAATATTATTATGCCTAATCTTATTACATTCTCTGACCAGGATTTCCCCACCCAACCATCTCACAACCATGCACTTCACTTGGAAGCCATAGTACATAAGAGCAAAATCAAAAGGGTCCTTGTGGATGGAGGTGCCGGTTTGAATATATGTTCTCTCAGCCTCATCAAGCAGTTGAAAATACCAAAATATTCTATCGACAAGGGGAAGGGTATCATGATAAGAGCATACGATGATCAAGAAAGAGTGTCTCAAGGCACGATTAAACTCCCTATTCAAGTAGGGCCAGCTCTCATAGAGTGTCTCAAGGCATGATTAAACTCCCTATTCAAGTAGGGCTAGCTCTCATGGAAACCACTAGTCAAGTCTTGGACCTTGATTTGCCATATAATATCCTCCTAGGATGCCCATGGATTCATGCAATCAAAGTAGTAGCATCGACTTTCCACCAATGTGTGAAATTTACACATGACGGACAAGAAGTGACCATCCATGGAGATCCTAAACCTTTCTCATACTGCAAAAATATTGAAGCAAAGTATTACAAAATTCCCCAAGTACCAAAAAATGATGAGGGACCATCCACACCATACATCGATCCTGCCACTCTCGTATCCACTTCTGAGACAAAGACACCCACCATTCCCACCATCTCTGATATCAATCTCATCATCCAAGATGACGATTGTGGAAGCTACAAGCTCCCTAACAATGCTTTTGTCATAGGAGAGTTACCAAAATCTCCTAGATCACGGGGACGTCCACAAGAAAACCAAGCTACCACATCACAAACATCTCCTGAAGACTATCCTGAATTCACAAGATGGGGAGACCTTGGCCAGGAGGTTATTGAGGTAGATCAATCACACATGCTATATCAAGATGAAAGACTAGCAGCTAATTTACCAATGGATGAAAGAAGCAAGGGTCTGCAAATGATGCTTGCAATGGGCTACGACAGAAATCAAAGACTGGGACAAAATGACAATGGGCTCATAATACCCATCATTCCAGTGACGTGACCGATAACAAACCTTGGCCTTGGATGTACCCCTCTGAGCATAACCATATGTATCCAAAGTCCTCCAATTAGAACGATTCATATTCCTCCTCATCCAACCACAACAAAAGTACACTTACCAATATCCACAGGTAGAGACATACATAACTTCATAACTGACATTTATAATAGTAGTGATGATGAGGATGCCATGACCAATCTACCTACGTTATTTGAGGATACCACCCTTTGCATGATTAGCACCCTCTCCTTTGAAAAAAACAACCAAGATCATGAGATCCGCTTAGTATACCCCCAACTGATCGACTATGACCAACGAGGACCATCGGTTCTTAATACATTCAAAAATGATGAGGCACTCTCAAATTCATGGGATTGAGGGATAACATTCCAGATGGAGATCATAAAGTAGGGTTTATAATAGAGTTGGACACACATGCCTATTATGGGGAAACGATTGAATCCTTTAGTTGCAAAAGTGAGAAACTAAGAATCATATCCAAGTCCTTGAGTGAAAACCACACTGTGGCACTCTCTGACAGGAAAAAGTAAAAAGAAAGGACGTATCCAATGGTGAAAACCTCTCTAAGGCACCTGAGGATGGGGGATTCAATCTTCCTTTAAGAGCCATTCATCAGGAGAAGTCAGTAGTCTTGGCCAAAAAATGCAATCCGGTCAACCTAGGAACAGAGGAGACTCCGCATATCACATTCTATGCAGAATCACTACTATCAGAAGAGCAAGAACTCCTAGCGGCATTCCTAAGGGAAAGACAAATAAACTTTGCATTGAGTTATGTGGACATGCTAGGGCTTGATTGAGAGACTATGGTTCATCACCTAGCAGTGTATCCAGAAGCAAAGCCTGTCAGAAAAAAGCTTCAAAAAATGCACCCTCAGATTGCCTTATTGGTGAAAATGGAGCTAAAAAAGTTACTAGATGCAGGATTCATACGACCAATAGATTATTCAGAATGGGTATCAAACTTGGTACCTATTTCAAAGCCTAATGGAGCCATTAGAATCTACACAGACTTCAAAGATTTGAACAAGGCATGTCTAAAGGATGACTTCTCGCTTCCCAACATTGACATGATAGTAGACATGAAAGTGGGACATGAAATGTTGTCACTCATGGACGGACTCTCAGGATACAATCAGATCATGATAGCTAAGGAAGACCAACATAAGACAAATTTCACTTGTCCATGGGGGACATACTGCTGGAACATGATGCCATTCAGCCTAAAAAATGTAGGAGCAACATATCAATAGGTTATGACATTGATATTCCATGATATGATTCATAAGATAGTTGAAGACTATGTTGACGACATCCTAGCTCAGTCCAGAAAAAGAAAAGATCACATAGCAACCCTAAGTGCCATCTTTGACAGACTAGAAGAGTACAAAGTTAGACTAAACCCAAAGAAGTGTGTCTTCTGCGTACAATCAGGTAAATTGCTAGGATATATAGTTTCCATGAGGGGTATCGAGGTGGATCCAGAAAAAGTGAAAGCAATCCTCAAAATGGAAGCACCAAAGACATTAAAACAATTGAGAGGCCTCCAAGGCAGAATCCAATCCATTAGAAGAATCATAGCACAAATGGCAGACAAATAGAACCCATACTCTCACCTACTCCACAAGGGAGTAGCGTACAAATGGGATAGCAAGTGTGAAGAGGTATTTAAAAAAATCAAGGAATACCTACTAACACCACCAGTCTTAATGCCACCCATCCCAAAGAAACCATTGATCTTATATGTATCAGCAACAGCAACAGCGCTTGGAGCTCTCCTATCTCGGCATGATGAAAATAGAACAGAGAGGGCTATTTACTATATCAATAGAACAATGGTTGGGCATGAGCTAAACTGTTCATTCATCAAAAAAGCATGCCTGGCAATAGTGTTTGCATCACAAAAATTCAAACATTACATGTTGGCACATAAGATAAAGCTCATCACCAAAATCGACCCTCTCAAGTATCTACTATCAACGACAATGCTCACAGGAAGAATGGAAAAATGGGTGATGATATTGTCAGAGTACGACATTGAGTATGTGGAGCGGAAAGTGATTAAGGGCCAAGTTATTATAGATCAACTAGTAGAAGCACCTATTTATTTTGAGAATCCTCTTGTCTCAGAGTTTACAGATGAATCCATTTTCAATCTCAACATAGCTAACCACTGGAAACTATACTTCGATGGCTCATACACACAACATGGATTAGGAGCCGGTGTTTTCTTCATCACCCCACAAGGGGATTTCATACCAAGGTCTTACAAACTAGCATTCCCTTGCACTAATAACATTACAGAATATGAGGTTTTGACTATAGGTCTTAGAATAGCAGTGCAATGGAACATCATAGCCCTCAAAGTCTACAGAGACTCTCAATTGATCATAAATCAAGTCAATGATGAATATCAGACCAAGGATGACAAGCTCACTCCATACAAGAAATTGGTGGAGACTCTAAAAGAATCTTTCATTGAAATAACATTTGAGCAAATCCCTAGAGCCAACAACAGAGCAGCAGACGCGATGGCAACAATTGGGTCCTTATTAGACATCCCTCACAACATTCCAAAATATGAATTCTTGATTGAGCAGCTTCTCATTCCTGCATTTGAGGTACCAGAATTAGAATATGTGTGTGAAATCGTTAGTCCTAGCGATCCTTGGTATCATGATATTTATACATACCTTTGCATAGGAGTCATACTCATTGACCTACCTTCAAACTTAAAATGAACCTTTGTCAAAAAGGCATCCATATTTGTCATCCTAGGTGATACCCTATATCGTAGGAGCATAGAAGAAACCCTACTACACTCCTTAAATGTCATGGAGGCATTAACCGCTCTAACTGAAGTACACAGTAGTATCTGTGGTTCACACTCGAGTGGAATGACCATAGCTAAGAAACTGCTAAGGATGGGGTATTATTGGCCCACAATGGAAAGAGAAGCACATGATTATGCCAGAAAGTGTCTACAATGTTAGCAACATGGGGACCTCATCCATGCTCCAGCTCAAGAGCTTCATCCTATTGTCACACCATGGCCCTTTTTGTAGTGGGGCCTCGATCTCATTGGGAAAGATACACCCACCTCATCTAATGGCCACAAATTCATCATAACTGCAACTGAGTACTTTACTAAGTGGGTGGAGGCCATACCCATGACGTACATAACTGGGAAGCAGATTTTAAAGTTTATCCTGAACTACCTCATCTATCATTACGGTGTCCCACAAGCCATTATCTTAGATAATGGGACACCATTCAAGAATCAAGAGGTTCGTGACTTATGCAAGAAATTCAAAATCCAACATCGCTTCTCCACCCCATACTATCCCTAGGGCAATGGCCAAGTAGAAGCTACAAACAAAACCATTCTAAAAATCCTCAAGAAAACAATCAATGATGCAGGTCGTGACTAGCATTTGCAGCTTAATACTACCCTATGGGCCTATCAAACCAGTATCTACACACCCACTGGTGCTGCCCCTTTCTCCTTGGTCTATGGATCAAAAGCAATACTCCCCATAGAGATCGAGCTCCCATCCCTCAGGATATCACTACAAAATCTCATCACTGATGAAGACTACCGAGTGTCAAGACTAAATGAGCTAGAGCTACTAGATGAGAGATGTATAGATGCTTTAAATCATTTGCAATTCTATCAGAATAGACTCAAATAGAGCTACAATAAGAAAATAAAATGAAGGAGTTTCCAAGTTGGAGAACTGGTGTTAAAAGAGAATCAGAAGAACATCCCAAACCCAAGCAGCAAAGGAAAATCTGAACCCAATTGGCTAGGACCATTCGTCATTACAACAAGTTACAAATCAGAGGCATATCAGTTATCAACACCCAAAGGGGAACCTCTACAAGAACCCATGAATATCTCTCATCTCAAAAAGTTTTATGCCTAAATCCTTCAAGGTATAGAACCAAAAAATCCAAAAAATGGTTACTTCGGCGAAAATCCGGCAAACATGCGTCTTGGTAACAACAAAAAAATCAAAAAAAGCAAAAAATCCAAAAAAAAATTAGAAAAAGGATTGAAAATAGTAAAGAGAAAAATCTTCCTATAGTGAAAACCACTTTGGTGGCACTTTGGGCAAGCACCTTGGTGAAAACCTAGCAAACAGGCGCCTTGCGTAAATAAGAACTTTCCATCCACCAAGATCTTTATGGCTTGTTCTGCATCGTCCATCACTTATCCACTCACATCCGCACCATAGCTTGGTCTTGTTTTCATATCATGATCCCTCCTAGTACTACTCGGCCCATCCCCAAGGTTAGTCTGTCCTGCCTTTATTGGAGTAGTCTATTGCATCAAGCTGGGGGCATGTTCTTATTGGATCAGATTCGTGTATATTCTTAAAGTCCTCAAAATAGAAAATCCAAAAACATCAAAAAAGCACAAAATCCAAAAACATCATAAAATCATCAAAATCCAAAAAATAGGTCAAAAAG
>VDFB02270651.1:618465884-618491601 GCA_007258455.2 Sequoia sempervirens
AGAAGAGTTTCTACTATCAAGTTTTTCTATTGTGATTTGGGTTTCTTGTATTCTCTTGTGAATTATCATATTCTCTTCTCTTACATTTTAATACGATTTGGAGAATAAGATAGAAATAAAAGATGAAGGATTAAGAAGCCTCCAAAAATAATGACCTAAAAAGAATAGGACAGTGAAGAACATCACTAAAGAATGAAGAAGTTACAAACAACTATTGAAAGATAACTACTATAATATTGAAACTAAAGAACCTCCTCTAAAAATAAGATGATGGTCAACACCAAGAAGGCAACAATATGCATGAGTACGTTGAACAACACTAATTGAACAATGATCAGATGGAAAACAAAGGTAAATGATATTTGTCAATCAATGATATAGATAACACATGAATTTGAATGAGTAACCTCAATGACACTACTCAACCAATACAAGAGTAAGTTGCAAGTCAAAAATATAGGTAGCTGTAGACACCTAAATTTGGACACTTACATTTTTCCAAATTTGTCCCTTTTCGTCTAAACATCCCCTTATCCGCGTTAATTAGGTAATATCACTATTAGCTAATTAATACCCTTAATTCTCCCAAATCCCTAAGGTATCTAGTTAAATAATTAAATACCTTACCCTCTTTAATCCCCCTTTCATCAAATGAATTAAATAAATATGACATTTATTTAATTCCTCACATGTCACATCCTTTTCTTAATCTTAATCAACCTCCTAATCTCATCATTAGGGATGTGCACATGTCTAATCCTTGATTAGGATGTGTCACATCCTCCAACTTTTGCAAGTTGGCTTCTAATCTTCATTAACCCCTGATTATCTTCTAATCACTGATTACCTAATCCAATCAACATCTTGGTCAACTCTCCCCATCCCCCAAGAAATTTTAATTCCTTTTTGTCTTCCCTATGTGAATTTTTAATTCACTTTTATTCCTCCAAGGAATCTTCTCTTTCCCAAGCAAGTTCTAGAACCTTTGACTTGTCACATCACTCACATGTGTCAAAGTCTTCTAGAATCTTTGACTTGTCACATCACTCACATGTGGGTAAGTACTTACCTTTTTAAGCACCTTGTCTTATCCAAAGTACTTCTCACCTCTCTTTTTGGGAACCTTGTCTTATCCACAAGATCTCCCAATCATGTGAATTTTAAATTCACTTTTATTCATCCAAGATTCTCCTCTTCCCTATGTGATCATTGAGAGGTCACATCATCCTTATTCCAAGGTACTTACAAGTACCTTCCCATCACATGTCACCTTCCACCTCATGTGTCCTTATGCATCTTGCCCATGGTGGCAAGATCTCAACCCTTCATCTTGCCCATGGTGGAAAGATCTCAACCATTCATTTCCCTAGGGCTTTTCTCCATAAAATGAAAGATTGTTCTTTCATTCTCATTCATTATTATGCATTCACAACATTCTCATTCATTATTATGCATTCACAACATTCTCATTCAGAACCTATCTCATCTCAAGCTCTTCAAGCACTCATCTTTCATCCTCCATTATTGCACATTTTTGAGCTTCCATTGTAGACATCTCTTACATCCATAAAACTACCCACTTTGCTCATTTGAATCCTCATCTAGATCGTTTTGCATCCATTTTCATCACGTCTTTCCATCGAAGGAGCACACATAATTAACAATCTAGGGCCAACCAAAGGATCAATCCAAGACAAGGTATAATCAACTTCTCTTTTATCTTTCTTTGTTTTGGATTCAACTAGGCTTATCTCGAGGTGTCAGTGTTATTTTCCTCCATTTTGCATGTTGTTTTACATCACTTAGAGTAGGTCAAGATCATTGGTTCACATTTTTGGCACACCCGGTGGGACCCACAAATGGGTCCCTATCTTTTATGTTTGCTATTTTTTGAGTTTTTGCAGGTTTAGGCTACAGAGGGGCGTACCTACCCTCCCAGAGGAGCGTACCTACCCTTGATAGCCATAGAGGGGTGTACCTTCCCTTGAAAACCATAGAGGGGCGTACCTACCTTGAACAACCACAAAAGGGTGTACTTTCCCTCCTAGAGGGGCGTACCTTCCCTTGATAGCCACAAAGGGGAGTACCTACCCTCCCAAAGGGGCGTACCTACCCTTGACAACCACAAAGGGGCGTACCTACCCTCCTTGAGGGGCGTACCTACCCTTGATAGCCACATAGGGCTGTACCTGCCCTTGACAACCACTGAGGGGCATACCTACCCTTGACAAAGCCTTTTTGTGAGGTAAAATAGTCATTTTAGCTTCGTTTTGGCTTTCGTTTTCATCATTTTGAGATTCTAACCCCCTAACATCACCTGTTTGTGAGTGTGTTCATGTTTTTTCTAACATTCATGCAACTTATTTCATGATTGATGAAGAATGGAGAATAAAACAACTAACGTTTTTCTTACAGGATGATTGGTTTATCTAATTTGTGTATCGTTTTCCTTATCATTTTCACTAATTAATCTAGGCACATAGTTTAATTAGGGGGTGTCAAATCTATTTTTTGTTGTGTTTGCAAGTCCATTGTGTCACCCAAGAGGGCACAACATCATCCGCACTTTCCCCTTGCACTTCGTGTGAGCCTGGGTAGTAGCCAAAAATGATTAGTGCTCTCTTTCTAGCAGGACTTGCTTGGGGATTTCATCACCCCAAGGGACGATCCCAACCATGTGTACCAATAGGCTATATAAAGGGGGGGGGATCCAAAGTTGTACCCAAATCCAATCATGTTGTGTTTGTGGAGGGTCGAAGCTAGGGTGATACCTAAATAGATGTGAAGAGTTGGTTTGAGCCCTTTAGTATCTCGTTGGGGTTCCCGACTCATGCTTGTTGATGGGTTGGTGTTCATGGTTGTGCCTCATGTACTGAGAGTATATAGAAGACTCCCTAGACACCTTGTTCATCCTAGATTAAGGACTATGTTGGCCATACCCTTTTAATACTAATCTTAGGATTGTGTTGCTTGAACTATTTTCTTCATGCGAAACCAGTGCATTACTGTTGATTCAAGTCAACCTTTACTTTCTACTTGCTATTTGTAGTCTTTTGGGTCCTTTGCCATAACTATTTTCACCTAAGTCAAGTTCAGTTTTGGTACAGAGGGGTGAACCTGCCCTATAGAGGGGCGTACCCTCCCTACAAAGGGGCAAACCTGCCCCACAGAGGGGCGTACCTACCCTGCAGAGGGGCGTACCCAACTTCTAGAGGGGTGTACCTACCCTATAGAGGGGTGTACCTGCCCTCCAAACAATCAATTTTTCCTTCTATTGAGTCAAACAAATTGTTTCTTAGGCAGGGCGTACCTGCCCTACAGAGGGGTGTACCTGGCCTCCAAATAGTCAAATTTTCCTTCTATTCAGTCAAACAACATGTTTCTTAGGTTGGGCAAACTTGCCCTATCTTTGGGCATACCTTCCATATAGAGGGGTGTACCTTCCCTATAGAGGGGCATACCTACCCTCCATAGGGGTGAACCTTCCCTCCAAACAACCTTTTTCATCATTCATTCAACCATTTTCAGCACTCGTTTGCACGTTTTGAATACTCATTTGCCCATTCTGAGCAAACGTCCCCCCATTCCAAACACCCTTTCATCATATTGAGCAATCATCCCCTCATTCAGAGAAGTCATCCCCTCATTCTGAGTGCCTGTTTACTTGATCCGAGCATCCGTTTCTACCTATTTTTTTCACTAAACAGGCAAACTTTCCTTTATCCTTTGGCGTACTTTCCCTCTAAAGGGGCGTACCTTCCCTAACTTGGGCAAACCTGCCCTCCAAATGACCCATTTCATTGTTTGTTCAACCATTTCCAACACTCGTTTGCACATTCTAAGTACTTGTTTGCCTATTCTGAGTAGTCTTCTCCCTATTTCAAATATCCATTCCCCATCCCAAGAATTCATTTCCTTGATCCAAGCAACCATCCCCTCGTTAAGAGTACCCGTTTACCTAATCCAATCACCCATCTTCTACCTATCTTTCACCAACGGGCAAACTTGACCTATCCTTGGGTGTACCTTCCCTCTAAAGGGGTGAACCTGCCCTAACTTGGGAAAACCTACCCCCCAAATAGTCATTTTCACCCTTCTTTCAATCATTTCCATCACCCATTCACTCGTTCAGAAGGCCCGTCTCCTTAGTTTGATCATCCACCTTGTTTCTAGTCTTTGTCTCCTCGTTCCAAGCATCCATTCCCCATCCCAAACATTCATCTCCTCATTCCGAGCATTCATCCCTTGGATCTAAGTAGTTGTCTCCTTGATCCGAGTAGCCGTCCACCTATTTTGAGTATCCGTTCTCTACCTATCTTTCACCTAATATGCTTGGGCATACCTGCCCTCTAAAGGGGCATACCTACCTTGCAGAGGGGCCTACCTTCCCTCTAAAGGGGCATACCTATCCTGCAGAGGGGAATACCTACCCTCTAAAGGGGTGCACCTACCATGCAGAGGGGAGTACCTACCCTCTAAAGGGTCGTACCTACCCTGCAGAGGGGCATACCTGCCCTAATTTGGGCAAACCCGCCCTCCAAACAACTATTTTCACCCTCTGATTCAGCCATTTCATCAACCAAACCACATAGGTGCTTCTTATAACATCATTAGAGTCCATATCTATCATCAAATCATCCATCCCAATCATCTAGACTTTGTTTTAGGGGTTTTGATTTTTATGCAGGAACTTCCAAAGGCCATAACTTTTGACTCGGGTGTCCGTTTGGGCTGAAATTTTATGGGTGGTTGCGTTATGAGGTGGCATGTGGGTTCCCAACAAGCATTTAGTTGGTTGGACCCATTTTGACACATTTTTTGGGGCTTCAAACTTTCATCTTGACCCTCAAAATTGCAATTTATTATTTTTTTTAGTTTTTGAAAAATCATTTTCGTTAATAACTCAAAATGCGTGTATCAAATTTGGGAGGTTAGTTGGAAATTCATCATACCTTAGTTTTAGGAAGTTTTTGGGATAAAAATGGACTCTTAGATATCCTTGTGTAGTTTCCTAAAATGGAAAAATTTGACAATTTTTGAAAACTGCCAAATCTGGAAAAATCTGATTGTTAGCATCTTACGTCCTCTAGTTAAAACACCTAAACTTGGTTTAGAATCAATACTATAATGTTATATGATCCAATCCCAATATAAGCTTTAGTCCATCTGCATTCTCCTAAGGTCATTTGTTCATCATCTGAATCATATAGGTACATCATCCAAAAGCATCTCTAGGTTACACATCCCTCATTGTTTTCTCAATCCAAATCCGCTGAACTTCATTTGAAGTTATTATCCAAATTGAACTAGGTTTCTAAATCTGATCGTCATCATCCAAATCTTCTTAGGATTTTCATCCATCCTGAGTTAGTCATCATCGTCGGCCTGATCAATCCACTTTCAATCTCAAGGTGGATTATGTGCTGCAATCATCTATCTATCCTTTAATCTAATCAATCAACATCCTAAGTCACCTAGGGTAATCTATGGATGGGGTTTAGAATCCCTTTCATCATCCTATATGATCCATCATTTGATCTTATCTATCATCTCATCGATTGATCTTATCCGATTTAACCCCAACCACATCCCTATCCAATCATTTTTGGCCCAATCAATCTACTTCCATCTCAAAGTAGATTCAGTGTCGTAGTCATCCTTTGATAATCAAATCCGATCATCAGAATCAATCCCATCACATCATTCAATCATCTTAATCTGAGCTTTAATCCAATCCTGATCTGACCTTGACCTAAATCCTAATTTGAGCTTTAGTCCATTTCCATCCAAAATATTTGATCCATCTTATTTATCCTTTCATCATCATGAATCCTTATCCTCCATCAATAGTAATCAAGGGAAACCCTAATTATGTCGACGATGATAACGAGAGTATTGTTGATCATGAGGTATATGACATAGATCCCATTGACGCTATCATTGCTAGCAAGCTTTCCCCAACTGCTTTCCAAAATCTAATCACCCCTTCGAGTTATCTGGTTACATCTTCATCCATGCCTAATAATGCTCCTTATGACAAGGGATATTCACTATCTTCCACATCCGCATATTCGTCATGTCCTTCATCTACACCTTCCTCTTATCCAACACCTGCATCCCCTTATCCTAATCCATCATCCCAATATTCCTATCCTAATCTACCATCCCAATCTTCCCATCCTAGTCTACCACCCCAATACTCCTATTACAATCCCTCATCCACACTATCCTAATCCTCCATACCAATCAACCTATCCTAATCCAACATCCACACCTTTTTATCTTAATCCTACACCCCCATCAACTTACCCTAATCCACCATCTCAATACCCTTACTAAAATCCACCAGCCGTATCCTCTTGTCCTAATCCACACTCCATGTCCTCCTATCTTATTTCACAATTCCAATATCCCTACCTTAATCCTCCATCCAATCCTAACCCTCCATCTACTCCCAGTCCTATATCCAATCCCATTCCTCCATCTAATCCTAGTCCACTACTCCATAATCCCAATCCTTCACCAATCCCTAATCGTTTATGTATGCTCATCACCTTAGCCAAGCCTAGAGTATGCAAGTTTCTCACTCCAAAAGTTCTCCAAGGACTTATGAAAAAGAAGACATCCCCAACTCCACATCATGAAGTCATGGAACCATGCTATCCCAATCCATCATTCATGGTCATTAGTGATGAGACTTCTCTCCATCCAACACCTATCATTGTTGTTACCAACCCTACCACCATTCAAACCATTGAAACCATCACCAAATCCATCAAACCCTCATCTCCTATTCTAAGAGCCCCTGAACCCATTGAAGAAACCTAAATCCAACCCACTTCTCCCACTCCTAGTATCATTTAAATCCATTCCCATGAATTCCTTGAATCTCCCATCCTTCTATCTCCCCCACTTGAGGAGTCCCTCCAACACTCCATCATCATGCCACCCACACAAGATGAGTCATACCAAGAGCCTTTTCCAAAGCATACCAGCATATCCCCTTCTCCACATCAAGATCTTATCGTCCCATCTAGTCCATCTCAAGATCACAATCCTCCATCCACTCCACCCCATGATTCCCTTGACACTCAAGATCCAACCGCTCCATCTCATGAGCCCTTATCTCCATCTCCATTGCATGATCCCTTATCGCCTACCGTCACAAATCTAGATCCTATCATATCACCTAATCCCTCTTCTGATACCACCCATCCATATGCTATTATCCCATCATCTCCATCTCATGATCCTCCATCATTGCCTAAACCTACTATCCCTGCACCACTTTTATATCCCCTTGGTACTCTCACATTCTTCCATGGTGGTTTCCTTACAGAAGAAAAAAAAGCATATATACCACCCATCATCCTCTTCCTAATAATGGACTCACATAATTCTTCCAGAATAATAAAAATCCTATCATGGATCAAATGCTCAAGAACATGAGCTATCAAGGAAAAGGTTTAGGCCTTCATGAGCAAGGTATTTTAGAGCCCATCCAGATCAAAGAACAAATCTATATGCAAGGTCTTGGATGTATCTCTCAAGACTCACAATCTAAAGATGTTGGTACAACCTCTATACGTCCTCAATGAGCCTCTTCCAAAAGAAATATAGGCTCTTCCCATCGCTCCACTAGATCATTTGCTGCCATCCCTCCTCCTCCATCGTATCGCCTCAAAAAAACCATCCATATTCCTCCATCTGATCCATCCATTTTGGGTCCTTACATCCCTCCATCCACCATCTCCCATCCTTTATCTACTCCATCCATTCTAGGTCTTTATTTCCCTCCACCCACCATCACACTTCCTCTAGGTCCTACGTCTATTTTGGGCCCTTATATCCCAAAATCACCTCCTCCATCTCATCCTATTCATCCTTTCATCCATCCAACACCTATCCATGTTACCCATCATAAAAATCCCACTCTCATGTTCCCTAATTAGGATCAACAAAGGTAGGTACCCACACATCCTCCATCCACACATCATCCTCAAAATCCTACCTCCATCACTCCATTCATATTTTCTCCATCTCATTCATCTCCTAGCACCCATCCCATTGCTATTAAAAGTAATTTGGATGCCAAAGTAAAAATGCATACATCTAAACATCCACATGAATCTAAAGCTCCCCATGTCCCCTCTAAAATATATAAGTGGTGAAGAAAAGAAAAAATCAAATCCAAAATCCAATCAAATCCATAGGCCACAAAGGCCCACCAAAGCAAAAATCAAAACCATGTGGGATCCCAAAGAAAAAAAGATGCAATACCTTCAAATGAAAAAACTATAACAACATCCAAAGTTGCTAATCCAAAATCTAATCATACACCCCTTTCATCTCCTAAATCTGTTTTGGGTCCTTATGTCTCAAAAATTCACTATCCCATCTCCTCCATTATCCCCACATTCTCCATCCATTAATCCTCCTATCCTTTCATACACATACACCACCATATATACAATGTTGGTCCTAAAACACATCTCCCCCATCACACATCCACCCCATCATT
This sequence comes from Sequoia sempervirens, assembly GCA_007258455.2. NCBI lineage: Eukaryota > Viridiplantae > Streptophyta > Pinopsida > Cupressales > Cupressaceae > Sequoia > Sequoia sempervirens. Next base: position 618,474,406 of record VDFB02270651.1, read on the forward strand.
CCATCCATACACCCTTCCAACATCCCATCCATTATCCCACATATCTCCCATCAAATCCCTCCTTTGATCCATTCTCTTGCATAATCTATTTATTCTACAGGTTGTACCAACATCCAACAACAAGCTTCAAACATGGGTTTTAATAATTCGTATGGAATTTACGCTTTAGTCCTTCATCCATATCTTTATTGCATGTATTCCAAATCCACTTCTATCTCCTATCCTTATCCATTCCCCATCCTCAAGCATTCTATCCAAAAATCAAAAGTCAAGAAAATCCAAAAGTAAAAAGAGTAAAGAGAAATAATTCATCCAATGGTGGTGAAAACTTGGAAAATGGATAAGTACCATGATGAAAAAACCCTGAAAGAAGTCATGTGAAATCTACCATCCGCTTCTGCGCTAGGGGCAACCGTGATCCCTTCAACCATATCCCTCCATCCCCCTGCAATACCATCCACACATCTTATCTACTAAATCCCATTTATCCCAATCAAGCCCATCCTCCTTGTGATCTATATCAATAGGGAAAACAGGAACATTCTTTTGGACACCTCTTGGCACACATTCCCCTCATCCGCACACTATCCTAATCCTCATTCTCACTCGTCTATCTTCCTTATCCACCCGTCATGCTACCTTCCATATCCCTTCCTTATCCATGCATCCTATCTTCATCCATCTCTAATTCTTTTTATTTTCCTATCCTTTTTTCCTACATATCTGCACTCCTTCGATATACCTTTGAGATACTTCATTCATCCAAACTATCCTTCCATCTCCCTCTATCCTAACCTCTAATTCTCCGGTCCTTATTCCTCCTACTAATCCAAAATATCTTTTCATCTCCTCTATCCTATCTTCCCCATTTATCTGCAACAACCTCCATCTCCCTCGCATTCTACTCTATCCGTTATCCCTTTATTCTCCCTCATATCCCATCTCCTTAATCCCCTTGTCATTATATCTACAGGCTTCTCTCAGATGTAATCCTAATTTATCTTTATCTCTTTATCATCATTATTCCTTTCAAACATCTTCCACCTCATCCTTTATCACTTCCATCTTTTCACTTATCATCATCCCTATTCATCTTTGCTGGAGTTAGATAACCATCCCATCCTTGAGCTTCATTTGATCACCACTTCATCCTATCCTCGCATCCGAATCCAGTATATCCCATTCCCATCATATTGGTATCGACGACGGTCCTCTTTATCTTAGGTTATGTCATCATCCTTTATCCATCATTTGTCTTTGGTTTTGTCAATCCAGCATTGCCCCGCCATCGAGGCAAGGTCGCATCATTTGATCTGCCCCCGCCTTTGTCCATCCCACATTATTATCTATCATTGAGGTTCCCCAACATCCTTTCCTTCCCACTTTTATCCATGGCCAGTCATCGTCCTTTTATTGAACTACGAGGGATTTATGCTTTCATGTAGGCAAGGCTAATATCGGCACCCAAGCCCCTAGGTCTTTAGGGTGTATCAGTCTCGTGTCTTGTCTCCCTTGTGTCGTGTCATCAAGCTATGCCCTTATCTAGCTAGTTCTTAACAAACGAGATCCAATAGTTTCATGAGATCCAATCAGCTTTGAGTATCCTCAAGGCCATATTGATCTTTGAAGTTTAGTATCCACTATCTCATTAGATGGATCCTTCCTAACAAACCTCATCAATCCCATCCATCCCTTTGATCCTATGGAAAATGAAATTTAAAATTGATTGTGATCTTGTCGTGATTTTGGATTTTGTTTATCATTTGAGCTCCCTATCACAACTTGTCAAGGTCGTCATGATCTATCATCTCACATTTTGTTTTGATTGGTAAACATAGGGGCATATCTTTGATCTTTTCTTTGTTGTTGTCTTCTCAGTTGTCCCACGTAGTACCCACCAAGACTCCTACGGTCTTGTTACGCTGGGGAATCCTTTTGTACTTGTGGTTATCCCAATACCTGGCCCGGCCAAGGTCTTCACGACTTTGGGGTGTTGGAATAGCCTTCTTGTCTACTGTGTTAGTTTTATGCATTAGACACAAATAGGCCTTGGTTCTTCATACCCTGGTGTCTTGTGTCTTATACTATAGCAAAAATTAGTGCTCTCAAAATGGAAAATTGTAGTAGGATTGCATTTCATCTCCCATTCCATCCTCTTATCTATCAAAAATCCCCCCCATCCATTCATCCTTTATCAATATCCCTCCCCTATCCATCCAATCTCTTATCATCATCTCTTCAATCTTCTCAGAATAATATAGATTGGTTATTCTAAGCATCTTATCCCCCATCATTTTTATTCCTTTCATCCCTCTTGCATCCCAATCCAATCCTCATCAATTCAATCTCACACGAATCATCACATCCTTGGTCTTGTTCCCAGCCTTGCTACAAGCCTTGATCCAATCATCACCATCCTCATCATCATCGGGATGTATCCTTCCCTATCCTTTAGTGTTGTTTTGGGATGTATCCTTCCCTCCTCAACAAACCTTTTTATCAGGATGTATCCTTCCCTATCCTCGTGTTGTTTTGGGATGTATCCTTCCCTCATCAACAACACTTTCATCATCATCAAGATATATCTTTCCCTATCCTCGTGTTGTTTCGGGATATCTCATTCCCTCATTGATAACACTCTATCTATCATCCACCCATTTTGGCTTGTAGCTTAACTAGGGCAACATCCCATTTGTCCTTAAATCCATTTGTGCTTCATCTATCTCCTATCATTTATCATACTCTCTTATTCATCACTTTGCATCATCTCCCTCACCTCCTCTCGCATCACATCATCCATTTCAAGAGCACACCCATGTTCTATTGAACCCAAATGTCCTCTCAAGGGGGCATCCTCAATCCCTAACCTTCAGCGACACTCCCATCATCTTCCTTCCTAGTCACTCATTTGAATGACTGGGGCATCTTTTCCAACCTAACCATCTTCTTTTGGGTTATGTGTTTTAATATTCTTTGAAATGATGCTACTCTGTAATACCATCTCAAAGAGGGGAAAAATGTAGACACCTAAATTTGGACACTTAAATTTGTCCAAATTTGTCCCTTTTTGTCAAAACATCCCCTTATCCACGTTAATTAAGTAATATCGCTATTATCTAATTAATACCCTTAATTCTCCTAAATCCCTAAGGTATCTAGTTAAATAATTAAATACCTTACCCTCTTTAATCCCCCTTTCATCAAATGAATTAAATAAATATGACATTTATTTAATTCCTCACATGTCACATCCTTTTCTTAATCTTAATCAACCTCCTAATCTCATCATTAGGGATGTGCACATGTTTAATCCTTGATTAGGATGTGTCACATCCTCCAACTTTTGTAAGTTGGCTTCTAATCTTCATTAACCCCTAATTATCTTCTAATCATTGATTACCTAATCCAATCAGCATCTTGGTCAACTCTCCCCATCCCCCAAGAAATTTTAATTCCTTTTTGTCTTCCCTATGTGAATTATTAATTCACTTTTATTCCTCCAAGGAATCTTCTCTTTCCCATGCAAGTTCTAGAACCTTTGACTTGTCACATCACTCACATGTGTCAAAGTCTTCTAGAATCTTTGACTTGTCACATCACTCACATGTGGGTAAGTACTTATCTTTTTAAGCACCTTGTCTTATCCAAGGTACTTCTCACCTCTCTTTTTGGGAACCTTGTCTTATCCACGAGATCTCCCAATCATGTGAATTTTAAATTCACTTTTATTCATCCAAGATTCTCCTCTTCCCTATGTGATCATTGAGAGGTCACATCATCCTTATTCTAAGGTACTTACAAGTACCTTCCCATCACATGTCACCTTCCACCTCATGTGTCCTTATCCATCTTTCCCATGGTGGCAAGATCTCAACCATCTGTTTCCCTAAGGCTTCTCTCCATAAAATGAAATATTATTCTTTCATTCTTATTCATAACCTATCTCATCTCAAGCTCTTCAAGCACTCAACTTTCATCCTCCATTATTGCACATTTTCAAGCTTCCATTGTAGACATCTCTTACATCCATCAAACTACCCACTTTTCTCATTTGAATCCTCATCTTGCATAGATAATTTTGCATCCATTTTCATCATGTCTTGCCATTGAAGGAGCACACATAATAAAGAATCTAGGGCCAACCAAAGGATCAATCCAAGACAAGGTACAATCAACTTCTCTTTTATCTTTCTTCTTTTTGGATTCAACTAGGATTATCTTAAGGTTTTAGTGTTGTTTTCCTTCGTTTTGCATGTTGTTTTACATCACTTAGAGTAGGTCAAGATCACTGGTTCATAGTAGCAATAGTATAAAGAACATTGATCAACTAAGGATTTAAGATTATCTCCACAAAATAGGAATACAAGAGTGTCCACATGGTAAATGCTCTATCTCTCCAAAATTCATGGGTAAGCAACCTTTGCATTTTCCTAGTACATAGGAACAAATATTAAATACATAGTTCACTCCAAAGTGAAACTAAGGAAGTATTAGCACAACAATATAATATCCCCCATAATGTTGACTAGGGAGAGGCATGAAAGTCCACTGAAATTGTGTCTCACCATGTAGTGCATGAAGGAGAAGAAAAACATTTAAAAGTGCACAAGAAAGTACCTACAACTAGAAATGGTGTGCAAAAACAAAAGCACACACACATGAAGCAAGAATCACTAGGATTTTTTGTTGCCATGGAGAGACTCTTAAAAAATGTGTGATGGAAAATAACTAAGGAACTACACAACCCCATATGACACTTTATAATACAATGTGAGTACAAATATGGCATAACAAGATGTACAAAATCCCCAAAAGCAAATACAATAGTGTGACACTTTATCTAAATGTGTCTACAAATAAGAAAGTGCTTAAAAAAGATGTTCAAATGCCCAAAAAGGACAAAATATTGGTGTCTTCTTGATCCTAATCATTGTCTTGTTTTTAGAGGAGGTTCTTCAGTTTCAACATTATAGTAGTCATCTTTTGAAAAAAATTTGCAGCTTCTTCATGCTTCAGTGATTTTCTTCATGTTTCAATTCTTTTTGAGACATTGTTTTGGAGGCTTCTGAGTCCTTAATCTTGTATTTATCTCTTTTGGATAGGTTTTTTCTTCCATGAGATTTTTCTCCTTTTATTTTTTGTGAGATTATCTGTACATGGTACTTCATCAAGCCTTGTTGTTGGGACCCATTTTTTTCATCTTTGCATTAGTTTTTTCCTCCCTAAGTTTCACTTAAGGAAGGTTGTTGGCGTGAATAGGGTGTTTTACCTAATTATTTCACCTAGTAGGTCCTATTCACATGTTAAGTTTACTTAGGTCCTTGGAATCTTTCTAGAAGTCTTAGTTGTATTGATGAGATCTTATCTTTATTATTTTATCATTTACTTCTTGTGTCCTACGTCATTTAATATTTTTTTATGTTAGTTGTCTCATGTTATAAGATAAAGACACTTATCATGATCTTGTATAATCCTATCTCCCACCTTGTATTTATAATCAAGGCTCCTCTTGCATATTGCAAAGCATATCGTAAAGGTATCTTGATTATTCTAATCATCTTGTACCAGTTATATTCTTGTTTGGTGGCATAAAATATTTTGTTTTTGCTTCTCTCTTGTATGTGTGAAGGTTATTTGGTTTTTTATATTGATGATCCTAGTTGTATCTTGGTTACTAACTTCAACATGGTATTAAAGTGTGAGTGATTCCAACATTTATAACTCGGGTTGTCTTCCATTTCATTCTTCACTTTTGGGTTCTTACATTTTTGTGCTTTTGGTGATCTCGTCCACCTCGCAAGATTTAATCATGTTATTCCTCAATTGTTGTTGATCTAGTGTGTTTAGGCTCCATTCCTTTGTCACAAGCAACTTCATTTTCATCAAATGTGTGTTGTGAGGTAGGATTTATTGCCTTTGTGTTTTGTCCTTGGGTTCTTCTCTTTATATTTCTTCATTCTATATTTTATTCCTGATGATGCATTCTTTTGTTCTACTTTTTTCTTTCTTCTACATGCCTTATTTCTTTTCTATGCCTGGGGTTTTAATTTTGGTTTTTCCTTTTAATTTTTGTGCACATGTTTGTGCTTTTCTTATTTTATTTTGTTTTTTGCTTTGTTTTTTTATTTTGAGGGTTATTTTTGGGATTGTTTCCTAGTTTATGCATATTTCTTCTCCTCTCATTGTGGGTTTTAGACGGAGCTCAGAACTTGGAACCTTGGTTCCAAGTTCCCATTTCCATTTGGTTCTCATCTTCCATTCACCATTTTTCCAAATAAACATTTGATTTTGTTCTTATATTTCAAATTGGACCTCGAGTTCCTATATAGTCCCCACTCTTGACCTACCAAAGTCTTCTCTTCTTCCATGAGGATGTAGACACCAAGTGGAACTAAGAACTTGGATCTTAGCTGACAAGTTCAATATTCACTCTACCTCTCATAACCTTGAAATATAATAAGACACATTCATGACCATTGAGTTATAGGTTTCGAGTGGAACCTAAGTTCCAATTCCTTTCTCATGTCTGATCACACCTCTCATGCATTCTTTCCACTTTATTCATTTCTCATGACTTGGTTTCAGAACTCGATTAGAACTTGGAACTTGGTTCCAAGTTCATCCATTCCTCCCAATCCATAAAACCTACTTTCCATCAACTTAAAATGCAATTATTTTTGAGCTTTGGAATACAATAGGAACTTGGAAGTTCCAAGTTCTTGGTTCCTTTTGACTCCTGCTTCCCACTTCCTCATAGACTATGCATTGTTTCCTATTTCCAAGATTACCTCTATTGTTCAAGATATTTTAGATACATAATTAGGCTATATTAGCTTGGAATATTTCAACAAAAGGAATTTTAGGGAGGGAGATACTCCCTGATCAAGAATCATTTGCAAACTCTAGCTTAACACACATACCTAGATTCCTAGCCACACTTCAATTCCTAGAGTGGATTTTGGCATGTTCTACCCACTATAGCCCAGACACTAGGACTTCAATAAACCAATATGGGAATGATTTTTTGGACATCAACCCATACCTTATTCCACACATCCTTTTTCTTCCTTTTGAGGCCTTTCTAAAATTATAACTTAGGATCAAGATCTTAAGATATTCGAGGAAAAATAAGAGCCAAGTATAAGGTAATTCATGACTAGCAAAGCCAAGATAATCCTTCACTAAAGTTCCCAAGAACCTCACTAGGGAATATTTCTATGAAGAAATAAGAGATCTCATTACTCTTCAAAGCAGAGTGATGGGAAAACTATATTGTGCATACTATGCATGGATGTAGAGAATACATTTATGTCATCCTCAAAGATAAAGAGTATTTTTATTGGGACTAAATAGTAAGCGATAGTATTCATGAATATTTGACCAATATTTATGCTATCAATAAATTTGGTATGACATCATACGTTGTGTATTTATTGGAATGACAAGCCACCTTCCTAGGTTTGACAAAAAATGGTGTTCTAGGGGAAGCCAATGGGAAGAAAAAGGCATGGGAATATTATACCCAACTGAAACTAAAATATTTCAAGGTACATTTCAAGAGGATAAATGATGCTTTCAATTACCCAATCATGAAAAAATTGAAAAGAGATGATTTAGTGAGGGTTTTTGTTACACCCCGAGCGATATTACCTATTTACTATTACCTTGTTTGGTTAAATTGTTTGAATAAATAAATGTGTTTTATGGATCTTTACATGAATATGTTTTATGAATATTTATGTGAATATGTATAATGAATCTTGAATGGAAATATGATGAATAAATGATTAATGGAATTTGATATTTTATAATGATTCTAACTATGAAATGTATGATGCATTTAGTTATGTTGTGTTTTCCTTACTATTATGATGTGCCAAGTTGAGTGCAGGAATAGGTTTGAACCTATAGAAGAGAGGGGAAGTATCACTTAGGAGAAGAAATTGGTCTGGTAACCCTTAACGAGCCTAGCTAAGCATTCACACACTCATGTCCTATTTGGTCTTAGTGAGTCAAGTCAGTTTTAGGAAAAAGGTAAGTAATCTTTGTTGTGAATGATGCGATTGAGAATTGGGATTAGCTCTTGATGTCACGTGACAGTCTTTCCTTGTATGCTTATTGTGGTATCAATGAGATATATGCATAAAATGTATATATATGTATATCTATACATGTCTACAATAGACTCATAGATATGAGTGACTACATACACAAGTATACGTAGGTAAACGTACCTACACATACTCATGGATAGATTACCCATATGCATGGGAATATCAATTGCACTAAATTGACACACACACACACACACATATATGCATCCCATGTATGTTGATCGATGTAAATGTATGTTTGAGTGTTTTATAGTACCTATAGTATATATATTAATATATAAATGTGCAAGTTTATAGTAATATATATATATTACTATATATACGATTATAATATATATATATATATTATAATCATATATATATAAATAATACTCTTCATTATATTTATATATTATATAAATAATACTATTCATTATATTTATATATTATATAAATATGTTTGTTAATAAAATGTATTTGTTAAACTTTATGAAATGGATATATCTATATATATATATATTGATATAAATACATACACACACACACACACATATATGTATGTATATATATACATATATATATATATATGCATACATATATACACACACACACACACACACACATATATATATATGTATGTAAATATATATATATATATATATATGAGAATTAATATTTATTAATGTAAACCTCAAAGCGCATAAGATAAGCGCTGATTATTATTGTTAATAATGTGTAGCAAAGCACATATTATATCATGTAGCACATAAAGCTTAAAGTGAAAATTTAAGTGGAATGTGAACCAATGCATAATGTTGGTAAGACCAAGTCAAACAAAGAACATAGCATGTAGGAGAATATGCTATTATCTAAAACATTTTAGAAGGGAATTAAATGTTGTTTGAAAACTATAGAATATGTCAAAAGGGTTGCACTATGAAGGTGGCAACATAGTTGCTAGAGTTTGGAAGTTAAAAGAAGTCTTTGAATACACATAAACCTGCAAATAGTGTTTAGACTGACTCAAGTGCAAACTTGGCAGCATTTTGTAAAGGAATTCAAATTAGGAAAATTGTGTTGAGCTTGTTGTCCCATTTATCAAGTCGACTCATCCATTTAAATGGTGAGGACTGCAAGGTGTTGCAAACCTGTGAGTTAGACTAATGAGTTGTTGCATGAGGTTAGAAAGGTGGCATAAATACTAACTTGTTTGTATCCTTCAATCAATTGGAAGCATTATACAAGCATGCTAGTTTCTATACCTTTGTTTTTATGTTGAAAAGGTTAATTTAAATTGTTACTATGTTGGAAAAGATTATTTTGAATATGTTGTGATGTTTGTTAAAATATTGCATGTTTCTTGGTTGTGCATTATGTTGTAGAACCTATTGTAGTTGTTATATATGTATGTACCCTATAGAAGGGAGTTTATTTGAAAGCAAAGGTATTTATGCTATACATAGTTGTCATCACTATAAGTGGGATGACTAAACCATACTTATATAGCTAAGAGTAAGAAGTTACTAGAATCACCTTGGTAGTAAATTTATTTTGTTTATGAGATGTTATGTGGGTTATTCCTGGGTTTTAGTATGATACATGGGAAAGGGGGTAACCTAGGTATATAGTGTGAACATTAATCCAAATCAAGCTAGGAAGGTGTGTGAATAAGAGACGTTTTAAAGATCCAAGATACTGAGAGGGGGGGTGAATCAGTATCTTCTTAAATTTTCTGATCAAATACCATCCAATTATTCCAATGTAAACAATAACAGAGATAAAAAAAACATTAATAGAACATGAAATTAGAGAACACAAGAACACCAAGATTTTTACGTGGAAAACCCAAAATGGGAAAAACCACGGTGAGTGTCAGCTCACAATATTATATAACCGGTTATAGAATATTACAAAATGGGTGGCTCACTACCAGGACTCACTGTCCAGAAACAAAGGCTCACTACCTACAAAATTACAATGATTGAATGGCTTTCAGCCAAAAAATGAACTGACAGAATACACCTAATAAATGCAGATTCAATTCCAAATAATGCTCAGTAAATAGACTTAACAAATTTCATCATGTTCACACTACTTCACTTCTTTGCACAAAATCAGACACACATTCTTCAAAAACTATCTGATATATATATACCCAATCTTCTTCACAAGCATCAATTAGGTTGGCCTAATTAGATGCACTTCATATTTACCAAAAATATTATCTATCGGCCTCAAGCTTCGAAAAAGGATAACCCACTCAATTCAACAAGTTGGTATAGACTTAAAATAGGTTGCACATATATCCGCATGACAGAACTATTTTCACCTTTACACAATTCACCAAAAAAGTTGGCCAGGAATAGAATTCAAACCAAAACACAAAAAAATTTTGTACAAGCACTAGATACGTGAAATATCAAAAGTACGTGCTCCCAGTATCTACAAACCATTTCCCAAAACCGAAAGCAACAATGCTCACCAGAAAACAAATGTGGATTAAAATACCAGAGGATTTAAGCAAAATACCAATTCAGATACCAGACTAGAATACTAGAGTAACTGTAGCCTTGATCTTGCAGTTGCAACTCATATATCATGGTGACATCAATGAAAAACAAAAAGTAAAAAAATGAGATATTCTTCTTCATTTTTCCAACAAGATGTCCACTCTAAGTTTTGGGTGATGAATACTTTGGCCAAAGTAGTGTAAGTAGCCATTGTTTACATTGTTAGTTTCATTGTGATCCATGATTACATACTAGGTTGGGATGTACATACACGTAGGGGGTTAGCCACTGTATGTCAGTTCTAGAAATGTATAGGACACAAAATCGTGCTCAGAAAAGGCTATTATTATGAGGTTATCAAACCAATCTCTTTGTTGAAGGTAGGGCCATCTTACTAGTTAAGTAGATGTGCGGGGACCATAATAAGTCCGTGGTTAGCAGAAAAGTGCTTGAGTGTTGCTTCTCCTCATTAGTTGGTAGCCAAAGATTTGAGGGGGACTTCCTGAACCATTTGTTCTTTATATATTTTGTAAGCTTGTTTAAGCTATGTGTGTATCTTGTATCCATTTATACGAGAATTGTAAATATGAAATATCATATGAAAATTATGTATCATCATTATTTGAATTAATGAAAGGAATTATTTTGTATGCAATGGGAAAGTTTGAAATATGTTCAAATGTACATTTATTGTTCAAAGGAAAATAATGTTTTTATTGCTCTTAAAGGTTAGATGCATAAACTATTCACTTGTGGGTAAAACATAGGAAATTTTACTGTGTAGAATAATGGGCATGTTACAATTTTTTATGAGGCAAAGCATTGATATCTAGGTGGGGACACTAGTTCCTTAAATTCCCCAAGTCCACTCACATTAGAATAACCAAATTTTCTATAATCCCATTCTCACTCCCAAGATTTTACAATGAAAAAATCATATTATTATAGTTCACTGGAAAGATCATAGAAATCCATCAAAAGTTTACCAAAGAGCATAAGCCTAGAGTTCAACTTCCTTTCATTTTGGGATTCCATTCATGCCTAAACATAGTTTTTTTTAGGGAATATGAAGAGGAACTTTAATGCCTTAATTTTAAGATATACAATAAAAGGACAAGCTATGACCTAGATGGAAAGGTTGATAAATTTTTTCGGTTAGAATATAAACATCAAGATACAATAGAGGACTCTTGGCTTGATTAACATAAAAAATTTGAGGTAAGAAAGAGGGGATTTTATTGAATTTACCTCAATTAAATAAAATACATAAGGATGGAAGAGGGTATCCCTAAAGACATAACCAATAACATGAACATCCTAGACCTATCTTATGACCTACAAAATGTAGACAACATGTCTACCATTGGTTGATTGGGCCATAACTAAAGTAAATGATGTGGATAAGATCAACAAGAATGTAATCAAATTTATTTTTTGTTGGATTCAATTCCAGAAGGGATAATTAAAAAAGGGAAAATTTTAGAAGAGGAAAGAGAAGAGTGAATTGTGAGTAAATTCATAGTGTAGAATAAAAAAAGAAAACAATAAGCACAAATAACACACAAAATTGAAATGGAAAACCTAGTAAAATTATACCAAGAAAAACCATAGGAAAATATCTCTCATATTTTATTTCTTAAAAATATTCATAGTTACAACAATCAAAAGTACAAAAAGATGAATTCAAAAATCCATAAGAAATTTGATTTATAGAGTCCTTGTTGAATAAAATTTTCCAAAGTAGAAAGTGTGACTCGTGTAACTACATGTCAAACATTTGTCAAAATTACCATAAATAGTAAGTCCAAAAATATTTGACTTCAATGTCAACTATTCGTCACTACTAGAATAACAATAAAACTGACTTCATATTCCAACATTAATCTCCCCTATTAAATAGGAGGTGATGAAGGATACTCCCCTTACAGACCAAAACTCATAATAGCAACATAGGTTTGCACAACAAAGATGCAAATAAAACAATAATATTTTATTAATACTAAAATGGAAAAGTATTACAACATTACATGGGATTTCTTATTATAAAAGCATCAGATACAATCGATCAAATATGTAGATTGGGAATTCAATCTTTGCTTCTCTATCTCACCATCTTCCTCCCTCTTTGGCTATCTTTGGTTAACTCTTTATATCGATATCATCAACTAGGTAGTTATCTTGTTATTAGTATCATCAACCATCGACTTTAGGTTTTATCTCATTTGCCCAATAGTTACATTGAACCATAACCACAAGTATTATCATGCCAAGTGTCGCTTCCTTATTCATCCATCCATCACCTTTAACCAACTCACATCTTTGTTCATCCTTTACCGCTAAACCGCATGGCACTGCCCTACCGCCATCCTTCCAAATTTCCATTGTAGTGATCATAGGGTTACCACTATACCACATGGTATCGTGGGCTTAGTACCATGATACCGAAAACTTTGTCACTGAACCATCATGGGGTTGCAGGTTTCCCGCTATACTGTAGGCTTCCTTGTATGATTGTTGTGGGGGTTGCGGTGTAGACAGTGTAGAAGATCTTGGACTATACCTTACCACCAAACCAACAACTTCTAATTTAGACCTCTGCAAGATTGTGATGTAGGATATTTTTTCTCAACTAAGTGTTTTATTAGCTTTAGAGAGCCTTAACCAATCAGTTTGAGCAACCCTTTATTGAAAAGAAGTAACACAAATCTTTTTGGTTGATGCAAGATTTCTCGTACACCCTGGATGCTCCTACATCAGGAGTGATAGGAACGAGGGTTGGATTGAATCATTCACTGACTCAATGCTCTGGGTCTAACTTTCGATAACCCCTAGAGTTGCTACCTCCACCAAACCTATAGGTTCCAAAACAAATTGGCACCCCTGGTCTTTGCTGCCAACCATGCTATCAATATCCCAAAATGTTCATTAAGCCTGAATCAAGCATTTCTTGATGCTTCTTTTCCTCTCTGCTCTAACTAGCCCTTAATCAACTAAAGACCAGTCAATCTTCCATTCTGCCCAACCTTGTTGCAGGGGTGTGAATTTGTTTAGTTTTCTTAAAAATCACTGGCAATAGTGTTCTTGTCCTTGCACAATCACTCTCTCCTCTATTGCTACCTCAAAATCCTAGGGTTTTAGGAGGGCTTGTAACTATAAGCTTATTTGGTTTCTTATTAAATTATCTCACCCTTCAGCTCGGTGGACATCTGGAACTCAAGGAAGGTTCCCTGATTCAAATTTGGCATTCTTCAAAATTCTTGTGACTTCTGACCCTATCAGGCTGTGCATAGTTCTGATGCTAATTTCATGGGATTGTAGGACCTTCCAAGCCTTTTCTTGAACATGCATTGATCTGTCCTCATCCAACAATCACCAAAATGGAAATTCTAAGGACTCATGCCTCCTGTCAGACCCTTAAAAGATCCCTGCAATCTTTATTCAACCCACATTGAACAGATTTCAACACCCCTGCATTGGAACAGAGTAAAACAATTTATTTTCCTAGCCGGGCATGGACAGCTTGCCTAGGGATTAATCTTTTTGCATGCTTTTTAAATACCAAAAAATTCCTACACCTATTCTATGTACATCAGTGGAGTCAAGCTCCATTTCCAATGAACTCGTGCTGAGTACAAAGGCAATGCAACTAAGACTCCATTGTTCTTTCTTTTACCAGTCAAAACTGAAATTTAAGGAAAAAACATAGCAATAAAAACCCTACAACGAATAAAAGATAGTTCCTACGCTAATTCAATGCTTTAAAGACAATCTCAATACATACTCCACGTTTCAAAATTACTTCTCAATTCATTATTTTGCAGAAAGAAATAAGGAAACAGAGTAAACTGTAACTTTTACGCAGAAAGATGATTTTTTTTCTATTCTCCAAAAAGGCTGCCACCGTAAAAACATTCAACCACCCAAGAAATGGTCGAGGATTTCTTTACAAACCGAAAATAAATCAGTTAGGTTTCAGTTTCGGGCTTCAAAGTGGAGAAAAAACATTTTTTCGAAAACACACTGTGTTTTGCGATTTTCACCAAAACCTAAGGAAACGCCTACAAAACGAGTTTCCATTTTATTTTAATTTTACCTAAGCTTCAAAGAGGTCCCCTTACACCTTATCAATGGTGTATGAGACCATTAAAAAACAAAACAAAAAGATTAAGAGCAAAACATTAAAATTACGCTTGTATTCAAGTAGGTGCTCCTGCACCATTCTCCCCCTCTCAGCACGAAGATCAAGGACTGGAAGGTGGTATCAGTTTCAGGTCAATGCCAAGCTTCTTGAATTGATCCTCTTGTACCCATGTAGCCTCTGAGTCAGGTTTGCTCTTCCACTTGATAAGGTGCTCCATGTATACCTTATTCCTTGTTGCTTTCTTCACCCTGGACTCCAAGACCTTCTCTGCCTGAGCTTTCTCTTGACTTGGAAGGGGTATATTGCTGATATCTTTAAAGATTTCCTGACTGTTTTGAACTTCATCATTGACTGTACCCTTGTACCTGATCAAATCAGCAACGTTGAAGACTGGAGATATGCCCAAATCCGATGGAAGTTCCACCTTGTATGCATTCTTTCCATACTTAGCTATCACCTTGCATGGTCCTACCCATTTCATTTGCAACTTGGTGGACATCCCCTTCTACAATCTGGATTTGTTGAGGTGAACCATCACATAATCACCCACCTGGAACTGCACATCTCTTCTTGTCTCATCAACTTTGTCCTTCAACTTTTGTGTTGCTGCTGTGATTGTTTTCTTAACCTGCTCATGAATCTCCTTCATGGTTTGAGTGAAGTCTTCTGCATGTCCACTCCTATTCTCCATTGTTCCAAGGTCTCTGAGCTCACAAACTCCTCGTGGATGCATCCCATACACAACTTCAAATGGGCTTTTTCCTGTAGTTCTGTTCACACTATCATTGTATGCATATTCAGCTTGGGAAATCACCATATCCCAGGTCTGTCCATATTCCTTTGTCAAGCACCTCAATAGGTTACCTAACACTCTGTTAACCACCTCGGTTTGACCATTGGTCTGAGGATGGTATGCTGATCCAAATGATAAATTAGTTCCCAATCTGCTCCATAGTGTTTTCCAGAAATGGCTCATGAATTTTACATCCCTGTCAGAAACAATACTCAATGGCAATCCATGGATTCTCACAACTTCCCTGAAAAAGAGATGGGCAATATAGCTTGCATCATGTGTAGTCTTGCAAGGAATAAAGTGACTCATCTTGCTAAATCTATCCACAACTACAAAAACACTGTCAAAACCAGATTTAGTCTTGGGAAGACCCACCACAAAATCCATACTCACACACTCCCATGGTCTGTTTGGAATAGGCAAAGGCTGATATAACCCAGCATTGCTAGCTCCCCCTTTGGCTCTCATGCAAACTACACACTCAACATACTTTCTGACATCTCGTGCTAACTTAGGCCAATAGTAAAACCTTTGTACCAGCTCTAAAGTTTTGTTAATACCAAAATTCCCACTAAGACTGCCATTGTGTTTCTCTTGGATCAAATTTTCCCTCATTGATCCTCTTGGGACACACAACAGATTACCCTTGAATAACAACCCATTTTGCAATGTATACTCAGCATATTGACTGTGAAAATGATTTTCAAAGTCTGAACATACCTTGTAGGCTTCGGAAAAGTCTTTGTCATCACCATAGAGATCCTTAAAACTTTCCAATCCTATGCTTTTCAGCTGTATCTCTTGGACTGTCAACATCCTCCTGCTTAATGCATCTGCCACTTTGTTTTGCTGTCCCTTCTTGTGCTTAATGGTAAATGTGAAAGCTTGAATGTACTCCATCCATTTCAAGTGCCTATTGCTTAACTTCTCCTGGGTATTGATATAACTGAGTGCTTGGTTATCTGTGAAGACCACAAACTCTTTGGGCAACAAGTAATGCCTCCATTTCCTAAGGGACTGCACTAAAGCATAAAGTTCCAGATCATAGGTGGAGTATTTTTGCTTGGCTTCATTAAGTTTTTCACTAAAGAAGGCTACAGGTCTACCTTCTTGACTAAGGACTCCTCCTACTGCTACTCCACTTGCATCACACTCAACTAAAAACAATTTATCAAAACTAGGCAATAACAAGATAGGTTGTGTTGCCACTTCTTTTTTCAACTTTTCAAACCCTTTATCAGCCTCTAAAGTCCACTTAAACTTTGTTTTCTGACCACCCTTGATTGTATCTAACACTGGTGCACATATACCACTAAAATTCCTTATAAACTTCCTATAAAAATGGCCAAACCATGAAAACTTCTTACCTCAATTGCTGTGGTTGGTGTAGGCCAGTTTAGGATAGCTTCCACCTTACTTGGATCCATCTTCAGCGTTCCTTGGGATACCACAAAGCCTAGATACACAAGCTCTTGTTTGAAGAACTCACACTTCTCAAGGTTGATTGCCAACTGTTCTTCTTGCAACCTTTGAGTACCATCTCTACATGCTTCAAATGCTCTTCTGCTGTCTTACTGAAAATTAGTATGTCATCCAAGTAAACTACCACAAAAATCCCTGTGAAATCTTTAAGCACCTCATTCATTAGTCTCATGAACG
>VDFB02270651.1:618491701-618561544 GCA_007258455.2 Sequoia sempervirens
TATATATATCAGATAGTTTTTGAAGAATGTGTGTCTGATTTTGTGCAAAGAAGTGAAGTAGTGTGAACATGATGAAATTTGTTAAGTCTATTTACTGAGCATTATTTGGAATTGAATCTGCATTTATTAGGTGTATTCTGTCAGTTCATTTTTTGGCTGAAAGCCATTCAATCATTGTAATTTTGTAGGTAGTGAGCCTTTGTTTCTGGACAGTGAGTCCTGGTAGTGAGCCACCCATTTTGTAATATTCTATAACCGGTTATATAATATTGTGAGCTGACACTCACCGTGGTTTTTCCCATTTTGGGTTTTCCACGTAAAAATCTTGGTGTTCTTGTGTTCTCTAATTTCATGTTCTATTAATGTTTTTTTTATCTCTGTTATTGTTTACATTGGAATAATTGGATGGTATTTGATCAGAAAATTTAAGAAGATACTGATTCACCCCCCCTCTCAGTATCTTGGATCTTTAAAACGTCTCTTATTCACACACCTTCCTAGCTTGATTTGGATTAATGTTCACACTATATACCTAGGTTACCCCCTTTCCCATGTATCATACTAAAACCCAGGAATAACCCACATAACATCTCATAAACAAAATAAATTTACTACCAAGGTGATTCTAGTAACTTCTTACTCTTAGCTATATAAGTATGGTTTAGTCATCCCACTTATAGTGATGACAACTATGTATAGCATAAATACCTTTGCTTTCAAATAAACTCCCTTCTATAGGGTACATACATATATAACAACTACAATAGGTTCTACAACATAATGCACAACCAAGAAACATGCAATATTTTAACAAACATCACAACATATTCAAAATAATCTTTTCCAACATAGTAACAATTTAAATTAACCTTTTCAACATAAAAACAAAGGTATAGAAACTAGCATGCTTGTATAATGCTTCCAATTGATTGAACTCCTTCCTAGAATGATGATTACCCTCTTCTAACTTCTCACTAAGTCTCACAATAATCACAAATATGATATAGAAAAATAACTCTCAACTCTGAAGGATACAAACAAGTTAGTATTTATGCCACCTTTCTAACCTCATGCAACAACTCATTAGTCTAACTCACAGGTTTGCAACACCTTGCAGTCCTCACCATTTAAATGGATGAGTCGACTTGATAAATGGGACAACAAGCTCAACACAATTTTCCTAATTTGAATTCCTTTACAAAATGCTGCCAAGTTTGCACTTGAGTCAGTCTAAACACTATTTGCAGGTTTATGTGTATTCAAAGACTTCTTTTAACTTCCAAACTCTAGCAACTATGTTGCCACCTTCATAGTGCAACCCTTTTGACATATTCTATAGTTTTCAAACAACATTTAATTCCCTTCTAAAATGTTTTAGATAATAGCATATTCTCCTACATGCTATGTTCTTTGTTTGACTTGGTCTTACCAACATTATGCATTGGTTCACATTCCACTTAAATTTTCACTTTAAGCTTTATGTGCTACATGATATAATATGTGCTTTGCTACACATTATTAACAATAATAATCAGCGCTTATCTTATGCGCTTTGAGGTTTACATTAATAAATATTAATTCTCATATATATATATATATATATATTTACATACATATATATATATGTGTGTGTGTGTGTGTGTGTGTATATATGTATGCATATATATATATATATGTATATATATACATACATATATGTGTGTGTGTGTGTGTATGTATTTATATCAATATATATATATATAGATATATCCATTTCATAAAGTTTAACAAATACATTTTATTAACAAACATAAAGTTTAACAAATACATTTTATTAACAAACATATTTATATAATATATAAATATAATGAATAGTATTATTTATATAATATATAAATATAATGAAGAGTATTATTTATATATATATGATTATAATATATATATATATATTATAATCGTATATATAGTAATATATATATATTACTATAAACTTGCACATTTATATATTAATATATATACTATAGGTACTATAAAACACTCAAACATACATTTACATCGATCAACATACATGGGATGCATATATGTGTGTGTGTGTGTGTGTCAATTTAGTGCAATTGATATTCCCATGCATATGGGTAATCTATCCATGAGTATGTGTAGGTACGTTTACCTACGTATACTTGTGTATGTAGTCACTCATATCTATGAGTCTATTGTAGACATGTATAGATATACATATATATACATTTTATGCATATATCTCATTGATACCACAATAAGCATACAAGGAAAGACTGTCACGTGACATCAAGAGCTAATCCCAATTCTCAATCGCATCATTCACAACAAAGATTACTTACCTTTTTCCTAAAACTGACTTGACTCACTAAGACCAAATAGGACATGAGTGTGTGAATGCTTAGCTAGGCTCGTTAAGGGTTACCAGACCAATTTCTTCTCCTAAGTGATACTTCCCCTCTCTTCTATAGGTTCAAACCTATTCCTGCACTCAACTTGGCACATCATAATAGTAAGGAAAACACAACATAACTAAATGCATCATACATTTCATAGTTAGAATCATTATAAAATATCAAATTCCATTAATCATTTATTCATCATATTTCCATTCAAGATTCATTATACATATTCACATAAATATTCATAAAACATATTCATGTAAAGATCCATAAAACACATTTATTTATTCAAACAATTTAACCAAACAAGGTAATAGTAAATAGGTAATATCGCTCGGGGTGTAACAAAAACCCTCACTAAATCATCTCTTTTCAATTTTTTCATGATTGGGTAATTGAAAGCATCATTTATCCTCTTGAAATGTACCTTGAAATATTTTAGTTTCAGTTGGGTATAATATTCCCATGCCTTTTTCTTCCCATTGGCTTCCCCTAGAACACCATTTTTTGTCAAACCTAGGAAGGTGGCTTGTCATTCCAATAAATACACAACGTATGATGTCATACCAAATTTATTGATAGCATAAATATTGGTCAAATATTCATGAATACTATCGCTTACTATTTAGTCCCAATAAAAATACTCTTTATCTTTGAGGATGACATAAATGTATTCTCTACATCCATGCATAGTATGCACAATATAGTTTTCCCATCACTCTGCTTTGAAGAGTAATGAGATCTCTTATTTCTTCATAGAAATATTCCCTAGTGAGGTTCTTGGGAACTTTAGTGAAGGATTATCTTGGCTTTGCTAGTCATGAATTACCTTATACTTGGCTCTTATTTTTCCTCGAATATCTTAAGATCTTGATCCTAAGTTATAATTTTAGAAAGGCCTCAAAAGGAAGAAAAAGGATGTGTGGAATAAGGTATGGGTTGATGTCCAAAAAATCATTCCCATATTGGTTTATTGAAGTCCTAGTGTCTGGGCTATAGTGGGTAGAACATGCCAAAATCCACTCTAGGAATTGAAGTGTGGCTAGGAATCTAGGTATGTGTGTTAAGCTAGAGTTTGCAAATGATTCTTGATCAGGGAGTATCTCCCTCCCTAAAATTCCTTTTGTTGAAATATTCCAAGCTAATATAGCCTAATTATGTATCTAAAATATCTTGAACAATAGAGGTAATCTTGGAAATAGGAAACAATGCATAGTCTATGAGGAAGTGGGAAGCAGGAGTCAAAAGGAACCAAGAACTTGGAACTTCCAAGTTCCTATTGTATTCCAAAGCTCAAAAATAATTGCATTTTAAGTTGATGGAAAGTAGGTTTTATGGATTGGGAGGAATGGATGAACTTGGAACCAAGTTCCAAGTTCTAATCGAGTTCTGAAACCAAGTCATGAGAAATGAATAAAGTGGAAAGAATGCATGAGAGGTGTGATCAGACATGAGAAAGGAATTGGAACTTAGGTTCCACTCGAAACCTATAACTCAATGGTCATGAATGTGTCTTATTATATTTCAAGGTTATGAGAGGTAGAGTGAATATTGAACTTGTCAGCTAAGATCCAAGTTCTTAGTTCCACTTGGTGTCTACATCCTCATGGAAGAAGAGAAGACTTTGGTAGGTCAAGAGTGGGGACTATATAGGAACTCGAGGTCCAATTTGAAATATAAGAACAAAATCAAATGTTTATTTGGAAAAATGGTGAATGGAAGATGAGAACCAAATGGAAATGGGAACTTGGAACCAAGGTTCCAAGTTCTGAGCTCCGTCTAAAACCCACAATGAGAGGAGAAGAAATATGCATAAACTAGGAAACAATCCCAAAAATAACCCTCAAAATAAAAAAACAAAGCAAAAAACAAAATAAAATAAGAAAAGCACAAACATGTGCACAAAAATTAAAAGGAAAAACCAAAATTAAAACCCCAGGCATAGAAAAGAAATAAGGCATGTAGAAGAAAGAAAAAAGTAGAACAAAAGAATGCATCATCAGGAATAAAATATAGAATGAAGAAATATAAAGAGAAGAACCCAAGGACAAAACACAAAGGCAATAAATCCTACCTCACAACACACATTTGATGAAAATGAAGTTGCTTGTGACAAAGGAATGGAGCCTAAACACACTAGATCAACAACAATTGAGGAATAACATGATTAAATCTTGCGAGGTGGACGAGATCACCAAAAGCACAAAAATGTAAGAACCCAAAAGTGAAGAATGAAATGGAAGACAACCCGAGTTATAAATGTTGGAATCACTCACACTTTAATACCATGTTGAAGTTAGTAACCAAGATACAACTAGGATCATCAATATAAAAAACCAAATAACCTTCACACATACAAGAGAGAAGCAAAAACAAAATATTTTATGCCACCAAACAAGAATATAACTGGTACAAGATGATTAGAATAATCAAGATACCTTTACGATATGCTTTGCAATATGCAAGAGGAGCCTTGATTATAAATACAAGGTGGGAGATAGGATTATACAAGATCATGATAAGTGTCTTTATCTTATAACATGAGACAACTAACATAAAAAAATATTAAATGACGTAGGACACAAGAAGTAAATGATAAAATAATAAAGATAAGATCTCATCAATACAACTAAGACTTCTAGAAAGATTCCAAGGACCTAAGTAAACTTAACATGTGAATAGGACCTACTAGGTGAAATAATTAGGTAAAACACCCTATTCACGCCAACAACCTTCCTTAAGTGAAACTTAGGGAGGAAAAAACTAATGCAAAGATGAAAAAAATGGGTCCCAACAACAAGGCTTGATGAAGTACCATGTACAGATAATCTCACAAAAAATAAAAGGAGAAAAATCTCATGGAAGAAAAAACCTATCCAAAAGAGATAAATACAAGATTAAGGACTCAGAAGCCTCCAAAACAATGTCTCAAAAAGAATTGAAACATGAAGAAAATCACTGAAGCATGAAGAAGCTGCAAATTTTTTTCAAAAGATGACTACTATAATGTTGAAACTGAAGAACCTCCTCTAAAAACAAGACAATGATTAGGATCAAGAAGACACCAATATTTTGTCCTTTTTGGGCATTTGAACATCTTTTTTAAGCACTTTCTTATTTGTAGACACATTTAGATAAAGTGTCACACTATTGTATTTGCTTTTGGGGATTTTGTACATCTTGTTATGCCATATTTGTACTCACATTGTATTATAAAGTGTCATATGGGGTTGTGTAGTTCCTTAGTTATTTTCCATCACACATTTTTTAAGAGTCTCTCCATGGCAACAAAAAATCCTAGTGATTCTTGCTTCATGTGTGTGTGCTTTTGTTTTTGCACACCATTTCTAGTTGTAGGTACTTTCTTGTGCACTTTTAAATGTTTTTCTTCTCCTTCATGCACTACATGGTGAGACACAATTTCAGTGGACTTTCATGCCTCTCCCTAGTCAACATTATGGGGGATATTATATTGTTGTGCTAATACTTCCTTAGTTTCACTTTGGAGTGAACTATGTATTTAATATTTGTTCCTATGTACTAGGAAAATGCAAAGGTTGCTTACCCATGAATTTTGGAGAGATAGAGCATTTACCATGTGGACACTCTTGTATTCCTATTTTGTGGAGATAATCTTAAATCCTTAGTTGATCAATGTTCTTTATACTATTGCTACTATGAACCAGTGATCTTGACCTACTCTAAGTGATGTAAAACAACATGCAAAACGAAGGAAAACAACACTAAAACCTTAAGATAATCCTAGTTGAATCCAAAAAGAAGAAAGATAAAAGAGAAGTTGATTGTACCTTGTCTTGGATTGATCCTTTGGTTGGCCCTAGATTCTTTATTATGTGTGCTCCTTCAATGGCAAGACATGATGAAAATGGATGCAAAATTATCTATGCAAGATGAGGATTCAAATGAGAAAAGTGGGTAGTTTGATGGATGTAAGAGATGTCTACAATGGAAGCTTGAAAATGTGCAATAATGGAGGATGAAAGTTGAGTGCTTGAAGAGCTTGAGATGAGATAGGTTATGAATAAGAATGAAAGAATAATATTTCATTTTATGGAGAGAAGCCTTAGGGAAACAGATGGTTGAGATCTTGCCACCATGGGAAAGATGGATAAGGACACATGAGGTGGAAGGTGACATGTGATGGGAAGGTACTTGTAAGTACCTTAGAATAAGGATGATGTGACCTCTCAATGATCACATAGGGAAGAGGAGAATCTTGGATGAATAAAAGTGAATTTAAAATTCACATGATTGGGAGATCTCGTGGATAAGACAAGGTTCCCAAAAAGAGAGGTGAGAAGTACCTTGGATAAGACAAGGTGCTTAAAAAGATAAGTACTTACCCACATGTGAGTGATGTGACAAGTCAAAGATTCTAGAAGACTTTGACACATGTGAGTGATGTGACAAGTCAAAGGTTCTAGAACTTGCATGGGAAAGAGAAGATTCCTTGGAGGAATAAAAGTGAATTAATAATTCACATAGGGAAGACAAAAAGGAATTAAAATTTCTTGGGGGATGGGGAGAGTTGACCAAGATGCTGATTGGATTAGGTAATCAATGATTAGAAGATAATTAGGGGTTAATGAAGATTAGAAGCCAACTTACAAAAGTTGGAGGATGTGACACATCCTAATCAAGGATTAAACATGTGCACATCCCTAATGATGAGATTAGGAGGTTGATTAAGATTAAGAAAAGGATGTGACATGTGAGGAATTAAATAAATGTCATATTTATTTAATTCATTTGATGAAAGGGGGATTAAAGAGGGTAAGGTATTTAATTATTTAACTAGATACCTTAGGGATTTAGGAGAATTAAGGGTATTAATTAGATAATAGCGATATTACTTAATTAACGTGGATAAGGGGATGTTTTGACAAAAAGGGACAAATTTGGACAAATTTAAGTGTCCAAATTTAGGTGTCTACATTTTTCCCCTCTTTGAGATGGTATTACAGAGTAGCATCATTTCAAAGAATATTAAAACACATAACCCAAAAGAAGATGGTTAGGTTGGAAAAGATGCCCCAGTCATTCAAATGAGTGACTAGGAAGGAAGATGATGGGAGTGTCGCTGAAGGTTAGGGATTGAGGATGCCCCCTTGAGAGGACATTTGGGTTCAATAGAACATGGGTGTGCTCTTGAAATGGATGATGTGATGCGAGAGGAGGTGAGGGAGATGATGCAAAGTGATGAATAAGAGAGTATGATAAATGATAGGAGATAGATGAAGCACAAATGGATTTAAGGACAAATGGGATGTTGCCCTAGTTAAGCTACAAGCCAAAATGGGTGGATGATAGATAGAGTGTTATCAATGAGGGAATGAGATATCCCGAAACAACACGAGGATAGGGAAAGATATATCTTGATGATGATGAAAGTGTTGTTGATGAGGGAAGGATACATCCCAAAACAACACGAGGATAGGGAAGGATACATCCTGATAAAAAGGTTTGTTGAGGAGGGAAGGATACATCCCAAAACAACACTAAAGGATAGGGAAGGATACATCCCGATGATGATGAGGATGGTGATGATTGGATCAAGGCTTGTAGCAAGGCTGGGAACAAGACCAAGGATGTGATGATTTGTGTGAGATTGAATTGATGAGGATTGGATTGGGATGCAAGAGGAATGAAAGGAATAAAAATGATGGGGGATAAGATGCTTAGAATAACCAATCTATATTATTCTAAGAAGATTGAAGAGATGATGATAAGAGATTGGATGGATAGGGGAGGGATATTGATGAAGGATGAATGGATGGGGGGGATTTTTGATAGATGAGAGGATGGAATGGGAGATGAAATGCAATCCTACTACAATTTTCCATTTTGAGAGCACTAATTTTTGCTATAGTATAAGACACAAGACACCAGGGTATGAAGAACCAAGGCCTATTTGTGTCTAATGCATAAAACTAACACAGTAGACAAGAAGGCTATTCCAACACCCCAAAGTCGTGAAGACCTTGGCCGGGCCAGGTATTGGGATAACCACAAGTACAAAAGGATTCCCCAGCGTAACAAGACCGTAGGAGTCTTGGTGGGTACTACGTGGGACAACTGAGAAGACAACAACAAAGAAAAGATCAAGATATGCCCCTATGTTTACCAATCAAAGCACACCATGATATGATGGATCAAGGCGACCATGACAAGTGATGATAGGGAGCTCAAATGATAAATAAAATCCAAAAGCATCAAAAGATTGAAATCAATTTCAAACATCCTTTGCCATAGGATCGAGAGGATGGATGGGATTGATGAGGTCTATTAGGAAGGATCCATCCTATTGAGACCAAAGATGGATACTAAACTAAAAGATCAATATGACACAGGATACTCGAAGCTGATTGGATCTCATGAAACTATTGGATCTCGTTTGTTAAGAACTAGCTAGATAAGGGCATAACTTGATGACACGACACAAGAGAGACAAGACATGAGACTGATACACCCTAAAGACCTAGGGGCTCAGGGGCTAATCAAAGATTAGCCTTGCCTATGTGAAAGCGTAGAGCCCTTGTAGTTCAATAAAAGGTGGTTGACTGGCCATGGATAAAAGTGGGAAGAGGATGATGGAGACCTCAATGATAGATGACAATGATAGGATGGACAAAAGGAGCCCCGGGGGCAGATCAAATGATTGACCTTGCCTACGTGAAAGCGCAGGGGCAATGTAGTTCGACAAAAGGCCAAAGACAAATAATGGATAAACGATGATGACATAACCCTAGATAAGGGGATAAAATGATCGTACCAATATGATGAGATATGATAGACCTAGTTGGATAGGATAGGATGATGGTGATCAAACAAAGCTCAAGGATGGGATAGTTATCTGACTCAGCAAAAGATGAATGAGGATGATGATATGATGAAGAGATGAGTGATGAAAAGGGATAGGAGATTGGAAAGATGTTTGAAAGAAAGGGGAATGATGATGATGAGATAGAATGCATTGGATTGCATGCGGAGAAGCCTATAGCTAGATACCGATGACAAGGGATTAGGAGATGGGATGAGAATAGGGATAAACGGATAGGGAGGTAAGGATAGGGAGATGGAGGGGATTGTTTAGATAAATGGGAAGATAAGGATGGGGAGATGAAAGATATTTTTTGGATTGGTAAGGAGATAAGGATAGGTGGGAAGTTAAGGATGGGGAGATGGAAGGGATGGTTTGGATGAATGATGTCTCCAAGGAATTATGTCACTGAGAAGGAGGTGCCCCCACTCTAGATATGTCATGTTTAATGAGGTAGGAGGGAGGGAAGATAAAAGGATAGGAAAATAAGGGAGTGAGATGGATATGGATAGGATGCACAGATAAGGAAGGGATATTAATGGTAGCATGACGAGTGGACAAAGAGGATAGATAGATGCGAATAAGGATTAGGATAGTGTGCAGATGAGGGGAATGTATGCCAAGAGGTGTCCAAAGAATGTTTACATGTTTTCCCCTATTGATATCAAGATCACAAGGAGGATGGAGCGATTGGGATAAATGGGATTTAGTAGATAAGATGTGGATGGTAGGGGGGATGGAGGATATGGTTGAAGGGGATGCAGTTTCCCCCAACTGTAGAAGGAAACTGGATGGTAGATTTACGCATGACGCCTATTTTCCAGGTTTTCATCATGGTACTTATCCAAAGCACTTTTTTTCCAAGTTTTCACCATTGGATGAATTATTTCTCTTTACTCTTTTTTTTTTATATTTTTTTGATTTTTTGACTTTTTTGGATTTTCTTGACTTTTGATTTTTGGATAGAATGCGGATGGAGATGGATAAGGATAGGGAGGAAGATAAGTGGATGTGGAATACATGCAATAAAGATATGGATGAAGGACTCAAGCATCAAATTCCATATGAAGTATTAAGAGCCCATGTTTGAAGCGACTGTTGGATGTTGGTACAACCTTATTAGAATAAATAGATTATGCAAGAGAATGGATCAAAGGGATTTGATGGGGGAGATATGCAGGATAATGGATGGGATGTTGGAAAGTGTATGGATGGAATGATGGGGTGGATGTGTGATGGGGAGATGTGTTTAGGACCAACATTGGCATATATGGTGGTGTATGTGAAAGGATAGGAGGATTAATGGATGGAGAATGTGGGGATAATGGAGGAGATGGGATAGTGAATTTTGAGACATAATTACCCAAAACAGATTTAGGAGATGAAAGGGGTGTATGATTAGATTTTGGATTAGCAACTTTGGATGTTGTTATGGATTTTTCATTTGAAGGTATTGCATCTTTTTTCTTTGGGATCCACATGGTTTTGATTTTTGCTTTGGTGGGCCTTTGTGGCCTGTGGATTTGATTTGGATTTTGGATTTGATTTTTCTTTTCTTCACCATATATTTTAGAGGGGACATGGGGAGCTTTAGATTCATGTGGATGTTTAGATGTATGCATTTTTACTTTGGCATCCAAATTACTTTTAATAGCAATGGGATGGGTGCTAGGAGATGAATGAGATGGAGAAAATATGAATGGAGTGATGGAGGTAGGATTTTGAGGATGATGTGTGGATGGAGGATGTGTGGGTACCTACCTTTGTTGATCCTAATTAGGGAACATGAGAGTGGGATTTTTATGATGGGTAACATGGATAGGTGTTGGATGGATGAAAGGATGAATAGGATGAGATGGAGGAGGTGATTTTGGGATATAAGGGCCCAAAATAGACGTAGGACCTAGAGGAAGTGTGATGGTGGGTGGAGGGAAATAAAGACCTAGAATGGATGGAGTAGATAAAGGATGGGAGATGGTGGATGGAGGGATGTAAGGACCCAAAATGGATGGATCAGATGGAGGAATATGGATGGTTTTTTTGAGGCGATACGATGGAGGAGGAGGGATGGCAGCAAATGATCTAGTGGAGCGATGGGAAGAGCCTATATTTCTTTTGGAAGAGGCTCATTGAGGACGTATAGAGGTTGTACCAACATCTTTAGATTGTGAGTCTTGAGAGATACATCCAAGACCTTGCATATAGATTTGTTCTTTGATCTGGATGGGCTCTAAAATACCTTGCTCATGAAGGCCTAAACCTTTTCCTTGATAGCTCATGTTCTTGAGCATTTGATCCATGATAGGATTTTTATTATTCTGGAAGAATTATGTGAGTCCATTATTAGGAAGAGGATGATGGGTGGTATATATGCTTTTTTTTCTTCTGTAAGGAAACCACCATGGAAGAATGTGAGAGTACCAAGGGGATATAAAAGTGGTGCAGGGATAGTAGGTTTAGGCGATGATGGAGGATCATGAGATGGAGATGATGGGATAATAGCATCTGGATGGGTGGTATTAGAAGAGGGATTAGGTGATATGATAGGATCTAGATTTGTGATGGTAGGCGATAAGGGATCATGTGATGGAGATGGAGATAAGGGCTCATGAGATGGAGCAATTAGATCTTGAGTGTCAAGGGAATCATGGGGTGGAGTGGATGGAGGATTGTGATCTTGAGATGGACTAGATGGGATGACAAGATCTTGATGTGGAGAAGGAGATATGCTGGTATGCTTTGGAAAAGGCTCTTGGTATGACTCATCTTGTGTGGGTGGCATGATGATGGAGTGTTGGAGGGACTCCTCAAGTGGGGGAGATAGAAGGATGGGAGATTCAAGGCATTCATGGGAATGGATTTCAGTGATACTAGGAGTGGGAGAAGTGGGTTGGATTTGGGTTTCTTCGATGGGTTCAGGGGCTCTTAGAATAGGAGATGAGGGTTCGATGGATTTGGTGATGGTTTCAATGGTTTGAATGGTGCTAGGGGTGGTAACAACAATGATAGGTGTTGGATGGAGAGGAGTCTCATCACTAATGACCATGGATGATAGATTGGGATAGCATGGTTCCACGACTTCATGATGTGGAGTTGGGGGTGTCTTCTTTGTCATAAGTCCTTGGAGAACTTCTAGAGTGAGAAACTTGCATACTCTAGGCTTGGCTAAGGTGATGGGCATAGATAAAGGATTAGGGATTGGTGAAGGATTGGGATTATGGAGTAGTGGACTAGGATTAGATGGAGGAATGGGATTGGATATAGGATTGGGAGTAGATGGAGGGTTAGGATTGGATGGAGGATTAAGGTAGGGATATTGGAATTGTGAAATAAGATAGGAGGACATGGACTACGGATTAGGACAAGAGGATATGGCTGGTGGATTTTAGTAAGGGTATTGGGATGGTGGACTAGGATAGGGAGATACAGATGTTGGATTAGGGTAAGTTGATGGGGGTGTAGGATTAAGATAAAAAGGTGTGGATGTTGGATTAGGATAGGTTGACTGGTATTGAGGATTAGGATAGTGGAACATGGATGAGGGATTGTAATAGGAGTATTGGGGTGGTAGACTAGGATGGGAAGATTGGGATGGTAGATTAGGATAGGAATATTGGGATGATGGATTAGGATAAGGGGATGTAGGTGTTGGATAAGAGGAAGGTGTAGATGAAGGACATGACGAATATGCGGATGAGGAAGATAGTGGATATCCCTTGTCATAAGGAGCATTATTAGGCGTGGATGAAGATGTAACCGAATAACTCAAAGGGGTGATTAGATTTTGGAAAGCAGTTGGGGAAAGCTTGCTAGCAATGATAGTGTCAATGGGATCTATGTCATATACCTCATGATCAACAATACTCTCATTATCATAGTCGACATAATTAGGGTTTCCCTTGATTACTATTGATGGAGGATAAGGATTCATGATGATGAAAGGATAAATAAGATGGATCAAATATTTTGGATGGAAATGGACTAAAGCTCAAATCAGGATTTAGGTCAAGGTCAGATTGGGATTGGATTAAAGTTTGGATTAGGATGATTGAATGATGTGATGGGATTGATTCTGATGATCGGATTTGATTATCAAAGGATGACTACAACACTGAATCTACTTCGAGATGGAAGTAGATTGATTAGGCCAAAAATGATTGGATAGGGATGTGGTTGGGGTTAGATCGGATAAGATCAATCGATGAGATGATAGATAAGATCAAATGATGGATCAGATAGGATGATGAAAGGGAATCTAAACCCCATCCAGAGATTACCCTAGGTGACTTAGGATGTTGATTGATCAGATTAAATGATAGATAGATGATTGCAACACATAATCCACCTTGAGATTGAAAGTGGATTGATCAAGCCGACGATGATGACTAACTTAGGACGGATGAAAATCCTAAGAAGATTTGGATGATGATGATCAGATTCAGACACCTAGTTCAATTTGGATAATAACTTCAAACGAAGTTTAGCAAATTTGGATTGAGAAAATGATGAGGGATGTGTAACCTAGAGATGCATTCGGATGATGTACCTATATGATTTAGATGATGAATGAATGACCTTGGGAGAATGTAGATGGACTAAAGCTCAGATTGGCATTGGATCAGAGAACATGATGGGATTGATTCTAAACCAAGTTTAGGTGTTTTAACTAGAGGACGTAAGATGCTAACAATCATATTTTTCCAGATTTGGCAGTTTTCAAAAATTGTCAAATTTTGCCATTTTAGCAAACTACACAAGGATATCTGAGAGTCCATTTTTTTCCCAAAAACTTCCTAAAACTATGGTATGATGAATTTCCAACTAACCTCCCAAATTTGAGACACGCATTCTGAGTTATTAACGAAAATGATTTTTCAAAAACTAAAAAAAATAATAAATTGCGATTTTGAGGGTCAAGATGAAAGTTTGAAGCCCCAAAAAATGTGTCGAAATAGGGGCCAACCAACTAATGGCCTATTGGGAACCCACATTCCACCTCATAACGTAACCACCCATAAAATTTCAGCCCAAACGGACACCCGAGTCAAAAGTTATGGCCTTTGGAAGTTCCTACATAAACATCAAAACCCCTAAAACAAAGTCTAGATTATTGGGATGGATTATTTGATGATAGATATGGACTATAATGATGTTATAAGAAGCACCTATGTGGTTTGGTTGATGAAATGATGACTTATAGAAAATTGTTGATGACAGGAAAATGGGTGCTCGAAATGACTGAATCGGAGGGTGAAAATAGTTGTTTGGAGGGTGGGTTTGCCCAAAATAGGGTAGGTACGCCCCTCTGTAGGGTAGGTATGACCCTTTAGAGGGTAGGTACTCCCCTCTGCATGGCAGGTGCAACCCTTTAGAGGGTAGGTATGCCCCTCTGCAGGATAAGTACGCCCCTTTAGAGGGAAGGTACGCCCCTCCGTAGGGCAGGTATGCCCCTTTAGAGGGCAGGTATGCCCAAGCATATTTGGTGAAAGATAGGTAGAGAACGGATACTCAAAATAGGTGGACGACTACTTGGATCAAGGAGACAACTGCTCAGATCCAAGGGATGAATGCTCGGAATGAGGAGATGAATGTTTGGGATGGGGAATGGATGCTTGGAATGAGGAGACAAAGACTAGAAACAAGGAGGTGGATGATCGAACTGAGGAGACGGGCCTTCTGAACGAGTGAACGGGTGATGGAAATGACTGAATGAAGGGTGAAAATGACTTTGGGGGGCAGGTTCACCCAAGTTAGGGTAGGTTCACCCCTTTAGAGGGCAGGTACGCCCAAGGATAGGTCAAGTTTTCCCATTGGTGAAAGATAGGTAGAAGATGGGTGATCGGCTCAGGTAAACGGGTACTCTGAATGAGGGGATGGTTGCTTGGATCAAGGAAATGAATGCTTGGGATGGGGTATGGGTATTTGGAATGGGGGGAAGACTGCTCAAAACAGGCAAATAAGTACTCAGAATGTGCAAACGAGTGTTGGAAATGGTTGAACAGATAATGAAAAAGGTCATTTGGAGGGCAGGTTTACCCAAGTTAGGGAAGGCACGCCCCTTTAGAGGGCAAGTACGCTAAAGGATAAAGGAAAGTTCACCTGTTTAGTGAAAAAAATAGGTAGAAACGGATGCTCGAATCAAGTAGGGGATGACTGCTCTGAATGAGAGGATGACTGCTCTGAATGAGGGGATGATTGCTCAATATGATGAAAGGGTGTTTGGAATGGGGGGACGTTTGCTCAGAATGGGAAAACAAGTATTCAAAACGTGCAAACGAGTGCTAAAAATGGTTGAACGAATGATGAAAAAGGTTTTCTAGAAGGTGAAAAAGGTTGTTTGGAGGGAAGGTTCACCCCTATGGAGGGTATGTATGCCCCTCTATAGGGAAGGTACACCCCTCTATAGGGAAGGTACGCCCAAAGACAGGGCAAGTTCGCCCAACCTAAGAAACAAGTTGTTTGACTGAATAGAAGGAAAAATTGACTATTTAGAGGCCAGGTATGCCCCTCTACAGGGCAAGTACGCCCAACCTAAGAAATAGTTTGTTTGACTCAATAGAAGAAAAATTTGACTATTTGGAGGGTAGGTACACCCCTCTATAGGACAAGTACGCCCCTCTGGAAGTCGGGTACGCCCCTCTGTAGGGTAGGTACACCCCTCTATGGGGCAGGTTTGCCCCTTTGCAGGGTAGGTACACCCCTCTATGGGGCAGGTTTTCCCCTCTGCAGGGTAGGTTCACCCCTCTGTACCAAAACTGAACTTGACTTAGGTGAAAATAGTTATGGAAAAGGACCCAAAAGACTACAAACAGCAAGCAGAAAGTAAAGGTTGACTTGACTCAACAATAATGCACTGGTTTCGCACAAAGAAAATAGTTCAAGCAACACAATCCTAAGATTAGTATTAAAAGGGTATGCCCAATACAGTCCTTAATCTAGGATGAACAAGGTTTCTAGGGATTCTTTGATATACTCTTAGTACATGAGGCACAACCATGAACACCAACCCATCTACAAGCATGAGTTGGGAACCCCAACGAGATACTAAAGGGCTCAGACCAACTCTTCACATCTATTTAGGTATCACCCTAGCTTCAAAGCTCCACAGACACAATGTGACTGGATTTGGATACAACTTTGGCTCCCCCTATTTATATATCCCATCAGTACGCGTGGTTGGGATTGTCCCTTGGGGTGATGAAATCCCCAAGCAGATCCTATTAGAAAGAGAGCACTAATCATTTTCGGCTACTACCCAGGCTCACACGAAGTGCAAGGGGAAAGTTTGGATGATGTTGTGCCCTCTTGGGTGACACAATGGACTTGCAAACATAGCAAACAATAGATTTGACACCCCCTAATTAAACTATGTGCCTAGATTAATTAGTGAAAATGATAAGGAAAACGATAAACAAATTAGATAAACCAATCGTCTTGTAAGAAAAACGTTACTTGTTTTATTCTCCATTCTTCATCAATCATGAAATAAGTTGCATGAATGTTAGAAAAAACATAAACACACTCACAAACAGGTGATGTTAGGGGCTTAGAATCTCAAAATGATGAAAACGAAAGCCAAAACGAAGCTAAAATGACTCTTTTACCTCACAGAAAGGCTTTGTCAAGGGTAGGTATGCCCCTTTGTGGCTATCAAGGGTAGGTACACCCCTATGTGGCTATCAAGGGTAGGTACACCCCTTAGGGAGGGTAGGTACGCCCCTTTGTGGCTGTCAAGGGTAGGTACGCCCCTCTAGGAGGGTAGGTACTCCCCTTTGTGGCTATCAAGGGAAGGTACGCCCCTCTAGGAGGGCAAGTACACCCTTTTGTGGTTGTTTAGGGTAGGTACGCCCCTCTATGGTTGTAAAGGGAAGGTACGCCCCTCTGGGAGGGTAGACATGCCCCTCTATGGCTATCAATGGTAGGTATGCTCCTCTGGGAGGGCAGGTATGCCCCTTTGCAACCTAAACCTACAAAAACTCAAAAAATAGCAAACGTAAAAGATAGGGACCCATTTGTGGGTCCCATCGGGCATGCCAAAAATGTGAACCAATGATCTTGACCTACTCTAAGTGATGTAAAACAACATGCAAAATGGAGGAAAATAACATTGACACCTCGAGATAAGCCTAGTTGAATCTAAAACAAAGAAAGATAAAAGAGAAGTTGATTATACCTTGTCTTGGATTGATCCTTTGGTTGCCCCTAGATTGTTAATTATGTGTGCTCCTTCGATGGCAAGACGTGATGAAAATGGATGCAAAACGATCTATGCAAGATGAGGATTCAATGAGCAAAGTGGGCAGTTTGATGGATGTAAGAGATGTCTACAATGGAAGCTTGAAAGTGTGCAATAATGGAGGATAAAAGTTGAGTGCTTAAAGAGCT
Organism: Sequoia sempervirens; assembly: GCA_007258455.2. Taxonomy (NCBI): domain Eukaryota; kingdom Viridiplantae; phylum Streptophyta; class Pinopsida; order Cupressales; family Cupressaceae; genus Sequoia; species Sequoia sempervirens. Next base: position 618,509,327 of record VDFB02270651.1, read on the forward strand.
TGAGATGAGATAGGTTCTGAATGAGAATGTTGTGAATGCATAATAATGAATGAGAATGTTGTGAATGCATAATAATGAATGAGAATGAAAGAACAATCTTTCATTTTATGGAGAGAAGCCCTAGGGAAATGAACGGTTGAGATCTTGCCACCATGGGCAAGATGGATAAGGACACATGAGGTGGAAGGTAACATGTGATGGGAAGGTACTTGGAAGTACCTTGGAATAAGGATGATGTGACCTCTCAATGATCACATAGGGAAGAGGAGAATCTCGGATGAATAAAAGTGAATTTAAAATTCACATGATTGGGAGATCTTGTGGATAAGAAAAGGTGCTTAAAAAGGTAAGTACTTACCCACATGTGAGTGATGTGACAAGTCAAAGATTCTAGAAGACTTTGACACATGTGAGTGATGTGACAAGTCAAAGGTTCTAGAACTTGCATGGGAAAGAGAAGATTCCTTGGAGGAATAAAAGTGAATTAAAAATTCACATAGGGAAGACAAAAAGGAATTAAAATTTCTTGGGGGATGGGGAGAGTTGACCAAGATGTTGATTGGATTAGGTAATCAGTGATTAGAAGATAATCAGGGGTTAATGAAGATTAGAAGCCAACTTGCAAAAGTTGGAGGATGTGACACATCCTAATCAAGGATTAGACATGTGCACATCCCTAATGATGAGATTAGGAGGTTGATTAAGATTAAGAAAAGGATGTGACATGTGAGGAATTAAATAAATGTCATATTTATTTAATTCATTTGATGAAAGGGGGATTAAAGAGGGTAAGGTATTTAATTATTTAACTAGATACCTTAGGGATTTGGGAGAATTAAGGGTATTAATTAGCTAATAGTGATATTACCTAATTAACGCGGATAAGGGGATGTTTAGACGAAAAGGGACAAATTTGGAAAAATGTAAGTGTCCAAATTTAGGTGTCTACAGCTACCTATATTTTTGACTTGCAACTTACTCTTGTATTGGTTGAGTAGTGTCATTGAGGTTACTCATTCAAATTCATGTGTTATCTATATCATTGATTGACAAATATCATTTACCTTTGTTTTCCATCTGATCATTGTTCAATTAGTGTTGTTCAACGTACTCATGCATATTGTTGCCTTCTTGGTGTTGACCATCATCTTATTTTTAGAGGAGGTTCTTTAGTTTCAATATTATAGTAGTTATCTTTCAATAGTTGTTTGTAACTTCTTCATTCTTTAGTGATGTTCTTCACTGTCCTATTCTTTTTAGGTCATTATTTTTGGAGGCTTCTTAATCCTTCATCTTTTATTTCTATCTTATTCTCCAAATCGTATTAAAATGTAAGAGAAGAGAATATGATAATTCACAAGAGAATACAAGAAACCCAAATCACAATAGAAAAACTTGATAGTAGAAACTCTTCTGAAAATTAAGGGGCATGCTAGATTCAAAGTTTTGATACCATGTTAGAATCACTACCGCTCTGATAGTATGTTGAGGTCAGTAACTATGATGCAATCAACATCATCAATTTGCAACATAAAATAACCTCCACACACACAAGAGAGAAGCAAAAAAATATGCTATTCCACCATACAAGAATTCAATATGATACAAGATGATTATAATGATCAAGATGCCTTTACAATATTCCTTGCAATATGTAAGAGGGGCATTGCTTATAAAGGCAAGGTGGGAGATAGGGTTAGAAAAGATCATGACAAGTGTCTTAATCTTATAGCGTAAGGCGACTAACATAATAAATATTAAATGACCTAGGACACAAGAAGTAAATGGCATAAGATAAGATAAGATCTCATCATAACAACTAAGACTTCTAAAAAGATTCCTAGGATCTAAATAACTTAACATGTGAATAGGATCTATTAGGTCAAATAGTTGGATAAAACACCTTATTCACACCAACAATAAATCCACTATGAATTCCTTTGTACGCACCATAAATTTTTGAGAGGAAGTAGGTGAATAAACACTAGGAGTCAAGTCATGGGATGAACTTGGAACTAAGTTTTGAGTTCTAAGCAAGCCCTGAGGCCTGGTTGGAAGTCACAACATGAAAACGTGGAGAGAAGGAGTTGGTTCATGGGAGGGACTTGAAACTTGGAACTAATTTATAGGTTCCAAGTGGGGCCCATGGCCTGACATGAACTAAAAAGGTTCTAAAAACTTAGAGAATTTGTTGTCCACCCACAAATATAAAAATTGAATGGATCCTATTTAGACAATGCCTTTACCGCCAATCATTTTCCTTTTATTATGTTAAGAATAAATCAACCAATTCACTTTTCTATATACCAACTTCTACCATGTTTATAATAATAAGCATCAATTCATCTAATCAATATCAACATACATGTGTACCCATTTTTGGTATCTACAAGATCAAGTCACATTGTGGTATATAGTCTACCAAATTAAAAATATAAATATCCCCCTCTTGAAGCTATATTTTCTATTATTTTTGCATTACCTTATTAGCTTGTGTAATAGATTCTTCAATTTGGTTGACTAGGATCATATATTTTAGAAATAATAATAAATAGTCAATTCTTAATGAAAGGTCATCAAAAAATATTATTACAAAGAACTTGTAAAGAGCATTATATTCTAGGGATTGAATTGACCATGTGGTGTGTTTGTGAATCTTGTGCAACACTACTAAGGGGTTTGACTACAAATAAGGAAGTACATGATCTTCCCTCTAGCCAAACAACAAACCTTATGTGTTTGTGGTCATATGAGTGTGATATAGTAATTCATATAATTAATAAATATATATCTATAGTAGAAGAACTAGATTTCATGGTAGGAAGTTTGTCCTAGACTAGGATGCTTGGCATGGCCTGGTCTTGAATCGTTTCAGTATAAAATATATATTTTCCATAAGTACCAAATCATAAATCTAAAATAAAATTTGCAGTTCCAAATATTAATCATAATAAAATAATATAATCATCATATATTAACATGTCAAATCAATAGGAGTTGTAGAACATGAAACCCTCTTTCCAATTCATTTAAATCTAGACTCTACTAATTTAAGTTTATGTCATTTATTACTTGATTATTGCACTTAGAGAGCTAGATTAAGTAGGGTTTTAGATGTCAACCCTTGGTTTTAAATACTAATCATTTTATTTTCTTAAAGTTTTTATCAACTAAATTCTTTTACAAATATTTTTAAATAGTTTTTTATGTTATCTTTTTACACACTAAGGAGATTATAAACACCTAAAATTTACAACTAAAACAATGTCTAGGCATCATCACATTAATTAATTAATTTTAATAATTAATTAATTTCATCCACAAATCTATTTTTCATCTCCTTATAAAAATAAATAAATTATATTCATTTTCATCCTCATTGTTTAATTAAAATAAATTGAATTAATTCCTACCTCATTACTAAATTAAAATAAAATAAATTCATTCTCACCCATTCAAATTAAATAAAAATAAATAAATAGAGTTATCTATCTAAAATTTAAATAAATAGGTCAACATAATTAATCCACAATAATTAAATTAAAATCAATTTTAAAAGGACACATTACATGTAATCTAAAGTCGCAAGTGCATTTTCACTATCTATCTATCATTAAATCTCCACAATTCACATTCAAGTACCTATAAATTAAATCCTCAATCCTTCATTTCACAACTGCTCACATAACATAAGGATATATGAAGCATAAGGTACACCAAGGGTACACATCAAACATACACATGAATGCACATGTTATTGAAATCATGAATGCTCCAAGAGCAACTACATCTCTCATATGCGTGAATAAATCTACTCAACAAAGGACATATCATATTGGTAAGTAAGTACTAGAATTATTTGATTTGGTCTTCTTTATTCTCAATCCAAAGGAATTTTACTTGATTTAGAATAATCATTTAATATAGCTTTAATAGCATCATATAAAGATGAACCGATTTATTAGGTTAGAATAATTAATTTGCAATACCTAACAACTTTAATAATATTTTTTAATTGAAATTTAAAATTATTTATAATGTTGAGAGGCATTCTATAGTGGCATCAAGGAGCCTCATAACATGATCATGTAAATAAAAACTCTTACCTTTTATGTTAAATTCATCAACCATTTACATGTTTAAAGTATTCATATTTGACTCGCTCTCCTCCTCCACGGGTTGTTCAGGGGTAGCCCTCTGGAGGAGTTGCGGGGAGTGGTGGTGGCAATTCCGAGTGGCCCTATGATGACACTCCTGCTTCTAGCTCTGGTTGGTCAGACTCTGGTAAAAAAAATCTACGGCTTGCACTTGCAATCTTGCCCCAACCTGAGGATAAAGATAAAGAGAAGAAAAAAGATGTTGATGATGGTTGGGGTCCTCCTTCTAACGTCACTCCATACTCCGTTGATGTATGGGGGAACCACTTGGATGACAAAAACTCTCCTAGCTTTGTTGGCACTACTATGGCCACGTAATGGCCTTTTATTTTATAATTGTTATGATTATGGACTTCTGGGCTAGGCCCATGTGACTTTGGTTTTTTTTAATTTTCTAGGCTTTTTCCATATGACTCTCGGGGTGTGCCTTCTTACCACCCACCTTTTTTTTGTGAATATGTAACTATATCTTTATATTAATATAGATAGTTGCCTATTCATCAATATATATATATATATATATATATATATATATATAATATTAAAGATGTCATTTAAGAATATTTATATGAAACAAATATTAAAGGGTTGTGTAGTAGTTAAATGGATCTATTGATGGGAAGGGAAGGCATGAATTAATAATAATCATAAAGAATTGAATAAAGCTAACATTTAAAAAAAAAATGTTTTTTATTTAAAACTAGCTACAACAACAATTTAGAGCACAATATGTTGTGTAGGGCTACATCATACGGTATAGGATGGACACAATATTGTGATCTATGTGCAAGGGTTGACACCTTTGTCCAATATGATCATATATGAACTTCTAATTTAAAAAAAACATATCTATTATATAAAAAGCAAATAACATCTTTTCAAAGTTTTAAATTCATGAAAAGAAATTTACAAGGACATACAATTATTATTTTTAAACAATTTTAGATAAATAAAAATAAAGTAAACAACATATCTAAAATAAAACAATTCTTAACTAAAAATTAGTTAATAAAATATTTTAAAAATAAAATAAAATAATTCTTAAATAAAATATGTAAAAAATATGAAATATTTAATCATTTTAATATCTCTTGCTAAAATATACTTCTTTTAGGTGTTATATTTTAAGACTGCTTATTAAATAAATAATTTATCTACATTAATTTTGCTTATACAATCCTAATACATTACTCTACTTAAAAATGATTTAAAATATTTTGTTTACAATATGAGTACTATTAAACAACTTATCTAAATAATACGTCATCATCAAAAGTACCTTGTACAATGCACGTGGAGGAGTAAAGGACAAGTATCACATGCTTACATGTCCCTTTTCCGTGAAATTTATTCGAGAGGTCACATCACTTTGTGAATTTTTGGTTTTGCTTTAAGAAAATATTTCTTTTATTCTTAATTCTCCTTTACTAAGATCAATATTAATAATTAGTTATAATAATTTGGAATGATAACTTGGATGTATTAATTTGAAAAGTAAAAGTTTAAAAATTTAAGTGTAAAGAATACAATTTGATGCAATATTAAATTTAATTGTTTTGGTATTAATTAAAAATAGATACTTTCTAGAAATCTCTTCTATGAGATCAATCCCACTTTTGCAATAATAATTTGATGCATGGAAATGACATGTAATCTATGGAAATGAATCTATTAATAGTGGACGAAGATGACTTGTTTTGTCATGATCTTTGATAATTCACAAATTGTTAAAGACCACAAGTAATGAAAAACATGTTAGAGAAATTGTCAAATTGTAAGGGCCAAGTGCTCTGAGGTTGACCCCATTGATTGGACCAGCTTTATGATCATAGGAATGGTTGAAGATAACACTCTCCATTCGTGTAAATGTCCTAGAATGATTTAATGCATAACTAAACTCTTTTTTGGTGTTTTAAAGTTAAGTTTTATTGGACTTGTTCTTTCAATTAATAGGAGTTTCAAATATGGATCAAATGTTCTTTTACATGAAAAGATGTGTTTTGAATGCCTCCAAAAACTAAGACATAACAAATTATCATGCAAACGTATACCAAGTCATCTCATAACAATAGTGGAATAAATAGGTGAGCAAATATTTTAAATTTTAGATTTCAAATATGTGTTAGTTCCATGTGGTGTAGGATCAACTCGGGGCAAGGAAATGCAAATCTAGGAACAAGGAATGGATGTATAAGAATAAGTGCAAGGGTAGGTGTAATAAATAGAACGTGTACAAAAATATGTGTGAATATGGTCGAATATGTGGGAGGATGTGGAAATGGAGATGAGTGAATAATTGGAGAAAGAGAACAACTTAGCACTTAAGAATGCATCATTTGTCAATGTTAGGACTAGGTGATATATGCCTTGCAAATCCCTACATATGTCCAGAGTTTTTAATTTTATCTATAGATGAAAATTTAATATATTTGCTCCTTAGTACATGGAATGTGTGATGGACACCAATGTGTGGTGATAAAATAATATTAATTAGTGTTATTTGATTATTTGGAATTATTATTGCAAGAAGACATGGAAAAGGAAAAAATAATATAAAAAATAAATTTGGAATATGAAGAAATATGTCTTATAAATGTTTACTTTTATTTAGTACCTATTTGGTCCTATTCACATCACTCTTAAGCTCACTTAGAGAGACATCTCACTTTTTTCCCCATCTCATGTAAACTTTGCAAGTGTCCCTACACTTGGCCCTAGAGTTCTACATGTGTTTCACATTTGGAGGGGTGGTCAAAGTTCATTTCTTACCTTCTCACCTCCTTATCATTTCCTTTGTTGGGACAAAATTAAAAGGATTAATTTCAAATTTATATCCAAATGATGGCTAGAATTCAAGTTTGGAATTTTAATTTAATCCTTTTTCAATCTGGGCATAGATTTGTGAAAGGTGTAATGGCAATTTGGTCAAGGATTGTAGGTAGTAATCTAAGTGTGATGAAATGTAGGAAATTTTAAAACACAAGATTAGAAATACCATAAAACTGAAATACCCTACGTAGAGAAAAATAAAACAACTCAGCTACACGTTCTATCAATTCAACTACAGAAACAAAGTGACATGAACATACCAGTAATTATTATATTTTCAGTGAAACGTTTAAACCTCTCAAAATACTTATCAAATAATAATTTCACTCGGAAAAAGAAATGCAAATATGCCTTTGAATTCTCAAATAATAACTGAAATGGAAATTTCATACATTATTCATAAACAAATCACTTTCAATCACAAATCATACATGGAAATAAAAAGAAAACCACAACCATAATACTAAAAATACTTAAATGAAAACACAATAAGATATCACCAAGCTTCTCAAGGAGTGGCCCCTTCCTCCTAGTCAACAAGGTGATTAAGGAACACTTATGCAATACTTCTTACCCAAAGCACAAATTATAGTATTGAATATGTTTTTTAGATTAAAAGTATGTGTACCTATATTAAGGCGGTAATACATACATATGTATTTGGTTATGTTGTCCTACAACCCATAACCACAAAAGATTCCTTTTCATCTGATGATATTTTAGTAAATAAAATAACTTCAAACAAAGTTTATGATTTACAATTATCACACAAAACCAAAATGTCGTTGTTGGCAACAAGATAAAAACAACATACTAAATGAATTTTCTTGTGGCATAACAAGATGATAAGTTTAGAAAAATATAGATCTTCTATAGCCTCCACCACATAGCCCTCAAATGTGTCTAGCTATAGGAATTTTTGTTTAACCATTTTCAACCAGTTAGATTAATATTACTAGATAAATCAATAACTTAAGCATATTTTATTCTTTTAAAATATACTAAATAAAATTTTATTTTATATGGTTAACAAATGAAAAAATAGTGAATTGAGGTGGAGGCTAAATAGGTGGATTTAGGAATAAAAAAGGATTTTGGAAATAAAAGTCTAAACAAGTTTAGCTTATCATTTTCCCCCCAACTTGATTTCTTGCATGTCCTCATGCAGCACGAATTACTTACAAGCTCGTAGGCACTCCTTGGATGTAAGTGTGGTAGCCAATCTCTACACAGTTACCATAATGTCATTGTGTCAGGAGGTTTTCAATGTTTCAATTATTTTCTTATGCTCCTTCATAGATATGTAAAAGTCTTGTAAGGTAAGTTGCTCTTGTAAAACCTTAATCTAGTCTTCAATTTGGGTTACCTAAGCCCTCAACATCCAAATTTATTATTTTTGTTTGCTAATTATCTCCTCAAGTTTGAGGCGTTTTGAAGAGAATGAATCTATAGGGAAGACATGTTCTTCTATTTGAATGTCTTTTTCACCTTGGTTCTCCAACATAGGGGAAATATTTAGCTCAAGGGAAGGTTCCTCAACTTCTTATCACTTTGTTAGACATCTAGTCACTTGTTCCTATTGAGGGTTTTCGTCTTCATGTGTAGAGGTTGCTATCAAAGTGACATTCAAAATAGGGGTTCAAGGTCATATGCAGTTGACATTTTCTCCGTCATATGTTGCTCATTTTTCTTTTATCAGTTTTGTCTTCACTACTCCCTACTCATGTGATCTTTACCCCTTTTAATAGAAGTGGGTAAAATTCCATGTCAAGTCATGAATCTCCTTCTCTATTTCATCCATTATGCTAGCCACAACTGTTAGGTTTTGCAATTTAGCTTCTAATTCAACCCTTGTTTTGTGTTTATTTTCTTGTTTCTTTTATAGGGTTTGGAGAATCAAGACTTCAACAGGTTTCTTGGTTCAATCCTTGTGGCTTTATTATCTACCTGTATATCCTCATGAGTTCCTTCTACAAGAAATTCTTCACATATTAACACATTTTCTTTGTCATGTATTTTAGGGGCTTCTTCATTCATTGGCACATTTCCCTCGCCATGGGCATCAAGAACTAAGACACTTAGTTATTTTTCCTTCATAGTTTAAATAAAAAATTCCCAACTCAAAGATGGAGCAACCAAATTTAGGCCTTAAATAACTAGCAATATAACCTAACCATGGTGAGCAAGGGAATTTGCATCCACCTTTTTTTACTTTTTTACTCATTCTTTGCAGGGAATGAAATAAAGAATAGGGGACATTTATGAGAGAGGCATTACACAGATGACATAGTAATCTAAAATGATGAGAAAAAACATATGTGTATCTATCTTCCAAGTAATATATTGGATAATAAAGTTTGCAACAATGTCCCATGGTTTGGAAAAGGGTGCCCATTTTGTACCCTGGCCATGCACCAATTCAATAGCTTCAACTCTTTGCAAAAATTGACGTATGTGTTTGAGATCTTTGGCATGGCTAGACCCTATAGGAAAGAATGGCTCACTAGTTTGGGGTAAACTAGTGACTTCAACAACTATTTGAACTTCAATTGGAAAGGTAATCCCCCTCAAATAGACCTCATTTTTACCAAAACCCATAGTGAACTCTAATGTTACCTAGTCATCAAACCCACACAACCTCCTACGCCACTATGCTTATCGAAAGATTTTAAAATATTCCCTATTAGCTTTAAATTTTATTATATCAATAGGCCCCCTCCTAGTATGGGTTCCACCCATAGTGACATAAGGAAATTTGGCATAGCATAAATGGCTATACATAGTAAAGGTGAGAGATGGTAACGATAATTACAGATAAATAAAAGGAAAAAATGAGATACAAAATATAATGGTGGAAATATGACATATAGGATAATAATCATTTTTACTCATGGGATATGAATGTGTAAATTTGGAAGGCTTTACATATGGATTGATGAGGCAGGTTTATAGACTAATGTAACCACCCCCCAACTTAAAGGATAATGGAATCACAACATTTACCATATTAATTAGCACTAATAAAATAAAGCATCTAATATGAGTTCTAAAAAAAAAATACTAAATGTTACCAATCAATGGAAATATCATCTGATGTGGTGATAGTTGTTGAATGCACAAGACAACTAAGAGGGGGGTGAATTAGTTGGAAATTAAAACATCAAAACCCTCATTAACATTTAGATCTGCATTAGTCCTTAAACCCTTCACAACCATTAAACCCTTATCATGCATTAGCAGAATGTAAACATGAGAAACAGTAATCCAAACACATCTAAACACATGAGAACACTAGATTTACATGGAAAACCCAATAAGGGAAAACCCACAGTGAATATTAGCTCACAATATAAAGTAATTGCAACATTGAATACAATAGTCTCACTACCCAGATCAAAAGTTATGGCCCTGCGAAGTTGCTCCTCTAAAAAGTGAATTTCATCAAAATTTCCTCCTAGGCAAGAAATTAATCGGTAGAACTTTTGGTGCCAAAACAAAAGGGAAAGTTGAACTTTCTAGAACATTCCAGGGTGGTTATTGGGGTAAAAATAAAAAAGGGTTAGGTTGGGGTTGTAGAAGGTGGCTCCATTAGTGCAGATCGTGGCTCCGAATAATATATTTTGTTTTGAGAGTTGATTTTGGTGTAATGAATCAAGCCCATGAGGCTGTAGCATGTAAGTTTTGAATTTGTAATTTCATTTTTTGAAAATAATTAAAAGTGAGTTTTTATTTTTTGTCTCGCATCTTCCATGTTGGTATCTATTGTTGTGATTTATGTGGGTTTCAAGTAGTGTGGCCCTCATTAGGAGAGGAATTAAGGTAGACCACAACACACCTTAACTCAGACTCAAATACACACATACATGCCACACCATGCTTTCACAAACATCGAAGCATATTTGCAATTAGTGTAAACACCCAAGGTTAGTTGAACCTATGCTAACACCATTAAACAATTAAGTACACACTTCCTTTGATCCAAAGATGACTTGTGGACCACACACATCACTTTAACATAATTTGGATATTCCATCAACACCCTAAAATCCAACAAATTCATGACATCATACACCAGAAGAAAATATTCATTTTGCACAACTAGCTAACCTTCCACACACTATAACACATGAATCCAACCTTATGGAGCACCAAAACTCAAAAAAAAAAAATTGAAGATAGATGCAAGCAATATAAGCATACTTCCAGATTTGTAAGACCATAAATCAAACTAAAGAGAAATACAGAGCAAAACCATTTCTCCCAAACAACACTACTTACATAGTTCACACATCAGTGAACACAACTTTCTCTACAAAGTGATCTAAAACCTAGAACTCTAGATATAATACCTTTGAACACCTCTGATCAACATATCCTAACTACACAAGTAGATCTACATCCATGAAGAAATGCAGAGATAAACATTGAATGCCACTTTTTCACATTAAACACTCTTCACCACACTATTTCCTCTTTTATTCAAATTTTCTCAAAAGCACTTGGAAACCAAGCACCACAAACTCAAACTCAAAATTTGGAACACTTCTACAACATCTCAACCACATGGGAGTATGAACATCACCAACACATGCTCATCAAAGCAACACTAGAGGTTGACATTAGTGATACTACTAATGACAACATAATGCAACCAATCAAAGCATCTTCACAAACTTCCAACAATCTCCCCATAGACCTATTGATATCAATGCAACAAAAAATATCTATTGAAATCAATGACAACACAAAATTCCCCCTTTGTCATTGATGGTAACACATGGAAAAACCATCAACAACAAAAACAACAATTTTGATCACCAACTCATATACTACACCATAGTGCACACTGCTCCCCCTTACACAAGCTTATTATTTTCTCTTTCTCAAGACTTCTCTCTTCCCCTTACTTCATATGGATTTTTAGTTAACTCTCTCTCCCCCTTTGACATCAAACATACATACTTTCTCTCCCCCAAAGGCTACATCTATAAGGAACAACTGCTCTACAACTACCTTTTCTTTTACTACACTCTATTTTCTTCACACCTTCTCTACATTTACTTCATTTGACAAGTCTTAAAAGGAAAACATCAAAACACAATGACAACACTTACTCCCCCTGACTGTAACAACCAACAATGCCAGTACCTACTCCCCCTTAGAGGTAGCCATCAACATCAGTCCAGAAAAAGGAATGAATCTTGAGATCCACTAGACATGCATATCCTTATGCATCTAGCTAAAAGGAGGGGCAATAACCCCCTCAAAATTATCCTTAGGAAGATCCTTCATGAAGATATCTGCAACTTGATCCTTAGTAGGCACATACTCCAACTTCACCTCATTCTCTACAACCTTTTCCATCAAGAAGTGATACCATATTGAAATATTCTTTGTCCTTGAATGCATTATTGAATTCTTTCAAATACTAATAGAAATTTTATTATCACATAAGATAGAAATTGGTTCATCATATACCACTATGATATCATTCAAATTTTTCTTTATCCATAACACCTGTGTGCATCATGATGTTGCAATAATGTATTATTCCTTTGCAGTAGATAATGACACAGAATCTTGCTTCTTGCCTAGCCAAGACACCAACCTCTTTCCAAGAAAGAAAGCACCACCACTTGTACTCTTTTTGTCATCCACACAACCTACCCAATCTACATCTATATAATCACTCAAAGAGAAATCAATATCCTTTGGAATCTTGGATACCACAAACCATGTTCCAAAGTTCTCTTCGACTATCTGAATATCCTCTTCATTGTTGCCACATGTGACTCTCTAGGATCTTCTTGAAATATAGCCACAAGATAAACTTCATGCATGATATTTGGTCTAGTAGTAGTTAGATACAATAGTCCTCCAATCATTGATATGTGCTTTCTCTGATCAGCCTTAGGAGATTCATCATTCTTGCTTAATTTGCAACTAGTAACCATAGGAGTGCATACTGATTTAGAGTCTTCCATTCCAAACTTCTTCAACATTTACTTGACATACTTAGATTGTGAAATGAATATCCCTTGTTGCCAGAACAAGGACACACAACTGAGAGGGGGGGTGAATCAGTTGTGATAGAAACTTAAACTTTTCTTACTTAACTTAACTTAATCTCAAATCTGATGAATAAACAATTAACACATCAGAGAGATAGATAACACCAAGATTTTTTACATGGAAACCCTGTTAGGGGAAAAACCACGATGGATGTTAGTCCACAAGATTATACCCTGTTAAAAGTATAATGAGAAAAAATAAGGGGAATGCACATGCATTTAGGCACATTTCCTAGAGCTCACTGCTCAAGTACAAAAGAACTCACTACCCAACAATAGAACAATATGGATTAGATCCACAGAGTATGAAATGGAAGAATAGCTTCTACACAAGCCTGATTACAGTTCCAATTAAGCACAGAAAAACCTTCTTCACTCTTCACTCAACCTTCTTCTCACTCTTCTCTACAATCGAATGATATTCACACATACACACATAGGAGCACATGAAGCACACTCTTCACCGATGAAAAAATCACACTTATATATGCGCTACATGAGATTTCATCACAACTTAGTCGGCCAAGAAAATAAAACATATTTGCAATGTCGGCTCAAATTTACAAATAAATTTTTAATGCGAATCCACCAAGGTCAGCCACAACATAGTAGAGACCCAAATTAATATCTCCAACACAAAAATATTTTAATTGAATTCACCATGAAGATCCACAACACACTATCACCAACATGTCAGTCGGGGACATGAAAAATTGAACATGCGCAAGAAAAGATATTCAACCACGAGCTCTTTGAATAATGTGGACGTACCACAAAGATAGAGAATGATCTAGAGACATTTGAGAACACCAAGAAATAACAAAGTAGCATCCACAACAACTAATATTAACAGAATCACACAATCTTCATTCAAGAACACTGAGAAAGACCACAAAAACACTGTCAGACCACGACACAATCAAAACTTCACACAGACCTCTAAAACTTTCAGTAGATGATCTAGAAACACTCAGCAATAAACCCTTTAATCCACACTATTTAATCCTCAATGTACAAAACATGACACCTTCATGACCTGCACAGTTCCACTGGGAACCTAGAACACTTTCTCTTACAATTTTCTCAATATCCTCAACATATACAACAACTGATATACCAAATGCTAATAGTGTTGACATCAATGCCAAACACATATCAACAACCATATCCACAATATCCAACATCCCTTTCTTTTTCTGATTTATTTGAAGTCCAAGGAAGGAATTCATCTCCCCAAACACAGACATCTCAAATTATTTTTGAATTTCTTCTGCAAATCTCTTGCACTTTGCTTCATTACCTCCAAATATTATATCATCAACATATGCGACCATAATTAATATTTGATGTTTTTCAAATTTGAAATAAATATTACTCTCTGCGATACCTTTATTGAATTCTTACTGCAACAACTACCTATCCAATCTTGCATACCAAGCTTTGGGATCTTGCTTGATTCCATACAATGATTTCTTCAATCTATAGACCATATTAGGATTATCTAATAATTGAAATCCTTTTGGTTGTTCAATGTAAACCTCTTCTTCTAGCTCACTATTCAAGAATGTAAACTTCACATCCATCTAATAGACTTTAAAATCCATATGTGTTGCAAAATCGAAAAACATCCCAATAGCCTCCATTCTTCCCACTGGAGCAAATGTCTACTCAAAGTCTATTCATTCCACTTGTGAATAGGATTTACACAAAAGTCTTTCCTTGTTTCTTACCACTTCTCCACTCTCAATTAGGTTGATCAGGAATACCTACTTAGTTCTAATCACATTCTTGTTTGTAGGTCTTGGGACAAGTTCCCAAGTCTGATTCTTCTCAATCTGCAGTAGTTCTTCCTCCATAGCCTTGATCCAATATTCATCTTTGCATGCCTCAATCACTATTTTAGGTTCAACTTTGGAAAGTAAACATAAGTTTACTTTTTCTTCTATTAAAGCAACCTTTCTTCTTGTCAACAAACCTCTACTTTTGTCACTAATAATTTGATCTTTTGAGTGATTCTTCTGCACATACTTTGTTGAAATGAACAAGACAACTAAGAGGGGGGGTGAATCAATTGTAGCAAATTAAACCCTCAACAATAATCAGATCCACAAGCATTCATTAAGTCCTTATTTTATTAGATTGATTAAACATGAAATGTAGATAACATAAACTAAAATCACAACACCATACACATGGGAATTCCAAATTTATGTGGAAAACCTAATGAGGGAAAAACCACAGTGAGGATTAGCTCACAATATAAGTAATAGAAAAACTAGTACAAAGGGGCTTACAATCAGAATAGGACACACTGTCCAAAAAGGCTCATAGTTAGGGATCACTTCCATAGAAAGAAAGCAAGAAGATAGAAGAATAATGTTACACTGAAACACTTCTCAATCCAACAAGGAGTCCACCACAATTTCTTGCACATTTTCACAGTCAAACATGAAATATTTTGGGATGCCTTCAGCTCACTACCTTCAGGAACCCTAACATGAAGTTCACACTGCTCTGCTCAAATTCGCATCACATACACTTCACTCACATCACTCTTCGCATATATCTTGCTTCTTACTCTTTCACTTCCACTCTTGCATCAACACCATACATACTTATATCAAGTTCTATCTCAAAAAATTTCTCCAATATCAGTCATTGGTCGTTATACATTCAAATTTGAAATAGGTTAGCACCCAAACATTCCCGCAGTGGATAGGAACAAAAGGTGACCTACATAAATCCTTAATTATGACCCAAATAGATCCCAACACACTTCAACATGATTCTACAAGCCTCACATGTAGTGTTAAACACAAGGTCGTCCAACACCCGTGAAAAACACTATAGACTTTAATTACATGCTTCTATAAATCAAGCCGAAAGTTTCAAATAGCATAATTTACTTGAACTCAACCCAAAAAAATCCATGAACTACTTAAGATTCATCAAATAATTCTACCAAGCTTTGCATCAACAACTACTTTAACTTAGGACAACTGATAACCCTTGTTTGCATATTGATAAATGAAACTTACACTGTACTACACCAAATCAAGTAAAAAATTGAACACAAAAGGATTAAAACATTATAAGGAACTTCCCAAATCTACACAACCTAAATAAAAATAGTGGAGAAATTCAGATCAAATACATTTCTCCCAGACCATAGAAAACATTACTGAATAACTGGTTCACACACTTGTGAAAATATCTCGCACTGTACAATGATCTAGAAACCCAATTTTTGAATTATAGCAACCTATGTCAACCTTGAATAACCTGTAAGATCCACACAAGCATAGCATCAATAGAGAAAGAATGTAGAGCATAATATCGGAGCACACTATGAAAATTTGCACAACACAATTTACTTTGTTTATTAAATTTTCTCAAAAGCACTTGGAAACCAAGTATCAAAACCATCATCTCAACTGATTACTTCATTCCAACTCATCTTTAGACTATACAACAAAATAATATCTCCATGTACTCACAACACTTTTTCAAGGTCTCAACTACACATGCACAATTATTTTTCCTCTTTTCACAATTTTCTCAATATCCTCAACATCTTCATCCCATAGTTGACATCAATGACAACACTAGTAAATAGACTTCTTGTTGACATCAATGATAACACCATCATTCTTGCAACAATCTCCCCCTTTGTCATTGATGGAAACACAAGATGTGAAAATCCACCAAAGACCACACAATAGTTTTGAACACTCTCTCTTTTTCTCTCAAATTAGATAGCCTACACAACATTCCTGAAGATTTTATTTTTCACGTGATCCTCTCCCCTTGAGTGGATAAGATCTCCTTTTTATCACATGATTCTCTCTCTTCCTTTGGCATCAATGACAAAGGATAAAATGTTTTGCATTGTTCTCCCTCTTGAAACTGAACCAAAATTACCTGCTCTAAATACTCCCCCTTAGGAGTGCACCCAACTAAATTAGAAACACAATGATAACACATGATACTACCTACTCCCATTGAGAGGTAGCCACCAACATCAGTCCAGAAAAGAGATAGATCCATAGATCCATTGGACTAATGCACCTCTATATCCATCTAGTTCAAGAAAGGAGGGGCAATAACCCCCAAATTCTCCCGAAGATACTCAAGTATCCTTAGGAAGAGCCTTAGTAAATATATCATAATCTAATCCTTTTTAGGAACATACTCAAGCTTAACACCATTCTCCATAACCTTCTCTCTCAAAAGTGATATATGATAGATATATGCTTTTTCCTTGAATGCATCACAAGATTCTTTGAAATGTTTATTGCACTTGTATTTTCACATAAGATAGATATAGGTTCGTCAAATACAATTATGATATCCTTAAATATTTGTCTCATCCATAATACTTATGTATTGTTGGACTCAAGCAACACTGAGAGGGGGGGTGAATCAGTGTTGTGCAATTTTTAACATTATTAATCTGTTCTCTCAAGTGTCTAAGACATTCAATCAAAAGAAAGATGCATGAACATAGAACAATAAGCCACAACACCATAACACAAGGATTTTTACGTGGAAACCCGGTTAAGGGAAAAACCATGGTTGAGGTCGATCCACAAATTTTGAGTACTCAAAGTATAAGTGTTTTACAAAATGGGAATGCACTTGCATTCAAGGACACTGCCTAGAGCTCACTGCTCAAAATGAGGAAGGCTCACTACCTTACAAAAGATTTGGATTACATTAAAAGGTTGAACTGAGAAAATAACATCTATAAATGCTTGATTACAGTTTCGGTTAGGCTCATGGATTGGATTCTACACCTTCAGTCTAATTTTGCACTTCGCTTTGCTCTACCTTAATACTCTTCTACACAAATGAAAATTGCTTAACTTCTCTTCTGATATTCTCAATACACATCCACACACATCAAAAACTTCACACATTCACCAAAATGAATTTATCGATCTCATATATATATCTGCTACTAAGAATTTAGTCGCTATATGTCGGCTTTAATAAAATAGAAAATATCTTCCAATTGTTGGCTAAAATCATGAACAATATTTAATGCATATTCGCCAAAGTTGGCCATAGCATAGCTAGGACCCATAAAAAATTCTCCAACACAAAAATACTTCAAACAATTTCGCCTTACACATCCGCAACACCCAACATTCACTTAGTCAACCTTTATATACTGTTGAACAGAAAATTGAACAACCAGATCTCCTAACTCGTACACTACTCGATGCGACAACACAAAACTCAAGAATAACACATTTCATATACCCAAAAAATTTCCCTAAGATCTACAACCAAAATCGTTAGATTGATAATGCAAACCACTTGACATATTCAACTTAAGTCGGATACCCTGTTCTTCACTCTGTCATCTAGTATAGTTAGATACTCTAGTGTAGACCAGATCAATGACTTTAGTTGCCATCAATGACAACACTAGAAGCTATATGCCAACAATCCCCCCCTTAGGCATTGATGGCAACACTTAGTGAAAAATGACTAAGTGTTGGAACCTTCAAAACTTCAAAACGCCATAGCTGACAAAACTCAACAAAACTCCCCCTAAGTTTGATAAGGAATTTTTCACTGCTCTCTCTCCCCCTTTGACATCAATGAAAAAATATAATAAAATATTTTCTCTCTCCCCCTATGAAGGGTAACCAAAAAATTACTTATGCAAAAACTTGATGAAATACAACTGCTATTTGAAGATTCTTTTGTACTTTTCCTTCATCTCCGAAATAAATTTCTTCCATGCTTCCACTGCAATCCTGGTGATTATGATCATACTATTGTTTTCAAATGTCTGATTGATAATCTTGATGAGGGATTCTAGAATGGTAAAGGCATCTTCTAATACTTCTCCCTTAGTAACTCAATCAATTGTTCCAACCTGCATTCAGTTATATCCTTCACTTTCCAAAAGGTGTCAACAATCTTGTTCTTGGTGTTCTAAACATTTGTATGCTCTGTCTATAATTCCTGAATCCTTTTCCTAATTGCACCATCATGATCCGGAGACATGTTAAAATTTTGTCCAATACTATTCAACTCTGTTTCAATTTTTTCAAGCTTCTCTTTGTACTTGTTGATTGCATGAGGCCATCAAAGACAATAGTTATAAATGTTGTTTGTTGTGCTTATGCATTGCCTTAGTTCATTCATGTGCTTTTTCAGCTTAGTAAGTGATATTTTGTATTGCTTCTTCAAGTGTAGGATCACTTCTTCTTCGTCCTTATTCTGAGACTCAGAGTCCATGATTTCCTTAATACATTAAATGATCTCTTCTGGAAACTTATTCTGCAAACTCTCTAGTTTGATATGATTGTACACAAGATGAGAACTTAATATGCTTAAGATCATGTCCTGCTCATATGAAGGTTTGATAGACCATATATTCACAATTTTTTGCATTCCATCTTCCTCATGAATAAGCTACAATAACTCTTCCTTGATTAGATCACTTTATCCTTCATTATCTCCTTTCTTTTCCTTTTCTTGTTCTGGTTCAGTTGTTTCCAGTTCTTTTCCTAGGGTGTCCTCAGATTCCTCATCTAGTATGTCCACAATTACTTGTTCTTTTCCTTTCTCTTCAACTTTTGAAGTCTTGCATGTTGGTGGTGTACAAACATCAATTTCTTTTGCTCTTCTCTTCTTTCTCTTCATCTCACTGGAGGAGGAACCAACTTCAAGTCCTCTTACTGGAATGGAAACACCAGTTGATCCAAACTTCCTTAATAGACCCTTAAATAAATTTTCATATACTTGATCACAGTTTTCCAAATTGTTAAAGTATATGTAAATTTTCTTGCAAAATGGTTCACTTTCTTCTCACATTGCATTGTCATTCAAGGGCAAGCAATTCAGAAAGTACATCACAAGACATATAACCAAAGTACCAAACCTGAAAGGGTAACCTATCTCCTTTGTCAATTGCATGTTCTCCATCAATTGATCTTTCAGTAATCCACAAAGATCAAAATCCCGATCTTCCATTATCATCTTGTGTGAAATGTAAACAACACCTGCCGAAGTTGCACCTTCTCTATTTCTGAAAACGATTTTGTAGGAAATTCCATGCGCAATGTACCTTGTCACTGAATATTTGATTATGGATATTATTAAATCCCTTTGATCGCTAGTTACTCCGGTTAGGATTTTGACTTCTTTGTTTCAAATTGACTTCTTCTTCGGCACATCCCCAACTTTGTACAACCCAGTTACAGTTGCAATTACTTCTTTCAAGATATGATAGGGTTTATCCAGAGTTAGAATTTCATCATTCAATCTGTCTAGAATAAAATCAACGACTTATGTACTTCCGAAATAGGGAAATTCACTCCAAATATCTAAGCTCTTGTGTTTTTCCTCTTTCAACCATTTTAATTCATTGTGCGACAACTTATTTCTTTAAGCTATAATCTTCTCACTGCTATTCGTCTAATTTTGTCATCCCTTTGATTTGTTCCATTTTCCCTTCCGTACACATGTCTTGAAAATACCAAAGATGTTCTTCAACCGTACACCAAATTAAAATTTCTCAATATGACAAAAGTACTTGATCGATTAGGGTTTCATGCCGAATTCTCTTCACACATTCAAAATTTTGATGTAGAGCGCTCTCCTACTTCTTTTCTTTGACACAAAGTGGAAAATGAGGGTTTCAAGTTGCCTTTTATAACTCGCACACCTAACTTTTGTTGCAATAAATGTTTTTTCCTATCTTATCTGGATACCCTATTTTCTCAGTCTATGAGAGATAACTCTTATGCAAATCTTTGACTCAGTATAACATCCTTTCCAACTATTCCAACAACATTTTTAGATCATTAGTGCAATTGCTGCACTCATCCTCATCCCATTGTCATTCACGATAGGGGGTTTGAAAGATTTTCTTGACAACTCCCTCTAGGCCAAGGGCCTTGAACTAATTCTCGGAGGAATTACCAGAAGCAGGTTCTCATTTCCTTCAATAGAGGGACACTTCTTTACCCATGTCTTCTTCATCTGATCTCTTATTTCATCCACAGTCACTTTCCCTTTTCCTTTATAATCTTTCTGCATATTTCTACCTTTGTATACCGGACCTCTTCTATCCACATTCCTGTTTCTGCAAAATCTTGCAATGTGACCATATTTGTTGCCATTGAAACACACAACATTTCCTTGTTCTGACCAGTAACTCCATTGGTTTCTTCTCGATCTACACTAGTTAGAAATATGCCCAAATCTTCCATAGGTATAACATCTAACAATCCTTCTATTAATAGAGTTGTTTGACACATTTCTACATTCAATTGACTTGTGACCTAACTTGTTGCAATTGAAACACTGGCCAAAAAATGATGAAACACTGACCAAAAAATGATGAATCACTAGATTTCATCTTACTTCTACATTGAGCAGCCATATGACCAAATTTATTGCAAGCAAAACAATATCCATTAAAATTTTGAGCATTAGGTTGTCTTACTAGAAGCCTTTTTGCTTTGTTCATCAAATTTCCTTGCTTAAAATTCCTCTGTCTAGATCCGAAACTTTCTCCTTTCTCATAACCAAGACCTCGCTTATCATTTGCATTTTTTTGTCCTTGATTCAACTCATCAAGCTTAACGGAGCTAATCTTGAACTTCTCTTTGTACTCATTCACAATAGTAAGTTCATCCCTGACAATAACAATCTATTTTTCAAGCTCTTCTTCATTGTTTCTAGATTGTTGTAGTTCAATTTCTAACTGAATGAATTCTCCATTAATTTTGCTACATTCATCAGATCTCTCTTTTAGGGACTGGACAAGATTTTCCTCATTCTTCTTTCTTTCTTCAATCTCCTTAGTCATCTTCATCGCCATACACTCCATCTCATGCTTTAGGGAAGCATTGTCTCTAGCAAGCTTTTCACATTCTTCAATTATTTCCTTCAAGGTTTGATTTAGGTGAACATCATCCATGCTTTTTCTCTCTTTCTATTTAATCTGATTGCATAGATCCTTTCTCTTCTCCCTAGACTTAATAATCTGGTCCTTTAACTTCTAAATGAATTTCTCAACATCCTTCAGATTTTCTCTAAATTCCTGGACTTCTACTTTAGACTGATTATGATCATTAAGTGCCACCAAAAGTTGTTGCTGAAGACTACCAGAGTCCATTACATTCCAAGATCCACCTCAAGCTGTAAAAATTCTTCTGAGGAACTGGGCTTTGATACCAATTGTTGGACTCAAGCAACACTGAGAGGGGGGGTGAATCAGTGTTGTGCAATTTTTAACATTATTAATTTGTTCTCTCAAGTGTCTAAGACATTCAATCAAAAGAAAGATGCATGAAAATAGAACAATAAGCCACAACACCATAACACAATGATTTTTACGTGGAAACCTGGTTAAGGGAAAAAACATGGTGGAGGTCAATCCACAAATTTTGAGTACTCAAAGTATAAGTGTTTTACAAAATGGGAATGCACTTGCATTCAAGCACACTACCTAGAGCTCACTGCTCAAAATGAGGAAGGCTCATTGCCTTATAAAAGATTTGGATTACATCAAAGGTTGAACTAAGAAAATAGCATCTATAAATGCTTGATTATAGTTTCGGTTAGGCTCATGGATCAGATTCTACACCTTCAGTTTGATTCTACACTTCGCTATGCTCTACCTTAATCGACTTCACAAAAATCCTCTTCTGCACAAATTAAAATCACTTAACTACTCTTCTGATATTCTCAATACACATCCACACAAATCAAACACTTCACACATTCACCAAGATGAATT
Source organism: Sequoia sempervirens (assembly GCA_007258455.2). Taxonomy (NCBI): domain Eukaryota; kingdom Viridiplantae; phylum Streptophyta; class Pinopsida; order Cupressales; family Cupressaceae; genus Sequoia; species Sequoia sempervirens. The sequence continues at coordinate 618,532,153 of VDFB02270651.1, forward strand.
TATCGATCTCATATATATATCCGCTACCAAGAATTTAGTTGTTATATGTCAACTTTAATAAAATAGAAAATATCTTCCAACTGTCGGCTAAAATCATGAACAATATTTAATGTGCATTCACTAAAGTCAGCTATAGCATAGTTAGGACCCAAAACAAATTATCCAACACAAAAATACTTCAAAAAATTTTGCCTTACACATCCGCAACACCCAACATCCACTTAGTTAGCCTTTATATACTGTTGAACATAAAATTGAACAACCGGATCTCCTAACTCGTACACTACTTGATGCGACACCATAAAACTCAAGAATAACTCATTTCATATACCCAACAACTTTCCCTAAGATCCATAGCCAAAACTGTTAGAATGATAATGCAAACCACTTGACAGATTCAACTTAAGCCGGATACCCTATTCTTCACTCTGTCATCCGATATAGTCAGATACTATAGTGCAGACTGGATAAATGACTTCAATTGCCATTAATAACAACACTAGAAGCCATATTCCAACATGTACAACATGATGTTGTTGCAATATACTTAGCCTCTATATTGGATAAAGAAACTAAATCATGTTTCTTACTCAGCCATGATACCAATCTACATCCAAGAAATAATGCACCATTACTTATACTTTTCTTGTCATTAACACAACCAGCCCAATCTGCATTTGTATAAGCATTTAATGTGAAATCAATATCCTTAGGATACCACAAACCATAATTTGATGCGCATATTAAATATCTGAATATTCTCTTCACTGCTGCAACGTGTGTTTCTTTAGGATCTTCTTGAAATCTAGCAACAAGACAAACTGCATGCATGATATCCAGTTTGGTAGCAGTTAAATATAGTAGTCCATCAATCATAGATATATACTTGCTTTGATCAGCCTTAGGTGAATCATCATCTTTTCTTAATTTACAACCAATCACCATAGGAGTACATACTAGTTTGGAGTCATCCATTCCAAACTTCTTTAACATTTCTTTGACATACTTAGATTGTGAAATAAAAATCCTTTTATCAGTTTGATTGATCTGTAGCCCAAGAAAGAAATTCATCTCCCCAAATATTGACATCTCAAATTCTTTATGCATTTCTTTATCAAATTTCTTGCACATAACCTCATTTCCACCAAAGATAATATCATCCACATATACAACTACTATCAATATTTTGTCTTCTTCAATTTTAGAGTAAATATTAGTATCTGCAGAGCCCTTGATGAAACCTTATTGTACCAAGTACCTGTCCAATATTGCATACCAAGCTCTAGGATATTTCTTCAAACCATATAGTTACTTCTTCAACTTACATACCATGTCTGGTTAATCTAACAATTGAAAAACCTTCTGATTGTTCCATGTAAACCTCTTCTTCCAATTCTCCATTCAAAAAGGTAGACTTCACATCCATCTGATAAACCTTAAAATATTTGTGTTGCAAATGCCAAAAACATTATGATAGCTTATATCCTAGCAACATGAGAAAAATTCTCCTCAAAATCTATACCTTCTACTTGTGAATAACCCTTACACACAATTCTTGCTTTGTTTCTAACTACTTCTCCATTCTCATTCAACTTGTTCCTGAATACACATTTAGTTCTAATTATATTCTTGTTTTCCGGTCTAGGGACCAATTCCCAAGTTCAATTCTTCTCTATCTATATAGGTTCTTCTTCCATTTCTTGCGTCCAATGTTCTTCCTTACATGCTTCACTCATTGATTTAGGTTCAACTTCAGAAAGTAAACACAAATTTACCTCAACTTTAACAACTTTGATTCTTGTTAATACACCTTTCCTCTTATCTCCAATAATCCGATATTTGGAATGATTATTTTGCACATACTTAGGGTTTTAAAGGGTCTTCTCCATAGCTTCTTCCTCTTCATTCTATACTTCTTGTTCATTAATTATTCCTTCTACTTCTCCACAATCAAGTTCATCTAACACACATCCATCTACTGCAATAGAATTCTGCAAGTTTTCATCAACTTTAACATTTGCACTTTCAACTATCTTTCTCAACATTTTGTTGTAACATTTGTAAGCTTTTTTGTTAATAAAATATCCAAGGAAGATACCTTCATCAAACCTTGCATCAAACTTTCCTAAGTTTTCTTCATCTCTTTTGATGTAACATTTGCTTCCAAACACTCTAAAGTACTTCACAATAGGAATCTTTCCATACCATAGCTCATAAGGAGTCTTTGTGCTGTCAACTTTAGCTCAAAATTTGTTAAGTATGTAAGCAGCACTATGATTAGCTTCTCTCCAGTAGATTTTTGGTAGATTTTCCTCTTTCATCATAGTCCTTGCAACTTCTTGAATACTTTGGTTTTTTCCTTTCAACAACTCCATTCTACTGAGTTCTAGGGGTAGACAAACGCCTCTTTATTCCATTCAACTTCACAAAACATGTTAAACTCATTAGAGGTGAATTCACCACCTCTTTCAGACTTCAAAAACTTTATTTTCAATTCCATTTCATTCTTGACCATAGCTTTAAATTCCTTGAATTTATCTAATGCATCATATTTCTCTCTAAGAAAAGTAACCCATATCATTCTAGAGTAATCAACAATCAAAAGCATAAAGCACCTATCCCCTTATAGACTTCTCACCCTTGTAAGACCACAAAGATATGTGTGCACCAATTCCAATAGTCCGGTAGTAGATTGTTCATTTCCCTTAAAGCTACTCCTTGTTTGTTTTCCAAATTAACAACTCTCGCAAACAACATTGATAGGTTTTGTGATCTTAGGTAAATCTCTCATAACATGAACTAAACTAATTCTTTCCAAATTATCAAAATTCATGTGACACATCCTCTAGTGCCATAACCAACTATCATTAATCTATGACATAAAGAAATGACCATCGACACCCTTAAGCTTATAGATGTTTCCATATATTCTTTTACCTACAATAATCACAATTCTGGACCCTTTCTAGATCTCACATGCTTCATCCTTAAATACAAGATTATATCCTTTGCTACACATTTGTCCAACACTCAAGAGAATATGTCTTAAGCCCTTAACATAGTAAAAATTGTCACTATTATGCTTGCCATCAAAACTAATTGAACTTATTCCACAAATCTTAGCTTTTGAATCATCTCTAAATTTAACTAATCCCCCATCATATTTTTCAAGTTTAACAAATTTACTTTTGTCTTTGATCATATGATTAGAACAATCATTGTCAACAACCCAATAATTCTTATCTTCTTTGACATGAAAAGAAGATACCAAAGTACCTTCAACCTTATCCTTCATCTTCAAAATACTTTCCTTCACACAACTTTCAAGGTTAGTAGAACCAAATTTTATAGCCAAAACTAGACATTCATTATCATCAAAATCTCCATAATCAGATTCATCCTCAGAAATACTAGCATCTTCTTTCACATAGGAAGCTTTCCTAATAATATTTCCTTTATTTTCCTTGTTATTGTTTAAAGCTCTCTTTGGAAATCTAGAAGCATAATGACCTATACCACCACAACTAAAACATTTGAAAGGTAATTTACCTTGTTACTTACTGGTGCCCTTTTTCATCTTCCTCATGAAGTTAGCTTCTAGATCATCAAGATCTTCTTCACTTGAATCTTCAACCTTCTCTAATTTCTTGGCCTTGAAAGTAGTCTCTACTTTTATACCTTTCTTCATTTTTCTCATTTAAAATGCGGTTAGAGTACCAATCAACTAATCTCTAGAATATTTGTCAAAATCAATTGTTTCCTCAATAGCATATACCTTTTCACTATAGCAATCCAAAAGAGATCTAATAATTTTCTTCACCACTTTAGATTCTTTAACTGTTCCACCAAGACCTCACATATCACTCACCAATTCATCAATTCTCTAAATGTAGCCTTTAATTGTTCCATCCTCAGACATATATATCATTTCAAACTATGCCTTCAAGTTCTACAACTTTGCTTGCTTGACCTTCGGATCTCCTTCATAAATGCTTTCTAACTTATCCCAAACTTCTTTAGCAGTCTTCAAACTCATAACTTTAACTAATTCAGTTTTTGAAAGACTATTCATAATGATAAATCTTTCCTTAGAATTGATCTCATGCACCTTGATTTCTACACTTGTACTTGGACCAATTAGAGGTAGAGTATATGCATTCTGATAAGCCTTACCAATCTCATATCTCTGAGAAGAAAAATATCCTTCCATCTTTGTCTTTTAGAAAGCATAATCTGAGCCATCAAATCTAGGATATTCCAAAGGAATCTGTTGTGCAATTTTCGCACACACGCCCCGCTGAAAGCAGGGACCCTCTTTCTCTTTGGTTTTGGTGTCTTGGCCCTTTCATTTTGAGGTTTTATCTTACTTTGGCATGTGCTTAAATGTTTATTTTGATTGCCTAAGTGATCCCCCTGAGTTATTCATTGAAGAACTTTAATTTTGAGCTAAGTTTGGGTTTTCACCCTAGTTCGGGACTTTCCACCATGGTCAGATTTTCTCGGATCCTGCTCAGACTCCGGTTGGACACTGTGGTTCAGAGATTTTCGGTCTTCACATATTTCTGTGTGGACCATATTTTTCTGGATTTTGTCCTGTCGTCGGGTTTTTTCCTGGCTATCTTTTCGATGGCATTAATGTCTTCGTATGAGCTTTGAATGATGTATTTAACCACTCTTTGAGGTCTTTTGCACTATTACGTTTATTGCTTACCATCGATTGAGCTGAGGAGTGCATTCTTAGAAGTGTTGGATTTGGATTTGGGGCGTTGAGTTTGCGAATTGTGAATTTGAGTGGCGATTTCTTGTGTATTCATGCCCCTGTTCTTTGTGGACGCCATTGAATTCATATTTGTTGTTTCTGAGATCCATTCCCGCTTCACAATGGTATGTATTTGTTGGCCTCACTTTTAATTGGTGATTGTAGATAATGCTTTGATGTTATAGGGCTTATTTGGGTTTAATTCTCTGCATTATTTGATCATTTCATGCTAGGGTTGCCCAACATTGCTTTATTTTTCATCTCCCAAGAGAGCTTTAAGGTCCTTTATCGATTTGAATTTTAATGTATCTGGCTTGAGAGTTGTGAGTAATCCCCTAGTCCAGAATTGGCAGTCAAAATATTTAAATTTTGAGCTTGCATGTGCGCTAATGGCAGATCTGGAGGGTCTGACTTAGGGCATCGCCATTTATCTTTAGTATGCTCTCGAATTGGCATAGAATGCTAAGGGAATCCATAGAAAGCCTGTATCAAACTTGTCCCAAGCTTAAATCTTTGAAATTCATGATCAATATGGTGTTCTGAGTGAAATCGTGATTTTATGTCGCAGTTCGGGTTTCGTCCCTGATCTGGGATTTGTTGTCTCCGACGGATTTTCCCGATCTCCTTGGTTTTTCCAGAATCTACTATCATTTTCGGAGTTTCATATATTCTGTGGATTTCTGTTGACCCCATATTTTACCGATCTCCTCCGTTTTCCCGATTTCCTATGATTTCTCAGAATTCTTTATCGCTTTCGGAGTTTTACCTTATCCGCAGATTTCTGTTGACTCCATATTTTCCTGAAATCCTTGGTTCCCTATTTTTTCCAAATTTGCAAAAATGTTGCTGCCTTCACAGAAATCCATCTCTGGAGGATTTTCTCAAAATTTGATGAAGTATAGGGAAGTATGGAATAGCATGATGTGTTAGTGATTTTTATTACATTTTATGATTTATTCATGCTATCTTGTGATCTCCTATGTGGCTTATGGATTGATAATGATTGGATTTAATTATTAGTAGGTGTTTTCATGACTATTCCGATGGAATCCGTCTGGCCCGGAATTTCCCGAAATTCCTCTCTAGCTCAGATTCTGTGGATGGCTCTAAAACCCGAAGTTTATCATGGTCCTTTTATATGAAATTTAATAACACCTTGGTTATATGAGGATTATTCTAACAATTTTTTTGATGGATTAACATTCCCTTCCTATGGTTTTTACCATGATTTTCATGTTGAGTGCAGGCTGCACCTAGCAAGGCAGCAACTGGGTCTTCAATGTCTGATGCAGAAAAGATTAAGATGGACATTAAGAGCAAGATCTCTGAGAGTAAAATTACATCAGTCTAGTCAGAGGTCACTGATACAAATGTCAGATTCTGGGATTACGAAGAGTTTAAAGAAAGAATGGCAATCGAGGATCTTCCCTTGGTGGCTAAAAGAATGAAGGAGTCAGGCTTGTCACATGTGGCTGGTTTCCCTTCCATGGTGCAATGTTATGAGATGGTCCTTGAGTTTGCCGGGCACTATGATCAGGACACACAGAGAATAATTGGTCCTCAAGGGAGGACTGTGGCGAATCTCAACCATGTTTCCATTTCCCAAACTTTCGATATGCCAGATAGATCTCATGTGGTGGCATTCAACATGAAGGCAACTCAGGAGTACTACGATGAATAGACTGTGAAGTCACAATAGCTTATCAATTCCTGGCTGGAGAAGCCCAAGTCTCACTACTCCAAACTGCCCAAGCAGCTATTCAGAGCAAAGTTGAAGAAAGCATATTATGATGCCATCACTCTTCTTAGTAGGGTGGTTGGATTGAAAAATGCTTGCACATTTGAGAATTGGATGTGCCATGTGATTGTGAGGATGGAGTAGGAGAAGACTGACTACCATTGGGCAGGAGTCATTAGTAGAGTAATTCACGAGCAATTGTCCAATGTGTTGCAAACAAAGACCTTCACAATGACCTCATATTTGGTCTATGCACTTGCGAGATTTCACCCATACAAAGGATTGAGCACAAGGGGAGTCTTTGGGTAGGATGTCATCTATGAGGTTTACCGTCAATTGCACCTAGGAAGCTTGAGCTATAGAAGGGTGAATGATGCATTCACCATTCATATCACCAGATTGCTTCAGGGTGCAGAACATGTAAGAATTTCAAATCAAGCAAAATAAATCATCAAGAAATATGGGGCATGGTTTATTCAGTTCCCAACTTTCTCCTACATCCGGATTGATGGTTGCCAAAGGGCCCCTTACAGACTTCTAAGGTATCCCACGGATCATATCATACTTTTGGAGGTAACTAGACAGGTCTATGACTTTGATGCCATTGTCAAGAGGGATAAGCATAAAACTGGTTTTGGTGGGGATTTCCCATTAAGGATTGGCACTGGAGAGGCTTGTCCTTCCATTGGTTCTACCCAAGCTTTAGAGGAGGAAATGATTACTCTTGGTTTATCTTTCCACTCTAAGAGGTCCATATTTGACATCACAGGTGAAGCCCAGAAGAAGGCCAGTAAGGAATATAGTCATAAGGTTGATTTGGAGGACTACTGGGCCAATTGCAGTGATGAATTTGAGATTAGAAAGAAGAATTTTTCTCGACTTCCAGTTGAATTAGTTCATCTATACAATGTGGAGGAAGTGCCTGATCAACTTGAAGATGATGGAAACCTAATCCAGGATCATGCTTATGAGGCAGTGAAGGACAGGCCAATTGGTGATGTGGATTGGCTAGAAGAAGAAAAGAAAGAACTAAAATAGCTGATGGACCCAATTACCAAGTTCACTAGAATGTGGCTAAAGCATAAATTGTGGGAGTTGGAGAATGAAGGTGTATAGTGCACCTATGAGCTAATGGGAGATTTAGATCCTCACTCCACTTTCGAGGAATCAATTGAACAGGATCCTAAGGGAAAAGGTAAGGTGGATTCTCCATTCAAGATCAAGATCAAAGGTGTTCAAGAGGAGGAGGTCCAAGAGACAGAAAAAAAAGAGAAAGCCAATTGCCAAGAAAAGGTCAAAGACTAAGAGGTCTGAACAGAAAGAAACAGAAGGGCAAGGTCCTGAAGTTGATGCTTCAGTGCCCAAGAGGAGAAGAATCGTTAGACTGTCACAGAAGGTGAGCTCCAAGGAAGAAGAGGAAGTTACCCCACTGGTGGTAAATGTGGAAAGTTCAGAGGAGAAGGCACGAGTATATACAAGGAGATCTAGGACTCCTTCTCCCAAGGATAGTGTGCCTAAAACCAACCTTCCTCCGGTTGTTTCTCATGGGGAGTAGCATGATGATGTTCCTTCCGCCCATGAAGCTCAAAATGAACCAAGAGAATCTGATAAGGTTGAAGAACATCCAAATATTGAAGGGGAGGAATTTCATGAGGGTGATCTTCAAAGTGTAGAAGCTAAAATTGAAAAGGTAATGCAATCTCCCTTGGTTGCATATGCAGAGTCACCTATTGGAACTGAGGAGGTTAAATCTCCTCCAAGGGAGGAAGAGGCATTGAAGATTCCATCCCATGAGCATAAGGAAGAACATGCTGAAGAAAAGGAGAGTAAGGTGGATGAGATTCCTGAAAAATAGAATTTGAGTGAAGAAGCACCTAAGGTTCAACAAGAAGAGGAGAAACAAAGTGAAGTTCAGTTGGAATCCACTGTCCCTGATTGGTTTGACAAGGAAATAAGGAGGAAACAAGTTGTTGTGGAAGATACTGCACCAAATTGGGATGAGCTACTAGCCAAGATCAGAAAGGATAAAGGTAAAAAGAAGGCTAGGGTTATCTCAAAGATTGAAAGAGATGAGGCTAGCAATAGAGTTGTCCATATTGCCACCCCTGCCTCAGATAAGAATAGAGATGATGTGGCTGGAAAGGATTATAATGTTTAGAATTTTAATTTAGGGCCTACATCTGTTGAGCAAGATATTGAAGATTATGAGGGTTCTAGTGCAGTTATCTTGGGCAGATTAAGGAAGGAAATAAAGACCAAACAAGAGCTAAAGAAGGAAAATGAGAATCTCAGGAAGTGCTTGGAGGATCTAATGAGGCCCTTGTAGTCAATCAACCCTTCAGTTTCTACTGTGAATCCTTTACCTCAAGATACTATCACCGAACTGGAAAAGATGAAGGCTTCCACTCTTGCCACTGCAAATTTGCTGCAAGGGGTGCGAACAAAATGAAATGAAGCCATTAAAGATATTTTATCAACAAAGAAGGATGCCATAAGGGCAGTTGATTGGTTGAAGGATGTTTTGGCTTAGGACAAAGAAGATACTGAACTCCTACTGTAGAAGACCAAAACCATCATGGAGTACACTAGGGATAAGCTAGTAAGTGATAAAATTCTTCCTTCCTCTGGAGCCGCTGAACCTTGGGAGTGGTTTGAGGCATTGCAGATTAGGCAGAAGGTTTTGAGGAAGATTTACAAACAGAGGAGGCAGATTGATGATACCTTAGTTGGTGTTTACAACGGCTCCATTTCTTTCTTTGAGATCATGACAGGGAGAAGGAAGATTGCTCCCAAATATTTGAGTTTGGAACAATTGAGGAAATCATGGCATGACGTTTATGCCCCAATTAGTGATGATTCAGTTTCTGAGCATCAGTTGGATGATGCGGCCACATACATTGTTGTCATTGACAAATACTTAACATATAAGGTGGATTGGGATAAGTTGGTAAAACAGTGAAGAGAAGAAATTGCATCAATTGAGAGATGGCTTAGGGTTTTTCCTTTACCACCTATAGCAGACTTGGATAGGGTGATTTTTAAGGTTCAGGAAATTTTAGATCGGAATAAGGACAAAGGGGAAGGTAGTTAGTGATGGGCTACATTGAGATTTGTGCTTCCCTATTATTTTGGCATGCATTGGTTCGAGCTACATTGGATATCCCAAGCCGACCTGGATGAAGTTCATGCATTTGATGAATATTTTATTTCATTTTGAATTTCTCTTGGCCGACTTGTTGTGCCTTATTATTATTGTAAAAATCATATCTTGGCCGACATGTTTTGGGGGTTCTATTAATATGGAATTTCGCCTCATTTGTAAGGGTTAAGAAGTTTTAGACATAGACAAATAGAGTGATAGTTAGAGAGAATTAAGGAGAGAAAGTTTTAGCAAGTAGTTGTTCTCAAGCAAATATTGTAACAAAAGGCTGGAATTGTTGCTACAGTGGATAATTTGATGCAAGTAATGACATTGTGATTTGGTACCATACTTGTGTTCTTCTTATCTTGCATGGTTCTTGTTATTCTATCTTTAGAATCGCTTTGAGGAATACAATATTTAGATTAGATTTGATTCAATGATGTTTATGGTTTGACATTTGAAGTGTTGCAACAATCCCTAGTCCATACTTTTCGCAACCAACTGATTGTTAGTTGCTTTGCAAAGTTAGCCTGGACTTTATATTCATTGTGCTTAGTTCAATTGTTAGGGTTTATTCATTTCAATTGCAATAGGGTTGTTTGAATGAATGTTCATGATTTTAAAATCTTAACACCTTAGAAGATTGCACTGTTTCTATAAGATTGCAGATCCATCTGGGTTGAGTAGAAATTAGTTTCAAGGGATTGGTCCATTTCGAGTGTTGGTCATTTGCATTGTTAATCTTAGGTTTAATATTAAGTTTATAAATCTCTTTGAAACCCTTATCTTTTGTTATTTCTTTGATCATTGGATTTAATTTAGGATTGAAGTACCATTAAATTGTTAGATCTAATAAATTGAGATTCAATATTTTGCTTGTAGTAAGGTCCCATTGTGATTACTAGCATTTTCACATTTATCACTGAGTTGTTTATGCATTGTCAATACCTGACATTAGAGACCTTGGGGTTACCTCTTGAGGCTTGCTGATAGAGATTTTACCTTTCAAGTGAGATAGGATATTATATTTTGTCTGAGTTGTTGTGTAGAAAACATCATCAACATCTAGTTTGCTTATTCAGGCCCTCCTTCTAGCGCCAATCTGTTGATGATGTTTTCTGCATAGCAACAACTTAGAAATAATATAATATCCTATCTCTCTTGAAAGGTAAATCTCTATCAGCAAGCCTCAAGAGATAACCCCAAGGTCTCTAATGTCAGGTCTTGACAATGCATAAAGAACTCATTGATAAATGTGAAAATGTTGGTAATCACAATAGGACATTACTCCAAGCAAAATAATGAATCTCAATTTATTAGATCTAACAATGTAATGATACTTCAATCCTAAATTTAATCCAATGATCAAAGAAATAGCAAAAGATAATGGTTTCAAAGAGACTTCTAAACTTAATATTAAACCTAAGATTAACAATGCAAATGACAAACACTCGAAATAGACCAATCCCTCAATACTAATTTCTATTTGACCCAGATGGATCTGCAATCTTATAGAAACAGTGCAATCTTCTAAGGTGTTAAGATTTTCAAATCATGAACATTCATTCAAACAACCCTATTGCAATTGAAATGAATAAACCCTCACAATTGAACTAAGCACAATGAATATAAAGTCTAGGCTAACTTTGCAAAGCAACTAACAAACAGTTGGTTGCAAAAAATATGAACCAGGGATTGCTGCAACACTTCAAATATTAAACCATAAACATCATTAAATCAAATCTAATCTAAATATTGTCTTCCTCAAAGCAATTCTAAAGATAGAATAACAAGAACCATGCAAGATAAGAAGAACACAAGTATGGCACCAAATCACAATGTCATTACTTGCATCAGATTATCCACTGTAGCAACAATTCCAGCTTTCTGTTACAATATTTTCTTGAGAACAACTACTTGCTAACACTTGCTCTATTTAATTCACTCTAACTATCTCTCTATTTGTCTATGTCTAAAACTTCTTAACCCTTACAAATGAGGTGAAATGCCATATTAATAGAACCCCCAAAACATGTCGGCCAAGATATGATTTTACAATAATAATAAGGCACAACAAGTTGGCCAAGAGAAATTCAAAATGAAATAAAATATTCGTTAAATGCATGAACTTCATCCAGGTCGGCCTGGGATATCCAATGCAGCTCGGACCAATGCATGCCAAAATAATAGGGAAGCACAAATCTCGATGTAGCCCATCACTAACTACCTTCCCCTTTGTCCTTACTCCGATCCAGCATTTCATGAACCTTCAAAAGAACCCTATCCAAGTCGGTTATAGGTGGTAAAGGAAAAACTCTAAGTCGTCTCTCAATTGATGTAATTTCTTCTCTTGACTTTTTTACCAACTTATCCCAATCCACCTTATATGTTAAGTATTTTTCAATGAAATCAATGTATGTGGCCGCATCATCCAACTGATGCTCAGAAACTGAATCATCACTAATTGGGGCATAAACATCATGCCACCATTTCCTCAACTATTCCAAACTCAAATATTTGGGAGCAATCTTCCTTCTCCTTGTCATGATCTCAAAGAAAGCAATGGAGCCGTTGTAAACACCAAATAGGGTATCATCAATCTGCCTCCTCTATTTGTAAATCTTCCTCAGAACCTTCTGCCTAATCTGCAATGCCTCAAAGCACTCCCAAGGTTCAGCAGCTCCGGAGGAAGGAAGAATTTTATCACTTACTAGCTTATCCCTAGTGTACTCCATGATGGTTTTGGTCTTCTGCAGCAAGAGATCTGTATCTTCTTTGTCCTGAGCCAAAACATCCTTCAACCAATCAACTGCCCTTATGGCATCCTTCCCTGTTGACAAAATATCTTTAATGGCTTCATTTCTTTTGGTTTGCACCCCCTGCAACAAATTTGCAGTGGCAAGAGTGGAAGCCTTCATCTTTTCCAGTTCGGTGATAGTCTCTTGAGGTAAAGGATTTGCAATAGAAACCAAAGGGTTGATTGACTGCAAGGGCCTCATTAGATCCTCCAAGGACTTCCTGAGATTCTCATTTTCCTTCTTTAGCTCCTGTTTGGTCTTTATTTCCTTCCTCAATCTGCCAAAGATAACTGCACTAGAACCCTCATAATCTTCAATATCTGGCTCAACTGATGTAGGCCCTAAATTAAAATTCTGAACATTATAATCCTTTCTAGCCACATCATCTCTATTCTTATCTAAGGCAGGGGTGGCAATATGGACAACTTTGTTGTTGGCCTCATCTCTTTCAATCTTTGAGATAACCCTAGCCTTCTTTTTACCTTTATCCTTTTTGATCTTGGCTAGTAGCTCATCCCAATTTGGTGGAGTATCTTCCACAACGACTTGTTTCCTCCTTATTTCCTTGTCCAACTAATCAGGGATAGTGGATTCCAACTGAACTTCACTTTGTTTCTCCTCTTCTTGTTGACCCTTAGGTGCTTCTTCACTCAAATTCTATTTTTCAAGAATCTCATCTGCCTTACTCTCCTTTTCTTCAGCATGTTCTTCCTTATGCTTAGGGGATAGAATCTTCTCTGCCTCTTCCTCCCTTGGAGGAGATTTGACCTCCTCAATTCCAATAGGTGACTCTGCATATGCAACCAAGGGAGATTGCATTACCTTTTCAATTTCAGCTTCTGCACTATGAAGATCACCCTCATGAAATTCCTCCCCTTCAGTATCTGGATGTTCTTCAACCTTCTCAGATTCTCTTGGTTCATTTTGAGCTTCATGGGCAGAAGAAACATCATCATGCTGCTCCCCATGAGAAACAACCGGAGGAAGGTCGATTTTAGGCACACTATCCTTGGGAGAAGGAGTCCTAGATCTCCTTGTATACTCTTGCCTTCTCCTCTGAACTTTCCACATTTACCACCGGTGGGGTAACTTCCTCTTCTTCCTTGGAGCTCATCTTCTGTGACAGTCTAACGATTCTTCTCCTCTTGGGCACTAGAGCATCAACTTTAGGACCTTTCCCTTCTGTTTCTTTCTATTCAAACCTCTTAGTCTTTGACCTTTTCTTGGCAATGGGATTTCTCTATTTTTTTGTCTCTTGGACCTCCTCCTCTTGAACACCTTTGATCTTGATCTTGAATGGAGAATCCACCTTAACTTTTCCCTTAGGATCCTGTTCAATTGATTCCTTGAAAGTGGAGTGAGGAACTAAATCTCCCATTAGCTCATAGGTGCACTATACACCTTCATTCTCCAACTCCCACAATTTATGCTTTAGCCACATTCTAGTGAACTTGGTAACTGGGTCCATCAGCTATTTTAGTTCTATCTTTTCTTCTTCTAGCCAATCCACATCACCAATTGGCATGTCCTTCACTGCCTCATAAGCATGATCCTGGATTAGGTTTCCATCATCTTCAAGTTGATAAGGCACTGCATTCACATTGTATAGACTAACTGATTCAACTAGCAGTCGAGAAAACTTCTTCTTTCTGACCTCAAATTCATCATTGCAATTGGCCCAGTAGTCCTCCAAATCAACCTTATGACTATATTCCTTACTGGCCTTCTTCTGGGCTTCACCTGTGATGTCAAATCTGGACCTCTTAGAGTGGAAAGATAAACCAAGAGTACTCATTTCCTCCTCTGAAGCCTGGGCAGAACCAACGAAAGGACAAGCCTCTCCAGTGCCAATCCTTAATGGGAAATCCCCACCAAAACCAATTTTATGCTTGTCCCTCTTAACAATGGCATCAAAGTCACAGACCTGTCTAGTTACCTCCAAAAGTATGATATGATCCGTGGGATACCTTGGAAGTCTATAAGGGGCCCTTTGGCAACCATCAATCCGGATGTAGGAGAAAGTTGGGAACTGAATAAACCATGCCCCATATTTCTTGATGATTTATTTTGCTTGATTTGAAATTCTTACATGTTCTGCACCCTGAAGCAATCTGGTGATATGAATGGTGAATGCATCATTCACCCTTCTATAGCTCGAGCTTCCTAGGTGCAATTGACGGTAAACCTCATAGATGACATCCTGCCCAAAGACTCCCCTTGTGCTCAATCCTTTGTATGGGTGAAATCCCGCAAGTGCATAGACCAAATATGAGGTCATTGTGAAGGTCTTTATTTGCAAAACATTGGACAAATGCTCGTGAATTATTTTTCTAATGACTCCTACCCAATGGTAGTCAGTATTCTCCTTCTCCATCCTCACAATCACATGGTACATCCAATTCTCAAATGTGCCAACATTCTTCAATCCAACCACCCTGCTAAGAAGAGAGATGGCATCATAATATGCTTTCTTGAACTTTGCTCTGAATAGCTGCTTGGGAAGTTTGGAGTAGTGAGACTTGGGCTTCTCCATCCAGGAATTGATAAGCTATTGTGACTTCATAGTTTGTTCATCGTAGAACTTATGAGCTACCTTCATGTTGAATGCCACCACATGAGATCTGTCTGGCATATCGAAAGTTTGGGCAATGGAAACCGGGTTGAGATTCGCCACAATCCTCCCTTGAGGACCAATTATTCTCTGTGTGTCCTGATTATAGTGCCTGGCACACTCAAGGACCAGCTCATAACACTGCACCGTGGAAGGGAAACAAGCCACATGTGACAAGCTTGACTCCTTCATTCTTCTAGCCACCAAGGGAATATCCTCGGCTGCCATTCTTTCTTTAAACTCTTCGTAATCCCACAATCTGGCATTTGTATCAGTGACCTCTGGCCAGACTGATGTAATTTTACTCTCAGGGATTTTTCTCTCAATTTCCATCTTAATCTTTTCTGCATCAGACATTGAAGACCTAGTTGCTAGCTTGCTAGGTTCAGCCTGCACTCAACATGAAAATCATAGTAAAAACCACAGGAAGGGAATTTTAATCCATCAAAAACGCCATTAGAATAATCCTCATATAACCAAGGTGTTATTAAATCTCATATAAAATGACCATGATAAACTTTGAGTTTTAGAGCCATCTGCAGAATCTGAGCCAGAGAGGAATTTCAAGGAATTCTGGGCCAGACAGATTCTAGCAAAATAATCATGAAAACACCTACTAATAATTAAATCCGATCATTATCAATCCATAAGCCACATAGGAAATCACAAGATAGCATGAATAAATCATAAAATGTAATAAAAATCACTAACACATCATGCTATTCCATACTTCCCTATACTTCATCAAATTTCAAGAAAATCCACCAGAGACGGATTTCTGCAAAGGCAGAGACATTTTTACAAATCCAGAAAAAATAGGGAACCAAGGATTTTGGGAAAATCCAGAATCGATGAAAATCTGTGAATAAGGTAAAACTCTGAAAGCGATAGCAGATTCTGGGAAATCATAGGAAATCAGGAAAACGGAGGAGATCGGGAAAATATGGGGTCAACAGAAATCCGTAGAATATATGAAACTCCAAAAATGATAGTGGATTCCGGAAAAACCAAGGAGATCGGGAAAATTCGCTAGGGATGGAAAATCCATTGGAGACGAGAAATCCCGGATCAGGGACGAAACCCGAACTGTGACATAAAATCATGATTTCACTCATAACACCATATTGATCATGAATTTCAAAGATTTAAGCTTAGGACAAGCTTGATAGAGGATTTCTATGGATTCCCTTAGCACTCTAAGCCAATTCAAGAGCATACTAAAGATAAATGGCAATCCCCTAAGTCAAACCCTACAGATCCGCCATTAGCACACAGAAAAGCTTAGAATTTAAATATTTTGACTACCAATTCTCGACTAGGGGATTACTCACAACTCTCAAGCCAGATACATTAAAATGCAAATCGACAAAGGACCTTAAAGGTCTCTTGGGAGATGACAAATAAAGCAATGTCGGGCAACCCTAGCATGAAATGATCAAATAATGCAGAGAATTAAACCCAAATAAGCCCTATAACATCAAAGCATTACCTGCAATCACCAATTAAAAGCGAGGCCAACGAATACATACCATTATGAAGCAGGAATCGATCTCAGCAAAAGTAAATATGAATTCAATGGCATCCACAAAGAATAGGGGCAGGAATGCACAAGAAATCGCCACTCAAATCCACAATTCACAAACTCAACTTCCCAAATCCAAATTTAGCACTTCTAAGAATGCACTCCTCAGCTCAATCGATGGTAAGCAATAAGCGTAATAGTGTAAAAGACCTCAAAGAGTGGTTAAATACATCTTTCAAAGCTCGTACGAAGACATTAATGCCGCCAACAAGACAGCCAGGGAAAAACCCTGGAACCTGATGACAAGATGAAATCCAGAAAAATCCGGTCCACATAGAAATCCGTGAAGACCAAAAATCTCCGAACCATAGTGTCTAGCCGGAGTCCGAGCAGGATCCAGGAAAATCCGACCAGGCTGGAAAGTCCCGAACCAGGGTGAAAACTTGAACTTAGCTCAAAATTAAATATCTTCAATGAATAACTCAGGGGGATCACTTAGGCAATCAAAATAAACATTTAAGCACATGCCAAAGTAAGATAAAACCTCAAAATGAAAGGGCCAAGACACCAAAATGAAAGCGAAAGAGGGTCCTTGCTTTCAGCGGGGCGTGTGTGCAAAAACTACTCAACAAATGGTGACTCTACTGGGAAATGCTCCAGAGCATTTGATGACGAACAGGAATCAAAAACCCAAAATCTCTGGTTTCAATCTCCACTATCAAACAAATGAATCAGAATGCAAAGGTGGTGCAGGAGCACCCAAGGCCTTCAAGGAGCTCTTCAAGGATCAGAAGTGTGCAGGGGTTAGGAGGACCTTTCCATCATATCATAGCATCAATTATGGTGTCTTGGAGCCTATAATGGCATTTGGGATGAATAAAGGTAATGGGAATATCAAAAGTCCTAAGGGTCCTGAAAGGACCATAGGACCAAAAAAACCTTGTAAGTGGATCAATAGTGTCCAAAGGGTGTAGGTAGGTCTATAATGTTTTAATTAGATCAATTAAGCTTGAATGTTAAAGGGTGGATAGTTTTTAGTCAATACAAATCAATAAATAAAGTTTGGAAATTCAAATTTTTGAATTCCAACGGTTAGTTGTGTTTTGGGCGAGTAAGTGAGTTTTAGGGGATTAATCAAATTTAATGTAATAAAACCAACTCTAATTGGTTGGGAAAGTTGGGGGATTGATCTATAACCCCAAAATAATCATTTTTACAGAGGTTGATCAATTGGAGAGGTGACTGTACGGACTGCTACAGGAAATAGTGAAAAAACACAGTTTTCTTGCATTTTATTGTGTTCTTTTGATGAATACTTGATTTGTAGTGAAGTTATGTATATTAGGATTCTTTAGGAGTTTTGTGTTTACATTTTTTAACACCATTGAAGGCTTTGAAAGTAGTAATAATTAATTTCTTTGTATTTTATATTGACTGTCCTCAAGGAAAACACAGATTTTCCACTAGTTTGAGGGTTTTTCATGGATGAATGATCCATTTCATGGGAATATATGACCAAGACCAATGAAATGGATCATAATTAACCTATATCATATCAAGATAACAAAATAAAGTGCAGGAAAGAGGAATCATGTGGTGTACACCAAGATTTCACAGTGCAAAGTGCTTGAAGATGGAGGCTAGAGTATACCAGTGGAAGATTTTCCTTAAGGATGGGTATGTTTTTGAGTTGGGATAGTCCAAATATGTTGTCCTAATGGTGTAGAGTCAATGAGAAAGTTCTGGAAGTGATTGGAAGGTTAGTTTTCAAGAAGCCCTAGTTTTGAGACAAGTTAAGAAGGGTTTTGTGTTTGAGCGTGTTAGGGGTGTCATAGAAGACTAAGAACTTGAAAATACTTGGTTTGGGGATTTTTTAAGAGAATTTTGAAATTTTCATGGTTAGGGGTTGAATTTAAAGAGGGGTTGCTTTGGAAAAGAGGGCTAATTAGGCCTAGTTTTTGAGGAAACAACAGATTTTGGTTGGTGTGTTCTGAAACAAGTGCCATCAGGGAGTTGATATGTTGTTTTCCATCATAAACCAAAACTTAATTAGTCACTAGTTTGGATGTTCCTTTGGAAAGTTTGAGAGAAAATTCAAAAGTCCTTTGCTAGAGGCCTAATAGGGCTAGAAGGCTACTTAAGGTGGAAAAGTGGATTTTGTTCAAGACAGAGGTTTGGACTTTGAGAAACCTTCAAGAAAAGTGTAATTGTGCCCCTTAAGATCATTCCTAGGGTTTGGATCCATTGGGGAAGGATTTGATTCATGAGTGAGCCATTTAGGCTTTATCTCCATCAGAGTGCCTGGAAGAGTGGTTGAGATTGTGTCTTGCAAACCATAAGAACTTTGTGTTTCTTTCAAATTCCTAGACCCTCTGCATCAAAAGGTTTAAAAAATCAAAACCAAAGGATAGATCAAACCTTCCATAAACTGAAAATCCAAGTGTTTTCATATGAGTTTATTTCCCTCTTTGAGCTACTACAAAAACCAAGCTTAGTCAAGGTCAAGCTATGTAATGATTCTAACTTCAAAAGAAACTTGGATAGAGCCTCACTACCAATCAGGCATCCATAGCCCCGATGAGGTTATCGCTATGACTCTCCTAAACATAGCTCTATTGCCAACCAGGCGTCTATAGCTCCGATAGAGATATTCAAATACCCCTAATAAGTTGAATTGATTCTTTTGATTTTCAATATTTTACTTGTCTTTCTTTTGATATTCTTTTTTGCATCACTTTTCATTTCAACCTGTGACCAATGAAGTTCACACTCAGGATTGAGAACCACAGTGGCACTGAAGTAGAAATAGGATTTTTCACTTGATAAGACCTTAAAAGGAACCTATAGTAACATTGGGATTCTTAAGATGTATGAAATATGTAAGATTTCAAAATAATTCAAATTCAAATCAAAACCAATGACCCATCTTCTATAAAGAAAACATTGAGACTGTTGGCAATAGCAAAGACTTCAACCGTCCTTTCAAGATACAAGACTTCAGTCTACCAATAAAATACTTAAAACAGTCCCAGGTAATGATATATTTTTCATACAAGTGCAACACATCCATGTGAAAATAGGAAAACCATCAAAGCAAGAGCAAAGCAAACAAAAAAAAATAAACCAAAAGAAAACCTACACTAACCAAAACAAACAAAAGCAAAGCAAAAAGGGAAATCTAATCTAACCAAAGAAAAGAAAAGCAAACAAAATAGAAAGGAAACCTAATCTAACTATATACAGGAAAAGAGCTTAAAACAACTCAAGATTGGAAATAATGCTTCAAATACTGCCCATTGACAGGCAGTGGGATGTCCTCTCTAGTGAGAGTTTTCAAGTGGAAAGCATTATCTCCCAGAATTTTTGAAATCTGGTAAGGGCCAAGCCAAAGTCTATCAAATTTTCCATGCTCCCCCTTACGGTCATGGGCTTTATCCCAGTACAGAACCAAGTCAGAAATCCTAAAGGCTTTAACCTTGGCTCTTTTATCAAACCATCTCTTGACTACCCCTTAATGTTTAGCAAATTTTTCCAGGGCTTCGTCTCTCTTTTCCTCAAGATGTAACAATTCAGCAAGTTTGGCCTCACGTCTACCTCCCTCATCATAATAGTCATTCATGAACTACAAGGTGGGGATCTTTAACTAAATGGGAAACACAGGCTCTAATCCATAAACTAGGTGATAAAGTGATATTCCTATGGAATTTTTATGTCTGGTACGATATGCCCAAAGAGAAAATCTGAGTTGGGTATGCCAATCCTTCGGATTTCTTTCTAACAGTTTGCGGATAATAGTCAGGAGATTTTTGTTGGATGACTCAGCTAAACCATTACCCTAAGGATAATAGTTGGATGCAAACATAATGATAATCCCATGATCAAAAGCCCAATTAGAAAACTTCAACGATGAAAAAGGACCATCATCACAAACTAAAGACATAGGACATCCAAAACAATTAATGATACTTGATTCGATGAAATTAACTGCCACCTCTGAAGTACACTGCTTGCAAGCAAGGGCCTCAGTCCATCGTGTAAAATAATCAGTGATAGTAAGGATATACATGTGTCTTGTAGAGGAAGGAAAATTGATTGGACCTATGAAGTCCATCCCCCACTGTACAAAAGGTTTTACCTCAAAGACTGGTTGGAGTGGGAGTGTTGCATACTTCTCTCTGGCAGCCGCAGTCTAACACACATGCCAAGTTATGACGTGGTTGTGTGTATCCTTGAAGAGTGTAGGCCAATAGTAACTAGATCTCAAAATATGGTTCGTTGTAGAAGGTGTTGATCCATGGCCTGTACCATATCTGTCGTGAAATTCCAACATCACTCTTTCAGACTCTGCTTTTCCTAGGCACCTTAAGTACACACCCTGATGATTTTTCTTATATAGGACAACTCCCTTCAGCATAAAACTATCACTCTTTAAGTGCAATGCCCTTCTTTGTACTGTATTCAAGTGGTCAGGGCATCTCTGAGTCAGTAGATAATGAATAATATCATCATACCACTCGCTAGGAGAAACATCTTCTAAATTGTAATTCTGAGCTGTAAGATCAGGGCTTGTCTCTGCCATTGTCTTTGTAAGCCCTTGCCCTCTTACCAGTTTCATGGGTTGAATTTCCATATCATACTCTTGTAACATAGTTACCCACTTGGCTCTGCGCTCTCCCAGCTCATTCTGCATCAACAACAGCTTGACTACAGGGTCAGGAACTATTGCAAAGATTTTTTTTTCTGAGGATATAGTGCCTAAATTTCTTTACAACTCTAAGGCATAGGCCTGCTTTTCCACACTTGGGTATCTCAGCTCTACATCCTTCAATGGTGCACTCATGAATGCTATGGGATGCTCGTTTCCTTGGTCCGATTTTTGAGTTAACATAGCAGCACAAGAATGGTTAGAAGCAAACGAATATATATAGAATGGTTTAGCATAGTCTAGACTTACCAAAATAGGAGCTTCAGAAATAGCCCTTTTTATCTCTGTAAATGCTTCTTTTGCTTCTACATTCCATTCAACTTTGGCCTCCTGCTTCAACATTGCATTCAGGGGTTTGACTATCTCTGCGAACCCAGTGATGAACTTCCTCACAAAGTTGATCTTACCAAAGAATGATTTCATTTCTTTTTTGCTGGCAGGTGGTGGGATCTTGAGTATGGCTTCTATTCGCTCTAGATCAATGGAAATTCCTTTCTCAGAGAGAACATGCCCCAACAATTTACCCTTTGTGACTCCAAAGATACATTTCTTTGGATTGAGTGATATCCCAAACTCTCTACATTTTTGAAAAACTTGGCACAAATCTGAGATATGATCACCTCTCTATTTGGAAAAGACTGTTAGATCATCCATATAAATGATTATGCACTTGCCAATTATATCTTTAAAGGCAATGACCATGGATCTTTGGAATGTGGCTCCAACATTAATCAAGCCAAAGGGCATCCTCATGTAGGAAAAAGTGCCCCACTTGGTGGAAAAAGCAGTCTTGTGCCTATCCTCATACTGCACCATGACCTGGTTGTATCCTGAATAACCATCCAAGAAAGACATCATCTAAGATCCATTGACGATTTGGATTACTTCATCCAGTGAGCGTACTGGATAATTATCTTTTTTTGAAGCTTTATTCAAGTTTCTGAAATCCACACAGCCTAATTTCACCATTTTTCTTTCGCACTGGAACCAAGTTTGCCACCCAAGTAGAGTGTCTGACTGGAAATATTATTCTTGCAGACAATAATTTCTGCACTTCCTTCTGTATTATGGGTTCCAGTAAAGCATTGATGGGCCTTTTCCTTTGTCTAAAAGGTTTTACTCCTAGATTGAGAGGGATAGTATGGGTTATGATTGATGTATAATAAGTCTTTAAGTCCTCATAACTCTAGGCTATCACATCTAGATATCTATGTAGTGCATTGATGATTCCTTGTCTTTCTTTTGGAGTGCATACTTGGCCAATAAAAACATTTTTAACATCATCCTGAGTTCCCATATTATATTTGTCACACTATCCACTAATGAACTCTTCCTGGTATCCTGTTCTTGCTCCTTAATCTTGTCCAAATCAAAGATCCTTTCTAATTGCACCATCCCTCTGGGAATTGTGTTGGTCTTCAGATTAATTACCCCTTCCAATTCCATCTCTGCTGCTTGGAGCTCAGTTTCATCAATGATTTGAGAAGCAAAGACATCTGTACTAGTAATGAAATCTAAGATATGCTTGTCATCTTCGAATACCTGGAAGTTGGTGATGTTATTAGGTATTGAGGGTACTGGGGTCAGCTCCACAGTAAACTTCTTTAGTCCAGAAAGAGACAGAGGTTGTAATGTACTAGCTACCTGAGCAAAGGAGTCAGCTATCTGGTTCTTACCTCGTGGAATCAACTGAATGTTGAAGGCATCAAATCCTTCAATAAGATCCCATACTCTTTGTCTATAGTTGGTCATTCTTTTGTCATGACAAGAGTATTGACTCCTAACTTGCTTGACTACTAACTCAAAATCTCCAAAAACTTGCAAGATCCTAACCTTTTTCTTTAACGCCATTAACAGTCCATGCACCAAAGCCTCATATTTTGCTACATTATTCGTACAGTGAAATTGAAGTCTATGAGCAGAAAAAAATGTCTTACCTCTTGAACTAATTAGCTCAAAACCTACCCCAGCTCCCTGCTTTGATTTGGACCCATCGAATCTTAAAGTCCAACAACCAGGAACTGAAGATTTCCTTGCTTGTTCGTTTGCACTGTTGTTGCTGGATGGTCTTCCAGAAGGCATTATTCTTTTTCCTTTGGGATCTTCTTTGATATTCTGGATATCAATTTTGACTGCTGGAGTGGGGCTGATACATTTCTATATTTGTTCCACTGCAGCCTGGCATAAGCAACAATCCAATTCTGAATGAGAGGCATTATGCACCCTACACCAATTGGGCAAGAGTAATTCCCCAAAGTTCATTCCTCTTCCCAACTGAACCTGGTCTTCAATGCACTTCTGAATGAACTCTTGAAAACTATCTAGCAAAGCCAGCTGATTATCTTCCGGATCATCATTATTTTCAATTGGTTCGACCAATGCCTCAGTACTACTAGATTCTGCTATAAGGTCAATAGGTGTTGTGTGAAACATAAGAACTTCCTCCACATCTGACTCTTCAAGAGGTGTTGTGAGCATATAGTTACTCATACTTACTTCTGATACCAGAATTTCAGTAGAGGTTTTCTAATATTCCGTGATCATGTACTTCATTCTAGATTCTCTTAATTCTAATTTGGTTTGGCACTCCCTTCTAGGGAAGCCACATATGGGAATGATCAGTCGAAACATATCCATTCAAGGCCCTGGTAAAGTCTCTTCCCAAGATTAGGCCATAAGCGTCAGGTATGTCAGCCACCTGTATATTGATAACCTGCTGAATTCTAGGATCAGAAGCAATCTACATATGAATCATATTTAACTCTCCTACAACATTGACTTCAGTCCTATCCAATTGTGTGACTTTCTTTTGTGAGTCAGCAGGAGTAATACCCAAAGCTCTACATACACCAAAAGGCATAACATTGGTTGAAGCACCAGAATCCAACAAACAATTATGCAAATTCTTACTGAATATTTGAACAGAAATCAAGAATGGCGGTGTGTCTGTCTTCCCTTGAAACAAAGTTAAGGGAGTATCAACTTGAGCAACTTGAGATTTTTCCTTCTCTTTCCTAGTATCTCTAGGGGGCATATGGACTTGATTATGAGTTTGGCTTTGTCTTCCTACTGATTGAGAACTAGATGCTCTATTGACACTCTCACTAACTGATTTATCTTGTGACATGGAATTTGCATGATAAGACCCTAAGACTGCATTCCTAATGGTTGGAACTCTTAGTAACTCAAATACAGATAGGCTTACCTTTAATTTTTTGAGTTCTTCAGCAACATACAAGGCCAATTGTTCCTCACTCAAATCAGCAGGGGTCCCCTTTGGGTATTCAATCACTCTATCTTTGTTTGCATCAACACTTCTCCCTTTTGGTACATCAACATGCCCCAGATCTTGAGATAAATATTACTTGGAAACCTGAGGCAATGATGGATTATTGCTAGCATTAGGGTCTAGAGGTGTGTTGAAATTGTTCGGTGGAATGGAAGTAGTGAAGGGGCCTCCAGCCTGTGGGCGTCTATGTGGCAATTCCCTCAAGTCATACTTCTTGACAGGTCTCTGGAAGGTCTGCACCTCTTCAACACAAGCATCTTCTTCATCTCTGGGACCATTATCATTCAATGGATCCTCATCAAATAATTGTGTCATTTCATCCCCATTACATACTCGGTCTATCTCTTCCTCCAACTGGTCAGATTCCTTAGGTACATTCTCCTTACTTTGTGGAAAATGAGCATGATTCAATACCAACACTGGTGAATAATAAGGATTAGATGGTACTATTTCCTGACCGCTTGCATTATTCTCCACTTCATACTGAAAGATTGAGGCTGTTGTTTGGAATTCTTGACAATCTAACTCAGAATGTTGACTCGTTTTGTGGAGCCTACACCACCCTGATAAAGCAGCCTCAGCCAGATATACACCACTAGGAGGCTTCTCTTGATTAACTGGTTGGTTGACAGACTGATTGACAGGTTGATTAACTGGTTGATCCAATGGGGTAGGAACTCCTCCATTGTTGGGCTTTGTGTTCCAAGTCATGTTTTGTCCTGATGGCTACCTCCTATCGAACCCTTTTCCGTACCTTTCCCTTTGTCAAAGTTCTGGCTCGAGGATTGCCCTTTATCATAGTTCTATCTTCTATTATTATTATATCCTTTGTCATTATTGAATCCTTGATCGTTGTTGTACCCTCTTTCATTTTTGTAACATCTATCCTAGTTATATCCTCTTTCATTATTGTAGACCCTTTCATGATGTTGCCCTCTATCAAAGTGTTGTCCTTGTGGATTTTCTCTGTTATGATTGGACTGCATATTTCTTTGAGCAGCTCTCAACTAACTGTTCTGGTTCCTCAAGTAAGTCACCTCCATATTCAGCTTATTTATTTGTTCAGACAATTCATCCAGTCTCTCCTTGTCAGGATTACTGTATGGAGGCTGACTTGCATTATTATGAGAATACCCTACTGCAGCATTGGCATTCAGTGATTGGTTCAAGACTTCAAAATTTTGTAGGTATGGGGGATAGCTAGCCTGAGGCTGTCTATGCAGAGGTTGGATCACATTTTGCTGAGGGTAACTAATTTTGGATGACACTTGTCCCATAGGAGGTCCTGGGTGAGGGACCAGAGGCAACTGAGGTACCAAATTCATAACAGGAGTATGGTTGGCAAGAGCCTAGTTGAGAGATGGAACTTGTCCAGGGTGAGAAATGGGTCCTAATGAGGGTAAATTCCCAGACATATGTTGCCTTAAAGTAGTGCTAACTTTCACAACCCCTTCATATGCATCAAGTAGATTATCAAGAGGGTTATTACTCCACTTCATAAAGGTAGCTGTTAGATTGTCAAGTCCCTCATAATAAACTTCTAAAGAAATGGGCTCATCAACAACATAAGGGGCATGTAATCTGGTATAAGCACAGTGAAACCTATTGTTGAAGGGCCCTATAGGCTCATTAACCTCTCTTTTAACATTATTGAACTGACGGTAGAGCTCATTGGAACTAATGGGAATTTGAAACTTCTGCAAAAATGCAGTCTCTAGCTCAGTCCAATGTTCGATAGATCCAATAGGTAAATGATTGTACCAATAGAATGCATCCTCCCCCAGTGAATAAGGAAAGAGTCTACAGGCTACATCCTCATAGTTTATCTCTCTATCCTTAAGGCCAATATGAAAGATCCTGATGTGTTCCTCAGTGGTTCTATTGGGATCATTGACATGGAATTTTGAACAAAAGTGTTCAGGGTTTTTGGGCATGACATTGTAGTTGTAAAAACTCAATGGAGACGGGTTGGTTGCTAGGAAAGCCATTGGTGGAGGTGGGGGTGGTAATGGCTGATTTATGACTAGCTGAGGTTGTGAAATGGGAATGTCCTCAGACTTAGACTCAGACTCAGATGATGGAGATGACGGAGGTGGATGGGATGATGATGATTCTTCCCTTCTTTTGGTCCTTCTAGACCTAGTAGGGTTTGGTAATTCTTGAAGTTCCTCCTCTCCTGGAGTAGATCTTGTTCTTCTTCTGAATCTCTCAGGAGAGATAGCGTTCAAAAATTGATCCAGCTTGCTTATTCAGGCCCTCCTTCTAGTGCCAATCTGTTGATGATGTTTTCTGCACAGCAACAACTCAGACATAATTTAATATCCTATCTCACTTGAAAGGTAAAATCTCTATCAGCAAGCCTCAAGAGATAACCCCAAGGTCCCATTGTGATTACTAGCATTTTCACATTTATCACTGAGTTGTTTATGCATTGTCAGGACCTGACATTAGAGACCTTGGGGTTATCTCTTGAGGCTTGCTGATAGAGATTTTACCTTTCAAGTGAGATAAGATATTATATTTTGTCTAAGTTGTTGTTGTGCAGGAAACATCATCAACAAAATCTTGTTCGCCATTCTAGATCTACCTCAAGTGGTTAAGCTCTTCTTCAAGTAACCTCGCTCTGATACCAATTATTGAAATGAACAAGACAACTGAGAGGGGGGTTAATCAATTGTAGAAAATTAAACCTTCAAAAACCCTCATATATATCTAAATTGTAATTTGTTTGACTTCAAAACTTGATTAAAGAAAAAATATTCAATAAAACACTATGAAACCAATTGGAAGCACTAGATATCGTAGTTACAAATCTAAATTCGAAAAAATTAGAATTTTATCCTTCAAGGAAAAAGAGTTATGTGTTATACGGTGAGTGTCACTCCTTAAACATGGTGTTACTGAAAAAAACTATTTTTTGAAGGAGATGAAAAAAGAAGTGCAATCTAATTCCAAAAATTTTGAAAAAAAAAATATTTAGAATCTATAGAAAAAATGCCACAAATCACTAGTTTGCATCGTCTTCAAACTCCTCACGGTTTAGCCACTATAGGTGCCCGAAATTGAAGATTTAGTTAGAAAAAATTAGTTCAGTGTCTAGTTTGGCCAAAAATTGTAAACCAGTATTGTGGGATCACCCAATGTCATGATTACATTGAAGCATGATCACATTATTTTGCATTAAATTTTCATGCCTTATTTCTCACATATTATTCATTTCAACTTACTTGGGTGATGACGTGTGTTGCCTTACCAGCTTCATTTTTATTTCTGATCCACACACAAGCACCTCCATAATTAATACGGCTTAGAAAAAATAATATGAAATGACCATCCTTTACTTCGAACTCTTCAACTTGCTTGATTCACAATCTTCGTACTACTCAAATTTGAAGCAATTTATCACCAACTATGTGCAAAGAATTAATTTGATTTAACATTATGCTCTAAAGATAATTGTCTGATTTCCACCTTGCTTACAATTTTCAAGACTTCACTCAAGACAACTATTTACCGCAACTTCCTCATGACTTTCTATAAATTCTGCATTTCTTCTCGAATTCTCCACGCTTTTCTTAGCTTTCTTCTCTTGTTCTGCATTTTTTCTTTGTTTGCTCTCTCTTGCTTCTAAGCCATGGATACTCCAATTTGCTTAAGTTGCTCTTGCCACTAAAATGTTTTCCTAGGAAGTATCACACCGTAAAGGCTTGAAAAGGTTTTCTTCATTCGGAATTCTAGTTTCACTGTAGCAAATTTGTGCTTAGTTCTTGGGGAAAAATATGTTGAATCTAGTTGCTACTTTCGCTTTTACTCTGATGTGGATTCTCATTTTGTAGCATTGCTTTTGGATATTGTGCTACCTGTTGAAATTTTTTGCTCAGCTACCAATTTGATAGTAAGACCTGAATATTTGGAGAATCTGGATACTATTTTTTCTATTGCTCACTTGACCATCAGAATCCCTTCCATGTATGATATTCCTCGGTTCCTGGAACATGGGGAAGTGGTTCCACTCCGACCTTTCCTCACTGCCTCCATATTTGTGACTTTGAATTTCACCAAGAACTTTCCTATATAGGGTATTTAGCCTTGATAGATGAGGCATCCCATATCGATTGAATGACTACTACTACCTACAACTTTTCTCACTCTTTTTTGATTTTGTGATCCTTTTTGAAGTAAGAATTTTTGATATCTCATGTATATACGTGATACACACACGAGCGCATATATATAATTTTTAGTACATCTTAAAGCATGTTTTATAGTGTATGATTTTATCATTTTGCATTTCACAGTTCAATTTTTCATATGTTTGAATTAAATCTCATGCATAAGATAAGTTAAGCATAATTTTCTAATCCAGAGGCCAAATGAAAAAGAAGAAAAGAAACAAAAAGAAAGGAAAAAAAACAAAACACAACAAACCCTACAAAAATAAAACTAACCCTAACTAACCAAATTTCTAATCTAACAAGTGATTAACCTTAAAAAAACAACTTATTTTAATTTCTATGACTATTTCCATTGTCGTTTTGGTACGAATTACAACAGGTTTATCCTTAAATTCATTCATTTAGAAAAATTTCAACCACACTACTATAACAATAAATTATCTTAAATTTTATGTGTTTAATAATCATAAATTCAAAGGTGTACTTACCAATGACTTGGCTCATATGTATGAAAACAACCTCATTAAAGGTCGATTGCACACACTTCATCTGATGCGACCATACTCTACCTTCCTCTAGCCCTGGTTCATTTCCATGAATGGTTGTGTCCATTTCTTGACTTTCTCCTCCTGAAATCTTCATGTCTTCGGTCC
>VDFB02270651.1:618561644-618583521 GCA_007258455.2 Sequoia sempervirens
TTGTGGCCTTTTGAAAATTTCTTTTGATTTATGGACCTTTGTGGTCTTTGAAAATTTCCTTTTTGCTTTGATGGGCCTTTGTGGGATTTTTTATTTTTCCTCTGATTTTGGATCAAATTTTCTTTTATTTTTGCATGCCTCTTTGGGGAGACAGGTTGATCCTTTGACACATGTGGATTTTGATATGGAAGATTTTGACATTTGGCACCCAAATTGCTTCCAAGAGCAATGGGAGGGGTGGATTGAGATGAATGGTATGGAGGTATTCTGGATGAGTGAGTGTAGGTAGAATTTTGAAAGGGAATCAAGGATGTGCATGCCTTTGTTGTTCTTGAGGAATAGGATACAAACCTAAGATAGGTGGAAGGTTTGATGAAATAGGATGAGGACCTAGGATAGATGGAAGGTTTGGTGGATTAGGATGAGGACCTAAGATAGATGGTGAGTTTGATGGACTAGGACACTTAGGTGTATAACCAAGGCCATGCTAATATGTGTTTTCTTGAGCAAAAAGGGGTTCTAGGATACCTTGTTCATGGAGGCCTAATCCTTTTCCTTTGTAGTTCATACTTTGACACATTTGTTTACCAAAGGGATATGTATTGTTTGTGAAACAAGGTGTAAGTCCATTTTAGGGAGGATATGATATGGATGAAAGGATAGGTGTTGGAAGTAAATCAAAGCAGATGAAGGTGGAGGATCCCAATTTATAGGTATGTCATTCATGAATAGCTTGAATAGGTGTGATAGGCTCTTGACATAAGGATGATGGGGTACTTTGATCTTGACTTGGAAAAGGATCACAAGGTGTAGAAGATGGAGCGGCTTGCTCTTTATTAGGTATGGAATCATCATGTAGTAGTGTGAAAGGCATATCTTGATCTTGAGAAGGATGAACATCCTCATGGGATGAAGGGATATCCTTAGATGGAAGCATATCTTGAGCATGATGAGGAAATGAATCATGAGATTTTTTGGAAAGAATATCTTGATCATCAAATGGTAGGACATCATTAGATGGGATGGAAGAACTACCATGCTCCTGGGATGCAATGGAATCGTGAGATGGTATGGATTCATTAGATGGGGTGGAAGAAGAAATCAAAAGATACTTTTCTCTTGAGATGGAAGGGAGTCATCGTGGATGAAAAGTGAAAGGAGGGGATCATCATAGAATTCTTGAGAGATTCGGTCTTGGTCAAATATTGGAAGAACTTGTGAAATTTTGATATTGTCTTGGATGAACTGGAAAGAATGCTTTGATCTTTATGTGTAAAGGAGTCTATGCTAGCATGGTTTGGATTGAGAGATTGACAAGAATCATTGGATGTAGAAGATGTGATAGAAGAAGATGGTTGGATGGAATTGTTAACTTGGGTGAAAGAATCATGAGGTATATTTTGGCTTATGGGAGATGAAGATAGATGCATGACATGGTAAGATTGTTCAATATCCTTTATGTTTGAAGACTTTGATTTGGGTTTCTCATTTAACTTTTTCAAGAATTCAAAGAAATTGAACTTGGATGATGTAGTTGTTGGTGGAGAAGGTGTCATGTTTGTATTTATGTCAGATGGATAAGAATAGATGTCTGACAACAAATATCTTTCTGTGGTTGTTTCCCTTTGCATATCCCAGATTTGTTGTTGAAGGTTTTTCATTTGATGAGTTAGGGCAACCACTTGTTCGATTTATTTTTTAGGATTTTTGGGAGGTGCTTTCAATTAATTTGAATCAAAGTCCTTGGGTAATTTGACACCTTGTTTAGCTAGCATAAGGAGGTAATTTTCCGTATTTCTTTCAAAAAAAATTCTAAGCATTTGTGGAAGTTGGGATCTTGTTTAGCATTTTGGACGTCCTCAGTTATTTCGTCCCCTTCATTGTTGTGGATTTCATGGAAAGGATTCTCTTCAACTTCCACCATGGTGTTTTGCATTTCACTGTCTTGAGTTTTGATGTTTTGAGTCTCAATGATTGGTGTTTCAATGGTTTGCTCCTCAATGTTTTGATTTTCAAGTCATTTTTCCTTAAGTTTTTTTTTTGTAACCTTATTTGAATGGGCATAAAAGTGTTATAGTTTTGACTAAACTTTGATCTAAGTTTGGAAGAGTACCAAGGATTACAACTAAATAAAATAGAATGAAAAATTCTAATGAGATTAAGTTTGATTTGATTATATAGCTTCGTTTTGTGATGAAAGGGTGATAAATCTTGATGATGAAACTAGGCTTAATAATCAAAGGTGTGATAAGTTTGATGATTTTTGGCACTTTGAGATCTGTTAGATCTTTGTTTAGCTTGGATAATTCCACTTGTAGAGGTCAATTTTAACAAGCTTGGACTCTATGGTACCTAAGGAATGATTCTGGACTTGAAGAAGATTTTGAATTTTGGTTCAAACTGAGAAATAGGAGACAAATTTTCTTCCTATACGAAATGCTCAAATCTTTGGAAAAGTCTTGGTTTTGACAATAGTAAAATGAATACAAGTTGGGATTGTTCTTTGAAGCTCTTTTGTAGAAATTGAAGGCCAGTCTCTTTCTAAATTCGTAGTGTTGAGAGATGTTTTTGATGAGCTTTTGGACTAAGAACCTTGGACTTTGGTTTTCAAATTTTAATCTTTTGTGAAATCATATGATAAAGAACATGTTTAGACTCTATTGTACTTGAGGAATGATTCTAGATTGAAAAAGATTTTGAATTCTAGTTCAAACTATGAAACAAGGGACAAGTTTAACTCTCGGGTTTTGCAATTTAATGGATGCACTAAAATAGAGCCCATATGTGCTAAAAGACTTGATAGATGCACTATAATATTGCCTAGATGTGCTAAAATAGGGGGTCTATGTGCTAAAATATGCAGTGTATGCATTATAACGGAGGGTCAATGCACTGGAAAAATGCTCAGATACGCTAAAAGATTAACTGAATGCACTGGAACAGAGGACATATGCACCCAAATATTGCACAGATGTGTTATAATAGTAGTTGGATGTGCTAAAATATTACATGGATGCACTAGAAAATACAGCGAATGCACTAAACTGGAACAATGACATAGTTTGTTGGAAATTTGTTTGATTAAATTTTGGATTTTCCAATTAGAGATTTGGTTGTTTCAATGAATATTTTTTGAATCAAGGTTTTCACTTTCGACATGTGATGTCTTTGTTTGAAATTGGTTTAAAAATAAATTGGTAAAGACACATCAAGCATGAACAAATTAGGTTCTGTAGGACTATATTTGTTGAATTCCCACTTGGATTTTACTCCATTTGCGCTTATTTATAGTAGATGATTAGATGCTTGACCCCACTAGCTCCCCTCCATGACACTCACTTCTATGGGGCAGCCAAGCATCAATACCCATGAATCTCCCATGGCATACTTTTCATTTCTACTAAAAGTCGTAAGAATGTGGGACGACTTCAAAATGACTGTTCTTGCAACAACAAATAGATTAAGGATTTTGGCCTTGCTATGAAAAAGGGTTTTAATATAGGAATTTTGTTCATGGGGGATCATCCATGCGGAAAGAGACCATTGTTTCCCTTCTTGTCAGAACAATCCTCGTGATACTTGAACTTTCCCCAAGTATCCACATTTATATCCTGGTTGGAAGTCACTTAGCTTTAGTGTGTTACCGGTTGGGTCGTTCCCTTGGGTGATTAGTTTTTTCCACAAGATAGGCCCCTATATGGGTAAACAAAAGTGAGCAAGTACATCCATAGTAAGATCAATCTTTTTTTGTGTGAACAAAGAGAGAACACATGTGATAAGCTCAACTCACACTTGCAAACAAAAGTGAATGGGTCTGGATTTTTGGTCACCTAATTAAGGGGAGAGCATATGCCTACCATTCATCAAGCATGAAAGACATGGTGTTCTTTATCCTTTCTAATTAAGCTAGATGCCTATCTGTTGTGCAGTTTTTGCACACACGCCCCACTTGGAGTGGGGGACCCCCTTTCTTTTTCGTGTCTTTGACCTTTGATTTTATTGGATTTATCATTTTGGGGTCCTGACATGTTGGTTTTGCTGGCTTCGCCCTTGCCTTGGGGTTGACATTGATTGAAATTGAGTTTTTGGCCAAGTCCGGGTTTTCACCTGGATCCGGGATTTTCCGCCTCTGGCCGATTTCTCCGGCCCTGGTTCCTTGTCCGTCTCTTGCCAGATTCTCCGATGCCGGGTTTTTGCCTAACTTCGGGATTCTTCGGTCCAGTCGGATTTTCCCAGATTCCGTCAAAATCCCGATCTTCCTGATTTCCCCGGTTTCTGCATTTCCGCGGAATCCGTGTCTCCGCGCATTCTGGGATTCTCCGAAATTCCACTTGGGGCACGGGTTTCCGGACTTGTCAAAAACGTCTTTTCGTGCATTAATGGCTGAGGTATCTTGGTTCAGACGGGTATAAGGGCGAATTTAGGGCGTTTTCTGATTCATTCCAACTTCGATTGCTTCCTTGTTTTCTGCTCTGGCGATTCAGAACTTTCGTTTGAGCTTTGGGGTTTGATCTTGGATTGTTTGCGCGTGGATTGCTTGAGTGTTGCTGCCAGTATCTCGTTGCCTGGACGTGTTGTCACGTGGATTGATTTTCCAAGCTCGATTTCTGCTCGTCTTGATCCATGGTATGTATTCGTCGCCCTTCTGTTTGTTTGCATGGTGATTTGAGATTTTTCTTGTACTGGGCGTTGTTGAATTTTGGGGTCGGCTCATATTTTGACTTTGGGTGTCGTATTTATTCAGTCGGTTTGATCCGTCTTTTTTTATTTGAAGCCCATCTCTCGTGCCCTATGAGTTCCGTTTATCCGCTTGATTGCATATTTACACTTTAGACGGAATTCTGGGTCGTGTTGCTTAATTGTTTTGGGTGCGGGATGTGTTACCATGCGAATTTAGGGTTTTCTCGGTATTTCGGTTAAAGCGATGACTTGATCTTGTGTTTGAATGACTTTCGCCTCGTTTTATGTTGGCTTCCCCGTCCTGTGAGGATTAGAGGGCTTTTAGGTAAATCCCGAACTGATATTTTAACCCTAAAAGCTTGCTCTGGTTTTAATGGCGGATATGTGATTGTTCGATTTAGGGCATCGTCATTTTAGTATGAGATCCTTCCTTTGAGTGCTTCTGAGTGTTGGACCCTCTTTGCATATTCGACTCTGGTGATTGTCGTCGGTTTCGGGTTCATTCGAGCTTTGATATTGAAGATCCTGTGGTCGCTCCTGTTTTGGTGCACGTTTTGCCATTTTTCGGGTTTACGTGGCTGTCGCGGAATTTCCGGTCTCCCGGATTTTCCCGGTTTCCTTTTATTCCGCGGACAGGGTTAATTTCCGGTGCATTTGATGCTGTCCGCGAAAGTCCGTCCCATTCGGATTTTTCCGGATTTCCTGTCTGATTGCATTCTTTTGTATATTTCGATGAGGGAATTGATGGAGTGATTGTTAATGCCTATTTCTTGATTGCCAACGAGTAAAATTGATGATTTTCCTTTGACTTCCGAGCATATTAATGATTTACATGGCTAATAGTGCTTTGGTGGCAGGAGTCCGTCTGGGTCGGATTTCTCCGGAATTCCGCCACGAATGTATTTTCCCGGATTATACGATTTTCCCAGATTATTTGATTTCTCCGGATCTCGGAAGATTGGCAATTGGCATTTGGTTTTAATGGATTTGTATGATGTATGCTAACCTTTTGGATGGATATGAGCTTAATAATTAAATTCTAACAATGATTCTTGGATGTGCAGGCTGAATCAAGCAAAGCTGCTGCTGGGAAGTCCAAAGGTGGTGCGGGGGCATCTGCAGTTTCCGAGACAGAAAATTTGAGATTAGACATGAGAAGTCAGGTCCCAGAGAGTAAGATATCCTCTGTGTGGGCAGATGTGTCTGATACCAACGTTGGTGCCTAGCGTTACGAAGAATTCAAACAGAGAACGGCTGAAAGGGACCAGTCGGCATTGAGGCAAGGGATGATGAACTCAGGGTTGGTACACGTGGCAGGGTTCCCTCCAGCAGTCCAGTGTTACGAGCTGATTTTGGAGTGTGCTAGGCAGTACGCCTTTGACACACAGATGGTAGTTAGTACTGAGGGACGGGTGTTGGCAAATTTTAGTCCAGCCTCCATTGCCCGAGCTTTCAGCATGCCGGATCTCCCCTCGGTCTGCGCCCTAAACATTGACACTGCTCGCACGTATTATGAGAACGAGCCAGTCAAGGCTCAACAGCTTATCAACTCATGGCTTGAGAAGCCCAAGTCTCACCACCCTAAATTGCCCAAACAGTTGCACAGGGTGAAGTTCAGGCCAGATATTTATGATGCCATCACACTGTTGAGCAGGGTGGCCGGACTCAAAACTGCCGGGGTATTGGAAAGTTGGATAGTCCATGTGATCACCAAGATAGGCCAAGGAACGAATTACCACTGGGCAGGACTTATCAGTGCAGAAATAGATAGGCAACTGAGGAATGTTTTGGAAGGAAAGAAGTTTACTATGTCCTCCTTTGTTATATATATACTGGCCATCTCCTATCCCTACAAGGGACTTACTCCGGCAGGAACTATTGGACAGGACATTATCTATGAGGTCTATCCGGAATTGCACCTCGGGCACGGAGATTATAGGAGGGCCAATGATGCCTTCACTATGCACATTACCCGGACCCTTCAGAATGCGGAGCACATCAGATTGTCCGATGGGGCTAGGGGGTTGATTAAGAATTATGGGGCCTGGTTCATCCAGTTCCCCACTTTCACTTATCTCCGGATTGATGGATGCCCCGCTGCTCCCTACAGACTGCCCCGGTATCCCACTGATCACATAGTGCTACTCGAGGTCGTAAGACAAATTTGTGAGTTCGATACGGTGGTGAAGAGGGAGAAACATAAAACTGGTTTTGGAGGTGACTTCCCTCTTGGGATTGGCGTGGATGTGATGTGTCCTTCCATTCAATCAGCTCACACTGCAGGTGAGGAATTGGCCGCCTATGGATTCTCTTTCCATTCAAAGAGAATGAATTTTGACATCACCGGAGGGGCACAGAAAAGGGCTCCCCGGGAATACAGGCACAAGGAGGACTTGGAGGACTACTGGGTCAACATCAAGGATGACCTTGATGCACGAAGGAAAGGTATTCCCGGCTGCCAGTAGAGGCAATTAGGCAGTACAATGTGAAGCTGATTCCAGATCAGCTGGAGGATGATGGAAAACTGGTCCAGGACCATGTCTATGAACCCATCAAGGATAGGTCAGTAGCGGATATTGACTGGAATGAGCCTGAGGTGACAGAGTTGGAGGACTTAATGGCTCCGGTGCTAAAATATACCTTTGCTTGGATCAAACATGAGGTCTGGGTGTTGGAAAATGCCAATGTTCCCCTCACTTTCGACCTGATGGGGAATCTCA
Organism: Sequoia sempervirens; assembly: GCA_007258455.2. Lineage (NCBI taxonomy): Eukaryota > Viridiplantae > Streptophyta > Pinopsida > Cupressales > Cupressaceae > Sequoia > Sequoia sempervirens. The sequence goes on from VDFB02270651.1 coordinate 618,569,045, forward strand.
ACCCCATGTCCACTTCAGAGGAATCCGGGGAAGAGGACCCCAAAGGGAAAACAGCCAAGGCCTCTCCTTTCAAAATCAAGGTCAGAAGCCCTAAGGGGACTCAACCTGCAGCAAAAAGGAAACCTATCGGCAAACGCAGGTGGAAGACCCTGACTATCAGCAGGTCCTCGGACGAGGAGGAGGTGGAGAAAGCTGAGGAGGAGGATGTTCCTCCACCGCCCAAGAAGGCCAGAACTACAAGGGTGGCGAAAAAGAAAGGCCAAACGACTTCGGAAGATGAGCCTCCGGTTGTGGATGTAGAAAGTTCCGGAGGGGAGAAGACCAAAGTATACACCAGAAGATCCAGAACTCCGTCCCCAAAGGATGCTGCACAGCCAAAGGTTTCTTCTCCAATATCGCCAGCCACTGAACAGGACAAGCCTGTCTCTCCTCCGCAGGGTGTAACAGAACCGGTAAATCCGGATGAGCAGGAAATCAGCGGAGAAGCAGAGCCGTTTGAGGAAGGGGCATTATTCAGTGAGGCTGCCGGGCTCGAGGTAGAGACAGAAGAAGGGCACACTTCTCCCTTGGTGCAATACGAGGACTCTCCGGAGAGTGAGAAGGGCCGCGGATCGCCAGAACCAGAGAAAAGCATCCCCGCTGGAACTCAATCGCCGGTGCTTCCTGAGTTGGGATTTGAGGAGACGGACCAAGGTGAGCAACCTCCAGAGAAAGATGATGACAAGGCGACAGAAGAAGAAGAAGTCGAGGTGGTGGTAGCAGAAGAGGAGAAAGCCACAGAGGACCCGGGGAAAACTGACACAGAAGGAATCCGGATAGACCCAGCAGCCCCGGACTGGTTAGAAAAAGAAATAGCAAGGAAGAAACAGGTGATAGTGGAGGACACTCCTCTCGACTGGGATGCAATGTTATCTCAGATTGGCAAGGGGAAAAAGAAGAAGGCTGCTAGGATAATTTCCCGGGTGGAAAGGGATGAGGTGCATAACCGTGTAGTCCACATCGCCACCCCTGTTGCAGATAAAACAAGAGAAGAGGTAGTAGGCCAGGATTATAGTGTCCAAACCATTAACCTTAGGCCAGCTTCCCTAGAACAAGACATTGAGGAATTCGAGGGGTCAAGTGCTGTGATTCTGGATAGGTTGAAGAAGGAGACTCAGACAAAGAGAGAATTGAAAAGGGAAAATGAAAGGTTGAGGAAAAGCTTAGAAGAGGTCATGAAACCTCTACAGTCCCTCCATCCGTCCTCCTCTTCTACTCCCGGATTTCTGCCGAAGGAAACAATTTCTGGCATAGAGAAGATGAAGGCTTCCACACAAGCTGCCATAGACTGGTTGATGAGTGTTCGGACACAAGGGGATGAAGCTATTAAGGAGATCCTGTCTGTTGGCAAGGATGCAGTCCAAGGAAAAGAGCTGATGGAAAGCATCCTTTCTCAGGATATGAATGATGTCGATTCTTTGTTGCAGAAGACAAAGATTATTCTGGGGCATGGCAGGGAACAATTGGGCAAGGATGGAATTCTTCCTTCTTCCAGGTTGGATGAACCATGGGAATGGTTTGAAGCATTACAGATCAGGCAGGGAGCCCTGAAAAAGATAAAGAAACGAAGAAAAGCCATTGATGCCGACCTTACTGCAATCTATGATGGTTGCATTGCATTTTTTGAAGTGATGACAGGGAGGAATAAGATGGCTCCCAAGTACCTGAGTTTGGATCAATTGAAGGAATGGTGGCATGAGGTTTATGCCCCGGATTCTGATGAGGTTGTCACTGGCCATATGCTTGATGATGCGGCTACATATTTGGCAGTGATAGATAGATACCTGACCAGCAGAAAGGATTGGAAGGGGACCATTGAGCGGTCCAATGAGGGGATTGAGTCAATTAAATGCCGGCTCAAAGTTTTGCCATTGCCACCTGTTGCTGAGTTGGAAGGAGTTTTCTTGAGGGTCCAAGGGTCACCAGCGCGGAGGAAAGACAAAGGAAGTGGCAATTAAGGTTTATCTCGAGATTTGTGCTTCCCTATTATCATAGGGCATGCATTGGACCGGATTTCCTTGGGGATTGTGCCTTGGCCGACTTGGATGATGGCATTAAATGTGTGCCTTAGTTTGTTTCCCTGGCCGACCTGTTTTGGCGGTTTTTTATTATTTTTATTGTAAAATGTTTGGCTGGGCCGACATGTTCTAAAAATTTGATAAATAGGCATTTTTGCCTTATTGTAAGGGAGTTCAGAAGATTTTGATAGTAGAGATTAGCAAGAGCAATAGTTAGAGTTTTAGAATTTCTTAAAGCAGATATCATATTCAGAACAGTTGAATTGTTGCAGCATTTGATGATTAATACAATTGAAGGCATTGTGGTTTTCCTGGTGAAATCCTTTGTGTTACCTCATCTTGCATGGTTCTTTTGTTCTATCTTTTACATTGCTTGAAGATCTAGGGTTTATTATTCAGAAATAAATTAGTTTAGTTGGATAAATGGTGTATGTGATTTCATATTTGGAATGTTGGTAGCTATCTTTGGTCTATACTCCCAGTAACTATCTGATTGTAGTAGGCTGGTAAAGTCAACCTGGACCATATATATTTAAATGTGCTTAAGTTCGGTTGTAGATGCAAGTCTATGATTTGAAAATTCATACTCCTCAGAAGATTGCACTGTTCTTGTAAAGATTGCCTTGCGGGTCGAACAAGAATTGGTTATTTGAGATAGGTCCATTCCAAATATATGTCATTTGCATTGCTTGTCTGTTCAGTAATTTAGATTTTATTACCTTCCCCGCATCCTTATCTTTTGCAATTTCTTCATTATTCGGTTAGATTTAGGATTCAAGATCATCATATTGTTAGATCTGATAAATTGAAAAGGTTCAGTTTGCTTGTAGTAAGGTCCGATTGTGATTACCAGCAATTTCACATTTCATCTGAGTTGTTTTATGCATTGTTATGACCTAACACCCGAGAGACCTTGGGGTGATTTTCAGTAATTCATTATTGGAGATTACCTTTCAAGAGAGATAGGATTTTGTATTCTGTCTGAGTTGTTGCTGTGCAGAAAACACCATCAACAAGTTCCTTGTAGAACAACTTTTAATCCTAGCATATGATATTCCTAAGACTAACATGGTATGCGATATCGTGGGTCCCACTTCCCCCTGGTACTAGGACATATACACCTATCTCCATGATAATATTATACCCCCAGATCTTACACACAATCAACACAAATCCTTCGTTCATCGCTCTTCCTGATACATCATCGTCAGTGATACGCTTTATTGTCGTGGGTATGATGGAATCCTCCTTAGATGTTTGAATGAGACTAAAGCCCATACTGCACTAACGAAAGTACATGGTGATGTTTGTGCGGCTCATTCAAATGGTATGGCTTTGGGGAAAATCATTCTTCGAGCAGGATATTACTGGCCTACATTAGAGCATGATGCTTGTGAATTTGTGAAGAAGTGCCTTCCCTGCCAACAACATGCAGATTTGATTCATGCTCTAGCACAGGACCTTCAACCCCTCCTAGCACCGTGGCCATTCTCTCAATGGGGTTTCAACTTGATTGGAAAGATTCACCCACCATCATTTGATGGCCATACATTCATAATTACTACCACTGAATACTTCACTAAGTGGGTGGAAGCAATGCCACTCTCATAGATCACCAGTATTCAGATCTCAATATTCATCCTCTACCATATTCTCTGCAGATATGGTATCCCATCCACCATCTTTTCTGATAAGGGAAAACCCTTCAAAAACCAAGCCATGAAACACCTCTACAACACCTTTCATATCCAGCATTGTTGGTCAATGCCTTATTACCCCCAGGGTAATGTTCAAGTAGAAGCAACCAACAAGACCCTTATCTGCATCCTCAAAAAGGTTGTCAATAACACTGGCCGAGATTGGCACCTCCATATTCATCCCGCCCTCTGGGAATATCACACCTCCATCCATACCTCTATAGGTGCCACTCCCTATTCTTTAGTCTATTGCACCGAGGCCATCTTTCCAATTGAAGTTGAGATCCCATCACTGATAATTTTTCTAAAAAATCTTATCAGTGAGGAGGATGCTTGCGTTGCACGTCTTGCACAACTAGAGTTACTTGATGAAAGAAGAATAAAATCCTACGATCACCTACAAGCATATCATAACCGCCTCAAGCATAACTACAACAAGAAGGTTCATCCTCGTCAGTTCTAGGTGGGCGATCTCATTCTAAAATAAAATCAGCGTACTCAGCAGGACCGAGACAAGAAAGAAAAATTTGAGGCAAACTGGTTGGGACCTTATATCATAGCCACCAAATATGGATCTAGGGCATATAGGTTGACTACTCTTGAAGGAGATCCCTTTGAAGAACCCATCAATATCATGCATCTGAAGAGGTTCTACACCTAAATCCGCTTGGTAACCCCATCAAAAAATCAAAAAAATCAAAATCATAATAAAAAAAATCTGAAAAATCCAAAAATAGTAAAGAGAAATAAATCCATCCTATGGTGAAAACCACCTTTTGGTGGCACCTTGGATAAGTACGGGTGGTGAAAACCTAGTACCAGGCGTCATCCGTAGAGGGCTTAATCATTATCTACCTAGAATCCTAGTTATTTTATGCTTTCATCCACATTATCATCCTCACCTATCCCATCCCTGGCTGCTTGGTATATTTTGATTGAGCATTGGACGATCGATCTTGGCTATCCCTCATCCTGAGCTTTTTAGAATCTCACTCTGAGCTTATGTCATTCATTTTCTTTGTATTCAATTTGTGTCATCACATAGCCCCCCATCATGTTGGTCTTCATCTAGATCTCATCCTATCACGTCACCAGTTGAACTACGTTGCCCCTGCACTATCACGTAGGAAAGGTTGATCATTTGATCTACCCCCAGGGTATTTTTACCATCACGTGTTGGTCGTCTATCATCTATCTTCACCGTCCTCTTTCTGATTTATCCATGGTCTTTTCATGAACTATGAGGGCTCTGCGCTTTCACGTAGGCAAGGCCAATCTCTTATCGGCCCCTGAGCCCCTAGGTTTGTAGGGTATGTCATTCTGTGTCCTTGTCTATCTCATTATTCTCCAATAAAATACACTATTATCAAAAGATTTGGTTAATGAAAAACATCTGGTGTCAAACTGGGTCATTCTAGTTTAGTATACATCATCAGTCTCAACAGGATGCATCCTTCCTAGTAGACCTCATCAATCCCATCCATCCCCTTGATCCTATGGCAAAGGACATGTTGAAATAATTTGTGATCTTTTGATGTTTTGGATTTTGTTTATCATTTGAGCTCACTATCAACACTTGTCATGGTCACCTTGATCCATCATATCATGGTGTGCTTTGACTCATCTACATAGGGGCTTATCTTGGTCTTTTCTTTGTTGTTGTCTTCTTGGTTGTCCCATGTAGTACCCACCAAGATCTTTGAGGTCTTGTGTTACGCTGGGGAATCCTTGTGTGTTTGTGGTTATCCCAATACCTGGCCTGACCAAGGTCATCGTGACCTTGGGGTGTCAGGGTAGCCTTTCTATTTTTTGTGTTTGTTTCATGCATTGGATGCCAACTCACCTTGGTCTTACATATTAGGGTATCCGGTATCTTATGCTATAGCAAAAATTAGTGCTCCAAAGATGGCAACTCATACTAGGATTGCATTTCATCATCTATTGCATTGCATTCACCCTATGATTTTGGTTGTGCAAATAATTTATCCCGCTCTCTCCCATTCTTCTCAGGAAACTAAAAAAAATTGATAGGTGACAAATTACACCCATTTTTCACAATCACTACATACCCATCTTCCATTATCATGTCAGTTCTTATTGACGCTTATGACCATGTGTTAATTTCCTTTCATTATTAATTTAGTATAAATTAAAAGAGCATTATCACATATTAGGTTCATTCTATTAACCACACATAAATCGCCACCAGCATCACATGTTAGATCCATGCATGCATGGCCACCTGCATCACAAAGTGTCAGACTCATAATACATCACATCCTGCATATATAAAATATTCATACAAAATCCATCATACACATATACATACATGTCAATAAATCAACTAGGTATCGATACACATAAGTCATTATAGATATAACATATGCATACATCATATCACCATGTGAAAATATGCATTAATAAAATCATCTATATTCCACAAATGCATAAACACGATCATCTATCCAACGCATGAACATGGTGTCAATAAGGGTTCTCATGAATCATATACAAATATACCAATAGTCCAAAGTACATCTCATAAATCATGACTATCACATGAATAATATCATAATAATGTCATCAATATCATGTCTATAACCATCAAATACAAAAAATCATTACAATCAAAATACCAGCACAAGGTCTTGTAAATGACTACTACCACTATGGCCTATCCATCCACCCTGCATCTGTCAAAAACTCAATAACCTATCATCTCCTGAATGAGCTACCCACATCTGATATCTATGGTGAATCAAGTACTAATCTCCTGCCTGGTGAAACACCCGGTGAATCACTATAACCTTGGGTCTGCGTCCCCAACAACTAGGATGGCGCTGACATTTGTGGTGTCTATCGTACATACTAGAACATCCGCTATGCCAGGTCTAGAATTGCATGGTAATACGCGACCATCCAAAATCCTGCCTCCCTCGCATTCTCCTCTTGCTCAGCAACCTGAACCTAAGTGAAATTCTGCTCCTGACGATATCTATCCCGATCTCTCGTGATCAATCTCCTCTCTTACTTCCAGGCCTCCTGGGATAGTCGTAATTGTGCCATCTCTACCTGAACCCGATCTCTCATCTCCTCGACAGCCACTGTTGCATCCCTCTCCCCCTGTAACCCTTGTGTATTTGTCCCTATCACATCACTGACCTGCACTGATTACCACTAAGCCACTGTTGTGTCCCACTCTCCCTACATCATTTGCATCCATACCTCTGCAGCATCTCTCTCTGCTCGGCCTGTGCTCGAGCCTCTGCTACATCCCTATCCCTCTAAAGTGCCTGTAGTCTCAACTCAGTAGAATCTCACTCCTGTCACAAACCTAACACCTGTGACACCACTACATCCCTCTCTCTAGAGAGACTAAACCTCTGACTCTTCCACCAGCCTCTCACACTCAACCACCTCAGTGCATGCTTGTACCACATCCCTGTCTCCCTCTAAGACCTGCACCTATGCCTGTGCCACATCTCTCTCTGATCGCAACATGCACATCTCTCTCCTCATCTCCTCCTCTCTCTGCTACATCAACCCCATGTCCCCAACTATCTTCTCTAAACAGTCCACTTTGTCTTTGAGCTCAACCTGCTCCCAGTTCCAATCTGATCTCTCTCTCCATAATCACTCTAGCTGTCTCTGCAGACCCTCTGTATCTCTGACAGTCCCTGACCCAGTCTCTGATGGCTCCTACCCTGTCACCCCTCCAACAGCCTGTCGTATCACCACCTCTGCAACCAAACGGTCTCGCTCCCATCTCACTGCATCTCCCTCCTCATGCTCCCTGGCCACCTCCACTTGGAATCTCTCTATCTCTGCCCGTAGGTCAACTACCTCATCTCATGCCCCATCCCTCTCTCTCATCAATCTCTTCTCCACATTAGAAACTAGTGTGGCCAGGACTGTGCAATCTCTCTCCCCCTAGGCGAATCATTCCTGTAGCTCACTCAGCACTGACTCTAATTTGACCCACTTTGCCTCTGTCTACCGAAATCGCTGCTCGCTGAGGTGTAGTTTCTCCAGAGTCTCTCTCAACACCACCACGAGATCCTCTCCTCTAGGGGGTGATGTCAACAGTGGTTGGAGGTCATACACATTAGTTTTAATGTCCATCTCTCGTAGCTCATACCCCTCGCTCTCTACCAATGCCTCCATCACATCCACATCTATCATCGAGGGGGCTCCTCGTCTCCCTGTCATCCTCTCCTGTGCTCTACTGGCCTCACCCTCCTCCTATCTCTATCGTTGATTCCCTCCTGTGGCCATGTCTACCTCCTATCTCTCCCGTGCTCTGCTGGTCTCAACCTCCTCCCCTCTCTCCTACTGCTCACCTCCTGGGGATGCATGTGCCTCTTGGATCCTCTCTCTTTGGATCTTCGGCCCCCTATCTTGCTATGCTGCAGTCTTGGCCTCATCCTCTCCCTCCTTTGCTCCATCTCCTCATCGGGCTCTGCGCCATTGTCTCCTCCTCCTGGCTGCCCTCACTGTCTCCTCCTAGCTACCCTCACTAGCTCCTCGGCTGCTCCCACCGCCTCCTATCCCTCCCCCTATTGTCCTCCTCTCGCCTGACCTCCTCTCTTTTGTCCTCAGGGTGCTAGTCCCACCACCCTCAGTCATCTCTCATCCTCTGATCGGAACCCTAGTGCTCCCTCAATCGGCACTACTGGGGTAATCCGTGGCGGTGGATGTCACCCGAACCACTACCGATATTGATCTGTCACCCCAGCATCTCTCTGCCCCTCCTGCCTGTCTGGGTATGGCACAAACTACAGTGCCTCCAACTCCACTCACACTACATCTAGACTCAGTGTAGCCCCCCATGGTCACTCCTACGACAGTCGTCGAAATCTCACCTACCCCGCTGGAATATCCTGCCTCACTCCAAACTATCGTGTCACCTGATCGGGTCTATGTAGCTCCACTACAAGCAAAACTCTCCCAATCAGATAATGAGTGAAGAAGTAATCGATGTGTGCCTCTTCATTATCCATCCAGCCCCTAAAGTGCCACATCATATAAGGCTGCCACACTATCATCTAGTCATCTCCTCCATACATCTACATCTCTCACATCCTGATACCTCAGTATCGCTCCTGCCTCTACCCCCATCCCCAGGCCATGACCTCTCTGTCATCCTACTCTCATAATCTATGCACAATTGGTCTGGTTACCCTGATGTGCTCCCAATCCCAAACATGTAGCAGTGTGACATGTGCCACACTTTGCGCCCTCCGATAACATACCTGGTGCATATCTTGATATAGCTATGCTAGCATGCAGGTCCCCCATGCAAACTCCCCCTCTCGGCCCTCGATGATATGTCAAATCACCTCGACAAACTTGAGGTGTAGGAATCGACCACTCCGATATAGTAATAGGATCCTACTAATCAACCCTACAAGGTACAAAGACAAAGTTGGTACCCTTCAGGATAGGCATCTATCCACATCCAGCTGCCCCCGCTGAATCGATTGATCATCACTACCAAATACCACATGCATAGACTTATCCAATGCATTGCTCATTTTCTAACACTCGCTAACTACAAACCCTACTATAGGGAGCCTCAAGATCTTCCAAATATCCTCCGAGGTCACTGTCAACTCCCCAGTCGATAGATGGAATGTCGATGTCGTCGAGTCCTAGCACTCTATTAAGGCTGTGAGCATGGCCATGTGGGCTTTAATCATCGGGTATGTCAGCATATGAACTAGCCCTGCCTCCGCCAGTCTATGGTGCTCCGCGCTTGTCATCCGTTCCATGCATCTCATCAATACCTCTGATCATCTCTCCCATGTTCGCAGGCTCTCAACATTCTACATCCATCACAACAACCCTTTGCTAGTTTCTCCTGGCGTCACTTTGCCCCTATTTTTATTATCATACTTCTTCCCGCCCCAGGATTTCCCTTATCTATCCCATCATTTTTTCATCCTACCCTTCCTAGCCCCCACCCCTTCCCCTGCCATGTTCCTTTCGATCTCCTTCATTGGGCCCTAGGTGGGCCCGCCCCAGCTCAGGTGGACCCACTGAGCTCCTTGGGCGGACCCGCCCAGGCTTGCTGGGCGGGCCTCTGCCCATGCCCGGGCGGACTCACCCTGGGCTCGCTGGGCGGGCCTTCGTCCAGCTCAGGCAGAACCGCCCTGGCCTCGCTGGGCGGGCCTCCGCCCAGCGAGGGCGGACCCGCCCAAGCTCAACTGGGTGGGACTTCGTCGAGCTTGGGCGAACCCGCCCAAGCGCAACTCGCCCAAGCGTGGGTTGACCTGCCCAGGTCCAACTAGTCCTTCCCCCCAAAATATCCAACCCCCCCCACCCAGCCTAGCCTAAACCTATCCTCCCCTCCCCAAAAACTTTTTTTTTTTTGACAAATTCCCGCTATCCCATTTTTTCCTCCCGAGCAACCCCAAAACACCCATATTTTTGTTTTTTGCAAAAATTAAGCTAAATTGACTAAAATCACAAAGTGGGGTTTTAGACTCACCTAGCATGGCATGACACACTTGTTGAAGAATCATCATCTCTTATCCCCCCGATGAATGATGTCTGAATCATACTCTGGCATCGTGTCTCCTCTCTTTTGCTCTCTCATTTTCTTCCTCTTCTCCTCACTTGACAGATGTGCAAATGAGGAGAGGTAATTCCTAGAATTACCTTTTATAGCCTTTTCTCCCCTTTTTTACTTTTTGAACTAAAAGGGATTTTTTTCCCTTTTATTTAGCCTTTTTTAACCTCAACTAATTCCCTCACCCCCTTCTCTTCTTGGGGCCTCCATTTCGACACTATGACCCATTTTCCTCTATTCAATTGCCAATCTTCTTGATTTTCTGTGCTCTTTCCATCGACATATACCACCTCATACTTTTGAGAACTTGCTCGAGGCCCCTTTTCCTTCCCCATCTGCCTTCTCAAGGGGGAATACCCTACCATTCCCTCCCAACCTTCCATCATGAACCTTCCCTTGCGAGATCGGGGCATCCCCTTTATTTCTCCTCTATTTGTAGCCTTCCACGCGACCCATTCCTCCACCCTTAAACCATCTAATTCTCTACTCCTTAACCCTCCTCTCCCTTCTATCTCTTCCACTCCTCCTCTTCTCTATTCTCTGCACTTTAATATCCTCTAATTTACTTCTCCTCTCTAGGGTCTCTACTTACCTACTCTTACTCTCTATCTTCCCTCTAACCTTAAACCTTTAACCCTCCCTTCCTTTTATCTCTCCCACTCCCTCCCTCTCTCTCTCAAGCTCCTCCTCCTACCCCAACCATAAACCCCTAAACCTCTATCCTCTACCTCAACACTCTTCCCCTCTTGCTTCCCATCCCACCTCCTCTCTCTACCTCTCCCCCTTCTTTTCCCTCTCCCTTTCCCCCTCTCTCTATCTCTCTCTCCCTTCCCCCTCCTAATTCTCTCTCTCTCTCTCTCTCTCTCTCTCTCTCGCCCACCCTCCACCTCCTAATTACTCTTGGGTATATGTTTGCAAAAATCGGATTTTTGATTTATAGCACCAAAATATTACATTTTAAAATGTTTTTCAAATTAGATATTAGACACGAATTGGATATCCAAAACAAATTGGATATACGATTTGTAGTGCTTTGGCTTGGGCATTGCTATGGAGAAACTAAATGGCGCTAAAATTTTCAACTTAATTAACATACTATAAAACCTAACAAAACCAAGTTGTAGCTCATCAAATTGGAGAAGTGAAAGGTCAATACCAGTGTCGAGGAAGAGTTTGGAGTAGTGAAAACAAGTTCAATGCCAGCGCCGAGGAAGAGTTTGGAGTAGTGAAAACAAGGTCAATGCCAGCACCGAAGAAGAGTTTGGAGTTAAAACAAGGTCAATACCAGCGCCGACGAATAGTTTGGAGGAGTGAAAACAAGGTCAATACCAGTGCCGAGGAAGAGTTTGGAGTAGTGAAAACAAGGTAAATTTCAGCGTCGAGGAAGAGTTTGGAGTAGTGAAAACAAGGTCAATTCTAGCACCAAGGAAGAGTTTGGAGTTAAAACAAGGTCAATACCAGCGTCAATGAAGAGTTTGGAGGAGTGAAAACAAGGTCAATATCAGTGCTGAGGAAGCATTTTTAGGAGTGAAAACAAGGTCAATCCCAACGCCGAGGACGAGGTTGAGGGCATTGAGGGAAAATCGACGACCAAGGGTCAATGAGTACTATAAGTTTGGCACCCCCATTCTCTTTAACCTTCAATTTTCATGCCTAGTTTCTAAAGATCTTCTCGTACATTGGCACCCCCATTCTCATAAAATGGTATAAGATAAGACAAAAAGAATAAAATAGCTTAGTCTTTCACATTTTTATCGACCAGCCTCAGGTCTTAGAAAAACTACCATAATATACCCACATCTTGGTTGATGTCTAGGATTTCATCACACATAGCCTTCATCGCATGAGTCTGAAGCAATTGTAGACTTAGCCCAAGTATATGCTAGGATAAGGTAGATCTAATGAATGGAAATAGAGGCATACGATTCTTCTTTAATACCTCCACCACAAACATATGCAAGGTGTTGGTTGTTTTTACGGTAAGCAGGTTGATCTTCTAATCTACCTATGGAATTTCCAATTCCAATAAAGGGCAGCTCGAACGACCTAGACCAACTGACGAGGATTTGAAAGACCTCCTACACTTTGGGCTCTATAAGACCTAGGAGGGTGATCCCTTAATGCATTTACAACCTCTACACCATCATCATAAACAACATTAACAACAACAGATAATCTCATTTAATAGCTCAACATAATAGAATAATACCAAATAGAATTGGTTGTTTATCAATAATATCAACTATTTGGAGCATGAGATAACTACAACAACATTTCACAGTATAAGATAGTCATTGATTTGCAATTTTTAGCAAGCTCTAGGTAAATGAAAACAAATACTAAACCATTCGAATAAGTACAACTTAGATCAGAGCCATATATCCATTGGAGGAGTCAAATTTATAAGCATCTAAGGGTTTATGACAGATTTGACACATAACATATAAGATCCTTGATAGCATTGCTTTACAATCTCATCAATATGTATTCTAACCCAATACTACTTATCAAATCCTTATACAAAACATATCCACCTACAATCCCATTCAAGCATTTTAATTAATTCCTTGAATTAAAGCCTAAAACAAGAATCATACACACTACAACAGTGAGATGAACGAAACAACCCTTGATCATTTTATTCAAAATTCAGATATGCTTGTACAATGGAGAGACATGAGTTTGAATTAATCACATCAATTCAAATGCCAATATCAGTCATAAAACATCAAATCCCCATGAATCAAAACCTACTATAGAATGACTCAAAACCTAGATTGCATTTTCCCTAAACCATCAAACTTTAAAATTTTCTCTGCAACTTCATCTAGACTTCACCAAAAATATCTAACTTGCTAACCCAGACTTAGCCTTTGAAATCCTTCTAATAGAAAAGGAGCAACAAGCATCGTGAAGCACATGTGTCAAACTAATTGGATCAGCTTCTATCATGTCACCAACCAATTGGACCGCCTTGTCATATTCCAAAAATTTGTTACAACAGCAATCTCCCCAGAGAATCTTCTTGTTCATTGTGCCCGCTGAGAATGGTTGATGCAGCAACAAAAAACTTCAAAAAATTTGCTCCTAGAGTGTCACCAAAAAATAAAACTGGAATATGTTGTAACTACAACTACTGATTTTTCAAACGTGAGTAGCCTACTCCTTTTCACTCTTAGTTAAATATACATTTACCCATTTCTGGTACTCTTCATCAGTTAGCCAATCAAAATTGATCACCTCATTCACCTTGACAATATAAGGTTTTTACTTAACTGCCACCTGATTCATTTCTCTTTCAAAAGACTCCAAGAATGAGCTAGTGCTAATGATTTTTTCCATACAGCTCACCAACAAATCATAATCTGGGTTACCCTATTTTTGAGGGTTTTATAGTCGAAACATGATATAAAGGGGCTCTTACACTTTTTGTGATTACTGTAGCTTGTGTAACATGCCCCATGGATATTTTTGTAATTTTAGGATGCATGAATAGGGCATAGGATGAGAAATAAAGAAGCTATAGTTGTTGTCCTCAATAGTTTTGTGAAGAAAAGCATGTGAAATGAGAGGTTGATGCCTAGGTTTCAACAAAACATGTATGGGAGATCTGATTTTATGAATTTTTATCCATGTGCAAACCTAATGGGTTTTTTCTGAACACTCAATATAAATGATACACACACACACACACATAGATATATATATATGTATGTATGTATGTATGTATGTATGTATGTATGTATGTATGTATGTATGTATATGTATTTTTAAATGTAAATGTAAATGTAAATGCAATTACTAGATACTCTCATAGAACAATAAATGCAACATATCATTAAAGAAATCTATATCTATGTATATAAATTTGTATTTCTAAATGCAAGTGTAAATGCAAAGAGCATATGGTTTTGTAGTGTTATAGATACAACATATCCATAAATTAATGTAATTGAAATTCTAAAGTCTTCAAAATATAATATGAAATCGATCAAACTATTAAACTACATGAAAAATAAATGAAAATATTAAATGCATATGTATGTGTATTTGTAAATGTAAGTGTAAAATAAATAAGAATAATAAAAATTATAAAAGAATACAAGGAAAGGTCTCATGCCTTCTTGGTAATGATAACTTCCTCCACACACA